>OW052222.1:64693949-65293949 GCA_932526605.1 Nephrotoma flavescens | reverse complement strand
AGGTAGCGTCGAAGATTCTTATATAACGTCCTGTTTTTAATGTGTAATTTCATCCATATTTGAATTAGTATTAGATGTTACACCGAAAACTCCCATATAACAGAGCCCCGAAAATGACACCCATATCGAATTTCTACACTGAGAAAAATTTTGTTTTGTAAAATAAAAAAAACGAAATTTTTAATTTCTAAAAGTTATAAATTTTTTTTGAATTTAAAATATAATTTTGTGAAATTAAATGAGATTTTTACAAACTAATAGAAAGTTTTTTAATTTTAATAAAATATTTTAAAAAATGATTTATAAAATATTTTTTAAATTTAAAAAGTTTATTTATTTAAACAGAATAATTATTTCAAAAGAATAGTCCTTGTATTTTAAAACAATTTTTTTTGATAATAATGACAACTTATGAAAATGTTTATATATTTTTTTTTTGCCAGAAATCCTGTTGTTTTATTTTTTTTGTTATTTGTAGTACGCTGAAATTAATTTTTAAACATTTTGAAATCCGTCTAAATTTATTTTTTATTTCGGGAAGAAAGTTGCTTCGGGAGAAGAATATTATTTACTAATACAATGACGTCACTTTTCCAGAAGTTTTAATTTGGTGATATAATTCGATAAATCGATATGTTCTTTTGTTATAATAAAGGTATGAAGCAAGATTTAATTTTTACAGTTTGGTTGTTGCAACCTGATACGTAGACCAATCTTTTATCCGTACGAAACCAAACTACCAAAACAGAAGTTGACGTAGTTCTCATTAAATTTTTTTAAGGGTTGTGTGCATTTTTACACAATGACCCTGAGGGTTAAAAATTGGGAGGTAAGGGGTGGTGCATTGTAATTAAATTAAAATAGTATGGCGCATGTGATAAGGTAAAATTAATAAAACTAACTAAATATAATTTTAATTCAATTGATTCAGTAATCTATAGTTTTATAGCCAATCTAGTCGTCTGACCCATTATATTCGAAGACCAAGAAGAGCAGGGTGTGGTTAAATTCAGAATAGACCAGGAGTGCATCGTTATCTTACTGTCCATACTGTATTACGGATTACTTTGATTTAGTAAAATTGTGTGACATTTGTTAAAATATAATTATTTCAAAATTGAAATAAATCTTTTAAAACTAGCAAATATTTTTTTTATTCTTAAACAATAATCTCTTGTTCCATCTACGTTCCATCTCGACTTGCGAAAAATGAATGTCCGTAACGTTACCACTCCCGAAAGTGACACCCATGCCAGCATGAGTACCGCCTCCCTCGCGAAAAACCGACACCTTGCAAAAAGCAAAAGTGAGTAGGTAATGTAATAAGTACCTTCGAAATTGACACCCACATTGGCTTTGATATTATAGGTGGGCATCAAAAAAGACATCATCTCGAATTCAGAAATATAAAAGTCGGTAACGTAATCAGTACCACGAAACCCCCGAAAATGACTCTCATAGTAGTTAGATATCAAAACAACACGGTCACTCCGTCTCTTCACCACGACTTGCGCAAAACAAAAGTCAGTAACGTAATTAGTACCTTTGGTAGGTACCAAAAGTGATACCGTCCCTATCTCGCCTTACATAAAACCAAATTTCGCCATCTCGGATCTTAAAACTGATGTTATATTCCTAATTAGCACTCTAGAAAACCACGAAAAGGATATCATTGGAGAAAATCAAAATCATGGGCCGAATATTTGTAGAAAAACAGTTTCTTTAATAAATCGTCATTTCCTCTTAAATTTTGAAAACCGATCTGGATCGGTATCATTGCAAAATTAATTTAGAATCTTTTGGTTCTTAGTAGTTTCTCCTGTAAATGATATATTTTGAAAATAATTGTAAAACTGGAAAAACCTCCCATGGAAGCTGCCACTTCCGATGGGCCGTTTTCAATGTTTAGAGGTACATATGTTAATTTTTTTATTTTGCATATTTTTGTTTAATTTTTTTTATTATTTTTTTTTAATTCATCTTTTATTTCTAATCAAATCATAAATTCCGACCCATGCTTGCATGGGTCGCACGGGTCGCTATCTAGTATAGAGATAGAGATCAAAAACTCGTCCTGGGAAATTGGGCCCCCAAATATATTCATACAAATCGTCATGAGCACGGAACGATTTTTTTCTAACTTTTCTAAACTTAAAGCAGCAGTTTGACCATCTCTTAATCCGACAAATTAATACTTTTAACTTATCAAGTACCGTTATCGTGTCTAATTTAATTTTAGTTCGTACAAAATTTTCTATTGAAGAGAACGAATTTAATTTATGTATTTAAAGCGATTTTAATCGCGATTTTAAATTCAGGGCTGGGCTAACTTCACACAACAGGAAATGGATTTTTAATGATTAGTGTTGCCTGGCGATTTTTTTTATTTTCTGGGATAAAATCGTGGGATAACTTCACATACGTCAACTACTAATAGAAACTTGAAATTGGAATGATTATTTAATGGCAGGTTTCACGTACGCGATCAAAAAATGATTCACGAATCAAGCCAATCAATGAGCATCATTATTGCTCATAATTGTTTTTTTTTATTGTGTTGGATGCTTGCGATCAAAATTTGGCCAAAGTTAAAATTATTTCATCTTGTCCGCGGAAATTTGTATATGTTTCTAACGATTTGATTGGCTTTTGATTTGCGAATCATTTTTTGATCGCATACGTGAACCTGCCTTAAAGATTAAAATATGTTGTCCCTTAAATTTCACATTGCTAACGGACATATAGAAAAGAATATAAATATGTCGATTTCAATGCATATGTTGTCGATCAGCAACTAAAGCCATCTAATACTTCTGACACATTAGCTGCGTTTTTCTGAAAAACAATCGGGTTGAGTTCGCGATAGCTTTTTTCAAATTTGTCTGTATAATAACGGAGTAGTTCAGAACTATACAGAACATCGATATTGCAAGAAAACTGTACACATTTTATGGTAGATTTATTTTGTTTTACATATGTTACTATTAAACCTAAATTATTAATTAATTAAAAGATTTTTTTTTTTTTAAATTAGACCAATTTGAAAAAAGCTATCGCGAACTCAACCCGATTGTTTTTCAGAAAAACGCAGCTAATGTTATAGCGAATTCTTTTACGTTTTTGATGTAAATCAAATTTCCGACAGTTAAAAAAATGCGAAAAAAATTTGACGTGTTTTTATTGTAGTGTGCCTATACCCGAAAGGGATGCCGGAATCAATTACAAACCATTTTGCGAAAATTTCAACTGATGCGTTTGACGTATTTGACAATATTTCCGATTGGCGTATTATATTTATATAAATATGTGTATGTGGTAGTTAAAATGGAAGTAAAAATCGTCGGCAGTTTTTTAAGTAACCATAATTTCGGTATCATGTTTTCCCTAATGAGAATACTCAAGGCACATCACAATTGACTTTGTCTTCTCATTTCGTTTTAAATAGTAATGGAGTAGGCGTTGACAAAAAAGCCAAGATTGACATTTAATTGACTTTTAAATTGTCAGAAATGATTTTTATATTGATAGAACAGAAAAAATTGATCCCGCCAACTAAATATCAATAACAAACTGAAAACTCAAAGGAAACTAGATCTTTTTTGGTCAACTATTGATGCATTCGGCCGTTGTTAGCACTAAAATGCATCGAAATGAGCAAAAATATCTCATATCGAAACTGAGTGGAAATTTTGTTTGAAACTATGGTTACACATGACACATTAGTACGAAATCATGACTTCGAGTTAATCATAATTAAGAAAATAACAGTGAGTGTGTCTATTGCCATTAGAGGGTATCAATTCCCGACATTTTTTTGTTCCCGGGAAACGGGAAATTTGAAGTTTATTTCCCGGTTTCCCGGGAATTGAAAAACCTCATTTCTTAAACAAATATATAAACACAAGAGCACAAAACTGCAATTGAATTTTAATAACAAAACGGATTTTATTTTAAAATATAAAGTTATTTTATTTTAAAAAATAAAAAGCATAATTTGAGCTATAAATAATTCATTTCCATATATATTAAGAAAAAAATCATTTTACTTGAACAAATAAACATTTTTTGAACTTATTTGTTCAGGAAATAACTTTTTAGAAATATGAGGCAGTCTAGAGATGATTTACTAAGTGACGATCTTCGTTTAGTGCAGAAATTAAATGACAAAGATAATACTCTCTCGCTTTCTAATGAGGTTGGTTGTACGCAAGTTAGGGCATCTAGCAACTTTTGTAATATTTCCCGTATTCTCATACATTTTAAATTCTTTTTTGAGATCTTCTTTTGAATCTTTAGTTGCAACACACTTTTTAGGTTTATATTTATAGCTATTGCCAGTCTATATTTCATATTCGTAACTCTTAAACAATCACCCTCTTGAGACGATTCACTTGCAATTTCAATATCAACATCTTCACTGAATAAACGATTAAATAAGTATTCGCATAACGAATAATTGCAGCTTTTGATGATGAAGGTAGCTCAGGAGTAGCAGTTGAATGCAAATCGAGTGTTTGAAGGTATTTAATCAAAGTAACAAGATCTTGATTTCTTTGCTCTTTAACGCGAAGAGACAGAGCTAGAACATCTCCTTTGAAATTGCATCATTATTGTCACGCAGGGAATCAAATAAAAATTTCAAAATTGCATCACCTGTAATCAAATTTGCATCGCGTTATCTAATGATTCAGCATCTATTTTGATTGGTTGAAGAGCGTTCAAAATATTTTTCGCATTGGGCTGATACTTTTACCGAATTGATACTTTTGAACGAATACCGAATAAATACTTGTATGTGAGATTAGAAAATCTCTACTTGACGAATCGATATTGATATTCGAATTGATATTGAATGAAACCTGATACTTTCGGTTTCGGTATATTGATATTGACATCGGATATCGGTAACTATTGTTGAACGTTTGGATTTAATATTGAAATATTTTTCTTTATGGCTGATTTTTATTTCGAATGGGTTAAACATGTTTATAGTCAATTAGTACACAATCTAAAGACTGCACTCTAACCAACTGAGCCATCCGTTACATAAAAAGAGAAAAACAAGCTTTGTAGACATAGATCTATTTTTAATTTGAATAAATAAATATCCTAATCTAGATCGTAATCTAATATATTCACAAATAATCCTTTGAATTAAATTTTTTCCCGGGAAATTATTTTATTTTTCCTGGGAAACGGGAAATGATAAACATCAAAAATTCCCGGGCGGGAAGAACCCTCTAATTACCATAGACAGACTACTGGTCTCATAACTATAATTTCGAGAACATGATTTCTTAAATGAAAGCTCAAGACACACTACAATTTCTTTTGCCTTCTCGTTTAGTTTTAAACAACAATGGAGTAGGCATTGACAAAAATGTCAAGATTGCCATTTATTTGACTTTTAAATTGTCAGAAATGACTTTTCTATTGACACAACTGATAAAAATGTGTTCCCGCCAACCAAATATCACAATGACAAATCTCAGAAAACTCAAAAGAAACTAGATTTGCTTGGTAAACTATTAGTGTTCGGAATCTCTATTTTTGATGTATTCGGCGTTTGTGAGCACTAAAATGCATCGAAATGAGAAAAAATATCTCGTTTCGAAACTGAGTTGAAATTTAGTTTGAAACTATGGTCAAACATGACACACTAGTACGAAATCATGATTTCGAGTTAATCATAATTACGAAACTAACAGTGTGTCTATGACATATGGCATAATATTATATTGGCAACGCCTCTTCAATATTTCCAACAAAGCGTTCTCCTACTAGTTCGACAGTTTTGAACTATAACTGATACTAGACACTATACCTACTACTACCATATTTTGTCCGTCATCGGACTTCACCAGAAATGAAAAAATGTAAAATTTTGTTATCTCAAGGTTCATTCCCCAAACAAATGATGTTTTATTTTTCCGAAAATGAAAATGTAATGATAATATTATGATAAAAAATGATAACAATAATAATATGGGGAATGAACACTGAAGAGCATAATGATAATAATAATCATAACATAATATGATATGGTCCAATATACGAAGAAATTCGTCATACTCGTAATAAAACACAAAAAGGATTGGTCGTCTTGTATATCGTTTCGTTACATTGTGGAGTAGCTGGACATGATGTATATTGGGTGTTTAGGATATGCGGGAAATAATTTTTTTTTTGGTTTGGTCTAATCATAACAGAATAGAACAACATTATAATGTATGCTAGGGATCGATGTTATTCTTTGTCATGGTCTTCAGAATTATAGGAAATATTTTTTTTTTTTTGGAATATAATATTCTTGTGAATTTTAAAAATAACAAGACGTAGCTGTTTAGAGTAAAAATCGGACGGAAAATATTTTTGGAATGTGTTTGTGAAATATGTATTTTGTCTTGTGTTCTGTTTATATTATTATGTTATATGTAGCATATCATTATCTTACAATTTTCTTTGGAATTTATCTTTTTTGCACGATGATATAATATTATATGAATTTGCTTGTAACTTTAAGTTTTGTTGAATTTTTGCTTTTACAAAAAATAAATAAATAAAATTTTGAGAATTTATTATATGGAATTCAATTACTGGTGCTTTGAGTCTCAAACCCATTAAACCTCTAGTAGATAAGAATCAATAATTTGCCTTTTCTTATAACATAACCAAATGAACTCCCGAATAATTTTTAGGATAATCATGTGAGATATTTTTGAACAGATAGCAACAACAAAATAAATGTTTATCTAATACCATTATAGGTGAATGAAACATGCAATTTTAAGCAGAACCTGTGTTGTGCCGTATTGTCTACACCATGTAGTTAATTAATAGTCTAGACGTGTAGATAATGTACGAGTATGTAGATAATTAAAATAATGGTGTCAACTATGTAAGGAATGTAGACAATGTCGAAAATAATTGTTCATGTTAGCAATTAGCATAATTCTATCATTTCTTTCAAATTCAATTACAGAAATGGGATCTCGTTTCTTTACGAATACGGCGAAGTATATTTCTGCCACCACGGTGGCAAAATGGACAGCATGCTTACTCCAGCGACTGGAGGTCCCGGGTTTGATTCCCGGTGGTGACAAGGAAAAAATTTCACGGCTGGTTTAGGATCAATGAATTAATCACTCATTATCCGAAATGAAAATATGATTATGAAACCTCATTTGAGGCAGCCAAATCCCTTGATGGGATATAGTGCCAGAGAGAGAGAGAGAGAGGCCTATTTATTATCATCATCGGAAATATTTGATCATCACTAGAATTCATTAAATCATAAAATTGTCATCACCAAATCTTGCACACCACTTCTTCACCGTTCACTCAAAGTCGAAAAAATTAATACCATGAGCAGCATTTTTTTCCATTTGAAAACAGAATAGAATGCAATGACGTAAATGTTGCTTATCGGCATCCATTTCTTAAAATTGATGCACACGGAACAGCAGCTTGTAAATAACTGATAACTTTCAATAAGAACAGTAATGACAACAGAGCTTGCTATTATTCAGTATTCGATGCTGGTGTCAAGTTGTGTTGTGTGGGAACGCACTCCGTCTATCTATATCGAATGAAGGTTGATTCTCAATCCACACCACCATGTAAAGTTGTGTGTTTCCTTTATTCCTAAATCCCATTCAAATTTTTCGTTGCTCTCAAATCGTGGTACGTTGCTGAGTATTCGGTATTGGAAGTATTCGATTGGTGTGATCCTTATAGGTTGATTTCTCTTCAACCCGTTGACTTCGTAGGGAGAAAACTCCTGTCCCTCGTTTACGTTGTTGTCTCCTAGTATTTCGTACAACCTCATTCAGACCTCCTCCACTTCAAGCTCGACATCTACATCTGGATGTGCGCAACCTATCTCAGCCAACAATGTTGTTTGAATGATGTTGGTCTATGATGCGATGATTGGTCGTGCCTCTTTATGCAGTAGTGGCAGCTGTTATTTAGATGAACGATGCCTATACGGAATCGAGGGTGTATTGTGTGTACAGTGATTTCGTTTAAATCAGCTAATTCGATGTAATTTGTGTTTGTTCTCGCACTCGATCATGCACGCTCTTCCATTTGCCGCAAAAAAAACTTTAGGCCAAACAAGTGTCTGTGTAGTAATATTTGTAGTCGTAGTCAATGCCTCCTAGACTAAAGCCGCTTGTTACACCAAATGGTGACGAAACGCTATGTCGACGTTTTTGTCTCTCTTCGCTCCGCTTCGTTCTCTTAAAATCAAAATAAATTTTGTCATAGAAAATTCCAAAACAATAAAAATATTTATTTAAATAGTAATGCATGTACATTTTTATTTTAGATTTTGCAAATTTTTTGTAATTTTTATTTAACATAAGTCGATTTTTTATATCATCCAATTCGAAATTAAAAGTACGAAAATAATGTAAAAAACAAAAAAGTGCGTCCTACAGGCTCGACTAATTGTGCGACACTAAACAAATACAAACTTTGCTTTTAGATTTGTTTCTGGTTTTACGATGACGTGTTCATATTAACAAAAACAGATCAATGTTGATGTTTTGCGTGTTACGAGTTGAACCAAACATTTTTGGAATTGCTGTTCGAAATGGCATAAAACTTTAATTAATAAATATTGTTATACATTGCATTACTGGAAATTAAAATTTGTATTAATTATGTTTTAGATGATTAAAAAAAATTTAAAGTTGTGAAACAAACGTTGAACTTGCAAAAACAAGTTTTACTTTAATTTCACATTTTAATTGAAACTTACCGTGCGATTCTGATGTTAAGACTATTAAGAGACTAACAGTAAAGAGGTTTTTCGTTAATAGATTTTTTTAAGAGAATCTCTTAATTGGTATTCTGTTAATACTTCTCTTAAAATTTCTATTAAAAACTCTCCAAACATTTATGGAGACCTGTCAATTGTGATTTTTATTAATGCGCGAAATTGAAATTGTATTTTTATTGTTAAATAAATGATAAAATACGACATATTTTTGTGAAAAATTATGTTTTAATATTTATATTTTTGTAATAAATTAGACAAATTAAATCATTATACAAAAAATTGATTATATGTATTATACAGAAAACAAACAACAACAAAATATTTACTTTCGCCCGAATAATCTAATGTCGGAATATTTTTCTTTATAAAAATATTACATGTAAAATTCAGTTTGTGTATTTTAAAATATAATTTAATTAATTATTTATTTACACAATTCATTTTCATTAGTTTTCATGCAACATAATAAAAATTGTAGTATTCATGATGTTTAAGACCACCTAATTGGTAGGTATTAAGCTAAGAGGTTTTTAAGAGAACCTCTTAACTGATCAGTACGTGCAGAATCGCAAAATAGTCTTAAGTAAGAGAATTCTCTTAGTTATGTAAAATATTGTAGTTAAGACCTCTGTGACTATACGTCAGAATCGCACGGTTAAGTAAGCCATTTTCTAATTTTCAAGAATTGACTTTTAAATTTTTTGATATTTGTTTTTAAAGTTAGACCTCAGTCCAATGCGAGGGTTAAGTGTTAATATTTAAACAGTATTATGTCGCTCTCTAAGTTTAGACATAAACTGACGTCATGTGAGAAAAATGAGAGCAGTAAGAGGCCTGTAGTTTAGGAGGCATTGTTGTAGTGCATCACTCCTAACGATTTTCCTGATGCCAACAACACACCTGTATTATGTTATTGAAAAAGCCGAGTCACTAGATCTAGCAGATCCTTGCATGCGCACGGTTCACTGCAGAATAAAGATTTCCGTACAGTACAGGATCATTATCTTATTCAATTAGAAATGACCCGTCGTACATAATGAAGTCTCTCTTGATTGCATCAAAGTGGTTTACGGCCAGATATCCGTTGTTTCCAAACTATTTCGCTGTTCGCTTTTCACGTCCTATCTTACGCTGTCGTCAAATCGCTCAATATCCCTATAGTCCTGACATAGAAGATGTGTAGGATCATGAGTTCAACACTTCGAAAGGAGGTCATAGTGCTTTTCAATTAGCGCGCTGATCGTAATCAGATAATGAAAATTCCTTTTGAATCCTCTCTCTATTGAAATTTGAACCCGCTTCTTCGGGTGATTCAAATGAGAGAACTCTAACCGGATATTAACATTCATCCCCTCTAGTATGTTCATGTAGAGTGTGTTCCCCGTTCACTTGCGCGGTGGTAGAATTCCAGCTATGTTAGCCCCTTTGCGAAACACTGAACATCAGCATAACCTGATTTGAATACATCTTCATTCGATTGATTCCATTAGTCCCGTATGCTTCTGGAAGCTATTCCTATCGAGGTGTTTATACACCTTGGTTCTTCTTGGACTTTATTACTGTCTTCCTGTCGTTCAAATCTTCGTCGCTGATCTGTGCATTTGGATCGATGATTACAGCCATGCATAAACGGGTTGTTAGCGACTAATCATCGAAGTGCATCATAATCTCGTGTTCTCGAGACTGAGATTTCACGAGTGCTCTTAAGGTTTTCGTGACGCTCACTGATAACTATGGTAGCTGCTCATTAACCTCGAATATGTGTTGATCGCACAGAACGGAATCTGGCTCTTGTATCCATACTGCCATAGATACCATTGTTTTCATGATATGGACGAATGGTATTATTCTGGGCAGAAGTTGTCATTCAACTTGGTGAGTAGAATATAATGGCAGAGTTGCAGAATCACGTCTGGTATGGTACCAGGCTAACCTGCATGAAAAATTTTGTTCTACATTAGTCAAAAGTCCCATATAGAAATTTGGATTTTTATGATGGCCTAGATATGTACTTTATACAAAAATGCCGAATGGTCGGTCCTAGGGTTTGGTGATATAAGTAACAAGCAATAACTGCAAATTTGTTGCACGAAATTTCAATAACAAATTTTGTTCTACAGAAGTCAAAAGTCCTATATATAGACTTGGTTTTTTTATGACAGCCTAAGCATGTACTTTAATACAAAAATGTCAAATGGTCCTGGGTTCGGTGATAACAAGCAATAACTGCAACAATTATTTCACGAAATTTCAATGAAATTTTTTTTTCTAAAGAAGTCAAAAGTCCCATATATAAATTTGGTTTTTATGATGGCGTTGGCAGGTACTTTATACAAAATTGCCAAATGGTCGGTTCCTGGGTTCGGTGATATAACAAGCAATAACTGCAACAAATGATTTCGTTGTACGAAATTTAAATGAAAAATTTTGTTCTACAAAAGTCAAAACTATGATATATCTACTTAGTCGATCAGTAAAAGAAGTTACAACCATTTTCTCAATCAAAATATCTTCTATTACAATGTGTAGTGATTCGAAAATAGTTAGAGTATCTTCTCGGTGGCCAGTCCACAGAGAATCTGAACCGCAGTTGAAAAAGATATCTTTCGCCACGTTCCCTCCAGCAATAATTTAACTGATTGCGCAACACTGGGGATGCCAGCTGTCGAAATTGTTGAAAGCAAACTTTGGTGGAATGGATTGGAATCAGGCTATCGAAAGTTGATCATCTTTGGCTCAATCAACCGCACATACCAAAGAAGACATTCAGGTTGAAGTCTACCATGCCATCTATTGATACACCATCATTAACCAACAAGACGGTATCATAGGACACTTGAGTCAAAGCTATTCTAGCTACCTTAAGTCAATCAAAATTTTCTCGTGGATATGTTCGCAGATTTGTTTCTAATTTGAAGGTAAAAATATTTAGACAAGAGGTAAATTGGAGCATTGTCCCCGGCCGAACTTGTAATAACAAATAAAGATTAGGTAATTATTGGCAAATCAAACATTTCCGTCAAGAGTATCGGTGTCTGAAAAATTCCTGGCCAATACCTGTCAAAAGCAAGTTAAGGAAATTATTCCCATTCATAAACAGTGATGGAACTACGCATCTAAAATGAAAAAATCGGTACTATCATACAGCATTAAGCATTCAGTTATACTCTCTTCGAAGTCACCAATAGCAACAGCCGTTCAGTTCATTAACAGAACCAGTAGCCAGGCATACATTTACGAATGAGTTTTGTTCGGCAAAATCAAAGGGTGGTTAATGATTACATAGGGCACCACCCGGAAGATAGAGTTTGATATACAGTTTAATTTGATCAGATTTTAAGCGGGATTTGGATTTTTTTAATCAAAATCAAAGAAAAAAACATAATTTTAATAAAAAATTAGTTTTCGTTTTGCACATCTAATGACGTTTTGATACGAATTGTTGCATATGAATTTCAAAATAAGGTGAAAAACCAATAATCACAAAAAATACTTAAATTTGAAGGTCATTATTAATTTTGACCTGTACGAAACCTCCAATAACCGCAAAAATTATAAATTTTCCATAAATAAAAATATTCAACTGCACTCAGCTATAAATCATCCTATAATTTGCATAATGAACCGTGATATACAAAATCGAAATATGTATTTTTAATTCGTTAAGCTCCTTCTTGGTAAAACCTACAACATTATATCATCATTTTAATAATTAAGAATAAAATATCGATAATAATTTGATTTATTTTTGGGGGCTACGAACGCATCGTACAAAAACTTGGCTGGATAACACACAGGTAAACATTTATTTCTAAATTGTACCTGCATAATCTGAATATTTAGGCGTGTGTACAAATAACACATCCAAATTTTATAAATTATATCCGTTATGGGGCCAAATCACAACATTTACGTCATTATGCATAAAGGCGCATGCTTAAAATGATTTCAATTTTGTAATTATGGACATTGCAAAATTATTTTGGCGTGACTGACTAAAACAATATTTATAAAGGAATTTGTATGGACCACAGCATATAGCAAAAGTAAAGAGATTTCACTAAGACCGGTTTCATGGAATTTTTAGAACTAATTTTCATGTTTTGATTGGAGCATAATATTATGCATGTGTTTTTCACATTTTTTTGTTTTTATGGTGATCCAGAAAGGTGAATCGAAAGCAAAATATTTGTGTATATATTAAAGAATCCAATTTGTTTCATTTATGCTTTCTTATGTACACATATTACATACACGGACGTCTTCCTACAAACGAGTATTATGATAAGACGGAAAGAGACGCGGTTATTAGTAAATTAATTCCGATGATATATACATACGGACGAGTTGGGGCTTTAGTCATTAATATTCTTGCTGTTTTACTGCCTTTTGTGGTATAGAGCATACAGCATACACAAAATATAAATTCATTATGTCAGAATTGATGATTTATATGCGGTCGTTTGTATATTAATATTCCTCACACACAAGACTCAATTAATCTTCGGTTCAATCGCGTCTGTATGGATGTTGGAATTTGCGTGAAAATCTTCTCAAAATTATGATAGCCCTAAAATATAATTCAATGTGTTTTGATATGATCGTCCCCCTTTTTCGGGTGACATTACAATTTTATGTCAATTTGACATTTCAATTTTATGGATTGCCAATGCATATGAAAATCATTAAAAATTACCATTTTTTTAATTTAGCAAGATAAATTACCATTTATATTGATGATGATAAACCCTCCTTGTTTCGTATTCTACACGGGTTCATTTATATGAAGAGATTCCCCTATAATTTATTTTAAGGTATTATATTGCGGAGGAGGATGCATATTAATATGTTTCAAGTGCTGCACGCGCTATCATATGATGTAGCTACGCGAATAGAATTTTTAATTTTGTGTCTGACAATGACATTAAAATAGGGTTTTGTATCGAAGTGCATGTCACAATTCGTACATAAAAATTCGTTCTAAAAATTTAATTGGTGTCGAACTTACATACTTCGAGCCTTCTTTATTATTGGTCTTTATATCTATAGGACTCGTATTGTCTCATAACTTAGGAGTGTTTAATTAAATGTTTCGAACGAGCTTCAGTGAACCATGTGCTAATTCAATCTAGTGATATTACATAGCCTATTCAACTACAGTAAATGATAATTTTAGTTCTAAGGTTAGCCGATTTTTTACAAATCTGAATTCGGCTAAAAATTACTAAAAAAACCGTCGGCAGTTCTTACGTCTGCGAAACATAAATTACTTACTGTCTCGTTCTTAAACACTCCATCTTGCCTTGCTGGAGAACGGAATTTTTTGGCATAGCTCGATGAAAGTACAATCAAAATAAACTTTTCATACTGCTGGTTTCATCGCAACTCTTTCTGCCGTTTCTTTGCTTAAATCACACATTTATTTTAATTTTAACTTTACCCGCGTTGTAATGCAAAAAAATAAATCAACCAACAAAAACAAAAGACTTTAATTTAATATACCGAGTAAGCGATGAACCTAAAAAACTGATTTTTGCCACGCACTTCCTTCCAAGAACAGTCGCAGCCATCAAACTTTCTTATTATCCATGGAGTATCAATGGTTATTTACCACCACAGTCACGAGTTGTTTGGTAGTGTTATTTTGTAAGAAAAATTAAGTGTTCACCAGATTTTTACAAAGATTAAGTTTGTTAAAAATTATTCTGGCATTAAAAATTGTTATACTGGTGTTATTGCCATTATTTCTGCCATTACTTTGGTGGCCTACATTACAATGCATCATCTTCTAGACGGTTATATGCACAACAGCGGAATATCGATCCTGTAGCGGCAATCATAATATTCACAAAATATCTAGTCTTATCTAATCACTGAAAAAAAATACTGTATCGCTACGCTTCTTACTAAGCCTGCAACTTCTTTGACGGATTTTGCAGAATTGCAGTATTCGACGTTTACATGAGGCTGGAAAAGTAGATGGTCACGAATACACAAAAGATTTTTGTGTACCCACTGATTGTATTTGAAAGTATACGTGAAGCATATTTGCAACACGGCGATTGAGTATTTCGTTTCTATAACATCTAGGTTATGTTTCAAATTTCATAAAAAATGTAGCTATTATCTCAAGGTTATCTTATACATAAATAAGTAGACCTGAAAGGCCAAGCTATTGAAGTTTTGATAAAAATGATAAAAACCATTTTTTATGAGAAATCAACCAAGAAACATCCAACACCATCGATATATCTTTACAATCTATGTTGTTATACTTGTATATGCTCGTGTAGCATAAAGTTTGAAAGTTTTAGATCAAACAACAATTTTCACAATACTGATTTTGTTGTAGACGACACCAAACGGATCCACGATGGTTGAAGGTGACACCTATCGATGGCCACCCTACAAATCGATGGCCACCCTAGGCAATACGGTTTTAAATAAAACACCAACATCGGACGACACCCTGCGCGTAACTCTTGAAACTAGTGTGTATAGACAGTGATATTCGGGTTATAAAAGCAACATAATCCGGTAGTGCAATGACAATTGACAACTCGTTTCAAACAAGCGTCACTACAGCGTGTCCTTGAGCGTGTTACGGATGGCTCACCGCCAACCGACAGTTTTCAACTCAGCATGCAGAGGCCTCTATTACGGTGATGTTTTGCCGGCTAGATCTCAGGGTAATGGTATGTGTCGTGGGGAATAGATGCTTGCGTGGTTCTGGCCTACATCGTGGAACAGAAATAGAATTAAAATAAACGCAAACTATAAACTGAAACTAAATTAAGTCTACCAGAATTTGTCGAACGAAACTTGAGGAACGTAATAAAAATAATAATAACCGGGTGTGTCCGGTGACTGAATCTCCCCAAGTGGCAAGTACCCAATATTCTGAAGAGACCGCCCGAATGACCCATCGATGCCGAAAGGAAAATGTCCAGGGGTATCTCTTCAACAGACCACGCCTCTCTTCGCCTCCGAACAGGCTTCCAGCTAATCCCCTACAATTCCCAGATCGACAGTATGAGACCACCCACACGGGGAGACCGTGTGGATTGTAAGGTCGTCCCAAATGGGCGACACGTACGCTGGACTCACCACTCCCTGTGGATGTCCTGCCAAGGGGATGTTGGGCGTCAAATCCAGCCTGTAAATATGGAACCGACACCGAATGAAAAACGCCTCCCATCATACCGACCCGAAAAATTATTAATAATTCATTTTATTTATATTATGACACACAGAAAAGAATAAATCAAATAACCAAGTAAATACGGGGAAACGAAAAGGAAAATGAGGCCAAATGCCAAGAGTCATACGCCGTGCTGTTTTTTATTTTAGTATTCAAGTACGAACCAAAAAAAATTGTATCAACGGGAAAATAAAAATAAATCGGATCGAAAGGATCAACCGTAATAGACAAAAAATTTCGAAGCGCAAAATAAATACCAATAAAAATATAACGGAAACCCGCCGAATGCATTTGACCAGCTGGCCACCGGTTCGTTGGGTTTTGTTTCGCCTTAAAGTGGCGTTGGCTCGCCTTACCAAAGATCGTTGGGCATCTTTCCGCCTTAACCATAAAAAAACAAATTTTACAAATGGCCGGTTGGTCACGTACACGATGCGATACTTTACCGATTTTCACCGATAGCGATAACCAAAAATTAATGCGAATGGCCTCGTAGTAGGCCACCCGTAAATTGCAGCACCCGTTGAATATTCACGGTGTCCGTCGGATGTTCACGGCACCCGTTAAAAGGTGGTACCCGTTAATATAAGGCGGCCCTCGTTGAATCAATTACGACACTCAAAATAATTTTACTAAACGGTTACGTGTCGAAAATCAAAATGGTTTTATTACTTTTCAATTTTCACCACCCACAAGGAAAACATAATTTATACCTTTTATTTTCACAAACAGCACTAAATTTTGCTCATAATCCACTGTAAGGTTTCCGAAGCAAACCACAGAGATTTACCAATTCGATTTTTGGTTTTGAAATCAATCACCAAATAAACAGAATTTTGGAAGGAACTTTATAAAATTTTTATTTTTTTCTATTTTATTTATTTAATTGCACATATTTTATTAATACAATACAATAGTAATTTTTTTTTTCAACCAAGTTGAATCTTACGTTTATCATATTCCATAAATGCTAAACACTTTTTCTTAAAAAATAAAACCGAACTCGACGGTATTTTTATTTCAAAATCCAAACCTAGACTGTGTCAACCAAAAAAAAATCTCGCACCAAAAAAAAAATGTTCTAGAAGAATATTTTTGTTTTGTTTTCGCGCGCGTCACTTGCATACTCCCTCGCAACCGCATCAGCTGCACGCACCAAAACAAGTAAACTCAACAAAAATACTATTCTATATCTTAGTCGTTCGCACACACGTACAAGTGGTACACATTGTCTCGCTCCAATTATTTTCTCGACGTTGATGTAATAGAATAGGGTGAGTCAAGAAAACAGAATAGAATATTATAGCCTATTCAAATGAAACTTTAATGTATGAATCCCGCGGGGTGAACCTATTCGATTATAACGAAATTTATTTTTAAAAATTAAAATTAAAAAAAAACAAATTGAATCATGTTATGACCCTCAAGGTGTCGTGACAAGCGAGCAGTAAGGAAGAGCAAGAAGATTTTGATCAGCCAGCCTGGAGGCAGCAACGAATTCATACAGACGGCCTAATGAATTCTGCTGCGTACAGGACCAGAATGAGGTGAAGTATACGATGAAAAAAAACTCGAGGATGAGTATAGTAACCCCGATCAATCAGATAACTATTACGTTGTTGCAGTATCCAATTTGAAAATTATACAAAGAAACAAATCACGTTGGGTTCTAGACCCAACAATTTGACGCTAAGTTAATTCATGCAGAGCAGCCGGTCGATACAAAACTGCCTCCAAGGTTCCAGTCTTCGATGGCGACTATACATTAGAATTTGTTTTTCGACCTCGTTCACAACCATAAACAGTTGACCAATTCGCAGAAGCTATACACTATCGGAAGGCAAACCTAATTGGAGATGCAGCGTCGTTGCTCAAACCTGTGAGTATCACGAACGACAATTACGAGAAAGCGTGGCGCTTTGGAAGCGCGTGGAAGTTTTTAGAGTACCGGTCACTACATGTTAATTTTGCAACTATATTGGCTCAGATCAGTTTTCCAAAAATTTAAGCAGACATGACGACTTTTTCCCCAAAAAACCGTATTTTCACAAAAATTCTGGACCTTGTAAAGTCCACACGAATTTTGTCGGCATCGGTCTACGGGAAGTAGCAGCTTCCATGAAAAAATAAATTAAAACAAAAAAAAATTGTAAATTAAATTTCAAACAAAATTGGTTCAAATCATTTTATAAATTTTAACGGAAATGACGAATTTTAATAAAAAAAAATGTTTTACCAAAACCCAGCATCTCTACAGAACAGGAGGATTGACTAGCCGGAATAAAACATCATACTTAAATTTTTTCCATTAGTTGGGAGATCGTTGCAAAGTTTGGTGGAAATCTGTAGAAAGTTTATCATTTTCAAAAAACTACAAAGAATTCAAAGATTCAAATAAATTTCAAGAGCCGTCATTCTAAATTTTTTTTTATTTTTGTTTACATAAATGGTGAAAATTCTGCAGAAACGGTTCGTAAAGTATGTGTGCTGCTTTTGGACGTGATGATGCGCCTTTTTGCGAATTGCCGTGGATTTAATTGACAAATTCGAACGTCTCGGACAAGTTAATGATGTGAAGACTGCAACTCGTGCTCAATTTGCAACGCATTTTGCACAAAAAATCTTGCTCTAAATGCTTACAAGTTACAGATAACACAAGGACTAACGCCAGCAGACCATGCACAATGCCGTACGTTTGTTAACTGGCTGTTAAGCCTGCAAAAAATGATCTCATTTTTCTGAAGAAAATCATTCTGAGCAACAACGCTACATGACAGACATGTCTTGAAACGATCAAGTTATTGTGCTCAAAATTTGCAAGGCGTGTGATTTCGCGGAATGGCATATTCAATTGGCCGCCACGATCGTGTGATTTAAGTCCGTTTGACTACTTTTTTTTGGGGCTACGTGAAGGATAGTCAAAATAGGGAGAAATTCGAGAAATAAGCCCAGATGTGCAAGCACGAAAAAAGCAGAGTTTAAAATTTATATTGAAATAAAAATATGATCAGTTTTTCAAAACAAACCAGTTTTTGTGTTATTTAAAATAACGGTTCTATTAGCGGAAACTTTATCATTAAAGGATGTGCAGGAATCACGGAATTGAGATGCGAGGCGCTCATGATCAAACCCGCAATTTACCATTAAAATGTTAAAGTTATTTTTAATAAAATCATACTCATTGGTTTTGTTTTACTGCTTCTACTTACGTACATTTCATTAATACTTAATTTTAATATTCACGCTTATAAAATTTTAATTATAAGGAAGGTCCATCTAGCTAGGTATACAACAAACATACAAAAGGATATTATTTACTCATTCAAGTATAACAAGGAGTTTGTACAAAATTATGTATTATGGTTGTATAAAAAATTTTATAAAATTTCAAGGAAGGAAGGAAGGAAAATTAACAAAAACAAAAAACGGTTAAGTTGAAATTTGTTTACCTTGTTACTGTTGTACGTGTAATATTTGATTTGGATTATTAATTGAATTAGGTAATGTATATAGCTGGGTACCTGTTATCTTGTTGGTTTTGAAATATCCTTGTTCGAGACAAGAAAAACATTTAATTAATAATCCAAGAGACATTGCTATCATCCGAGTACCTGGCGCTATATAACGAAAATATTTACCGTACATAGTAATTTGAAAATTATAATTTTTTGCTTTCTTGATGAATAAAGAATAATCAGCTTGGACATAACTCGAGAAATTTGTATTGTAAAAAATTTGAGGCAAACAATTTGGAAGCTAGCATTGTAATAATATGAAATTTAATATGGTCCAGTATACGCAAATAATCACCATAACTAATTTTTCAACCACACCATACGAATATGCATTTACATCTGCATTCTTAAACAGACAGGCAGACAGTCAGATTTAATGATGATCACATTCATTATTATTATTACTATTATTATTTTTATTGCGGTTGATTCGATCGATACATTTCAACGATATATGTATATTTTTCATGTTGTTCTTGACATGATCTGATTTTGGTTTTTAAGTTATTTTTGTGGTGATTATTACAAGAATTTTTTATATTGATCAATAACGTATAACCACTATATCTGCGTAATAATACGATGATAATAATAATGATATAACCTTAAATTGATATACTTGTCCAAAAATTGTACTTTTCGTTCCTATAGGAAATATATTCAATCAACTTAATCAAAATATTTGATATATCAAATTTCAATGTTTTTAAAGATTTTTAGTTTTTGCCTGATTATTAAAGCCGATCAAATATAAATGTTGTTGAAGAATGTCTTGTTTACAGAATTTAAAATAAATCCTAATTCCGTGTTGGGCCAGAACTAGAGGAGTAAGAGTTACGCTATTCTCAACCGCAACCTTATTAAAAGGTAGGCATCAGAAGGTTGAGGGTGAGGAAAAGTCACTAAACTATTAGTTAGTAGCTCATGTTAGTAAATGCAGCTTGAGATGAAATCAAGCAGACTTTTGAATTTCCCTAATTAGCATGCATTATTAGCGCAAAGTGGAATTTATGCAGAAGTAATTAATGCGCTCTCGAGAGCTCATCAAATCTGTTATTGAGGTTTAACATATAGCGACGATTGTTTATATTGCAGAAATAATTTTGGTACTTAGCCTCACCGCCTAAGGAACTGATCATATTCTTGGACATAATTAATCGAATATCACATTCGGTTTCGTTCACTTAATATTATGAGTGCAATTAATAGCGGTCTAACCAATCTCCGACTTTTCTTGGAATTGATATTTACGTGCGTTTTCCAATTAGGACAAGTGCCCAAGTGAACACTAATATATTTAAACGAGTCAACAATTCAATGCCAAAACACTCAGAGTGAGGATCAACAGAGGCACATAAAATCACACGATGCTTGTCGAACAATGATAGTAAAACTTTTAGATCAGATTTGATCATCGAAATAACGTTACTGGGTGAATTCCCACAATAAATCATAGATATGCCATATGCGCCATTGGTAGAATGACCATGAAAATTCGGAATGGGCACAAAGGCCGAATGTCGAAGGGCCGAATGCGTCGAAGGGCCGAAAGTGTCGAAGGGCCGAATGTCGAAGGGCCGAATGGGTTGAAGGGCCGATTTTTTTTTTTAGAAATATAATTTTTTAAATTTGATGTTTTATTGGATATTTTGTAAATTTTTTTTTATTAAACATAGATGAATTTCTTCTGAATTTCTTATTTTGGTGAAGGAAAATTTTGTCATGCGCCACCAATAGGTGTATCCCTTTTGCTGCCCGTTAACCCAATTGTGTGGGTACTGTAGAAGTACCATGTCAAAAATTTATTTTTGTATATGTTTTGGCCCAACTTACGCATTTGTGCGTTCAAATTATTTTCGTCCGAAAAAAAACACTATTACTATATACACAATTGTGTTGGTTGTACATAAATGCAAGCGAAATTTTTGGCATAAGTGTAGATGACGTATACATCGCCGAAATCGGGTAAGATGAAATTTTTTAAAAATAATTTCTTTATAGGATTGTATACCTATCATTTTTAGGAGGTGCAGGCCAAAAAATTCGGAAAAATCATCATATTTTCCCGGAAAATTTTCAGTTTTTTCAAAAATATTTTTTTGATTTTTTCATCCAAAAATTAAAAATCTGCCGTTTTTATTTATTAAATCTTAATTTTAATGATAAAAATTCGAATTACACTGCATGACAGTGTACATGAAATTGGTAACAAATTACATTTTTATGTTTTCAATATTGTTTTTAGTTTTATTTATTTTTATTAATCACTGTGCTTGAATTTCAAACTTTTTTTGCGTGACAAGCTGGGCACCCGGGGGGTAAACCTAATTCGACTATGCTGAATGCATTGGTGCTAGTCCCATTTCAAAGTTAGTCCCCATTTTTGAGATATCGCTTGCGACATATTTTGCCTCTGAGACAAATATTTGTCAAAAAATACACTCATATTCACGTTGATAGCTCCTGAACCATTAAGGTTTTCGTTATGCTTTCTTCAGCAAGCATTAATGCTAGTCCCATTTCAAAGTTAGTCCCCATTTTTGAGATATCGCTTGCGACATATTTTGCCTCTGAGACAAATATTTGTCAAAATATACACTCATATTCACGTTGATAGCTCCTGAACCATTAAGGTTTTCGTTATGCTTTCTTCAGCAAAGTTGTTGCGCAAGCCAAGACCAACAACTTTGCTGAACATATCAAGGCCGAAAAACGACATCTACAATCACATTTTTGTGTTATTTTATTTTTTGAAACGCAAAAAAATAAAATAACACAAAAATGTGATTGTAGATGTCGTTTTCGGCCTTGATATGTTCAGCAAAGTTGTTGGTCTTGGCTTGCGCAACAACTTTGCTGAAGGAATCATAACGAAAATCTTAATGGTTCAGGAGCTATCAACGTGAATATGAGTGTATATTTTGACAAATATTTGTCTCGACGAAAAACATGTTTTTTATCATTTTTTGTCCATTTATTGAATTTAAATCGATCGATTAAGCATCGCATCGACAAATATAGATACAATAGAAACTATTTAAAATAAAATTAAATTGATTCAGTTGGTTTTATGGTGATTTTTCTTAATTTTTTCCTAAATAATTTAGATTTTTCTTAACTTTTAATTTTAATTTTCTGATTTGTTCGTGTCGTCTTCGGGTTCTTCTTCCTCTTGCAAATTCCAACAAATGTCACCCAAGGGTGCATCTAGCTTTTTGCCGCTGTACCAATGTTCGAGCCTTGCCGTCACTTGGTGAAAACGCTCGCCGTGCTCCTCGGATTCGGCTGGTGATTGTTCGGCGAACTTTTCCACATGACAATGCAAAAAATGTATTTTCAGTGACATTCTAACGTTTATATTATGAAAAGCTGTCAGCATATTTTCAATATATCTGCGCCAATCATCGGCTGGATTAATTCCGAGAACATTCTTAATAACTTCTTTTACACATTTCCATGCCACAACCTCTCGTTCACTAAGAGCATTTTCAAATGCATCATCTTTCATCAGACGAAGAATATCTGGTCCATTGAGTATTCCTGTAATAAAAAACAAGATGTGAGATGAAATCTCATTCGATTAAAACTTAGATTCGGGTAGATTTAAACACTAACCTTCTTTTATTTTCATTCCACTTAACCGTGGAAAAATGCGACGCAATTCGACGAACGCATTTCCATCTGGATTCAGCGCTTTTATAAAATTTTTAACTACTCTAAGCTTGATATGAAGTGGTGGTAGCAATATTTTTTTAATTGGCACAAGTGGAGCCTCAACGATGCTGTCGTATCGCAATCTTATGTTCTCACGTAAAGCCCAGTTCCGTTCGTTGTATTGGTCGCCTTTAAAACGAGTATCCCATAAGCACATAAAACACATGTTTTTAGTGTAACCCAATTGCATGCCACTTAAAAGAGCTATCACTTTTAAATCTGCACAAACTTTCCATTGATGGTCATTGTATTTAATCAAATCAATGATTTTTTTCATTGATGCATAGGTTTTCTTTGTGTTTGTGCTGCGTGCAATTGGAATGGAATTCTTTGAGTTGGTAACGTGAAGGAGAACTGCCTTCAAGCTGCTTTTAGTGGAATCGATGAACAATCGCCAATCTTCAGGATTATATGCATTGTGCATTGTGGATACCAAACCTCGGATATCAGTGCAAAAACCGACTGAATTATTCTCAATTTATTTGAAAAAATTCGTAAAATGACGATGACGATTTATTGCTCCATATATCCGAACATTTGGGGTCAAAATGTTCACTTGTTTTAAATCCTTTGACAAAAGAATGGCTTGCCGCTGAGATAGTTTCAGGCGTCGTACCATAATATCCAAACGACTTTGCGAGATTTCAATGTGATTGCATGGCGCAGTGATATTTGATGGTTGATATATTGAGTTTTTAAGTTATGGAGGTCGTAAATTTTATTGGGGTTTTGTGTTGATTTTGTCGCGAAGTAAATTGTGGGTGTTTGTGTTTTTGTATATTTTCAGGGTGTGAATTTTGGCAGAATACAAATGTCGCATGACTCATGAGTCAAATTGGGACACCTGTCTAATTTCAGTCCTTTTTTGATTCTGTGCAAAATGGTTACATTTTTATTGAATTTAGTGTATGGTTTTCAGTTTTTATGTGTTGTACGAAACTTGATTTTATGTACTTGTGATGTGTTCTTTGTATCTTATCTGAGATGAGTGTCTTGTTTGGCCTAAGTATGCCGAATTCCAGTTGTATTTAGCCTTACCTGTGCACTTATGTTTCTCGAAACGGCAAGGTGGAGCCGGAGTCTTTGCAAAATTTTCCCGGAAAAATTACTAGTACTGTCGAAAAACTGTTAAAATACAATGCTTATATCAAAATTTAATAAAAAATTACACGTTTGTACTATTTTGAAGAAAATAATACGCAATTTGTTACCAAAAAAAATGAAAAGGTCAAAATTTTCCCGGAAAATGTGATAATTTTCTCTAAATTTTTGGCTTACACTTCCTAAAAACGATAGATGCACAGTCCTACAAAGAAAGTTTTTTAAAAAATGTTCATCTTACATGATTTCCGCGATGTATACGTCATCTACACTTTAGCCAAATTTTTTATCAAAAACGCCATTACATACTTTGATTTTTTACCCACACATTTGTGTGGTTTCGACTTAAATAGTGCCAACTTTTTTTTTTGGTTGAAAAATAAATATGTTCAAAAAATAAAAAAATATTTAAATTAAATAAAATCATAATAAATATATTTCTAAAACCAAAAAAAAAAATTTTTTAAAAATCGGCCCTTCGACCCATTCGGCCCTTAGACACATTCGGCCCTTCGACATTCGGCCCTTCGACATTCGGCCCTTCGACATTCGGCCCTTCGACACATTCGGCCCTTCGACACATTCGGCCCTTCGACATTCGGCCCTTCGACTTTTGGCCCTTTGATATCATACCGAAAATTCAACTTAAACACAGAGTTATTATACACAAGAAACAGCAATGAGCCTAATACTAAACCTTGGAAATCACCAACGTCAACACATTTCGGATCCTTATCATTTATCTTAACTCTCACCGATCCACTATCTAAATATTACGCTAACCACTTATTTGCAATTCTCCTAAACCCTTTATCATTCATAATAGACGCAGTCCCCCTGTTTAATCTAAAAAACTGGAAAAGCTTATAACTACCCTATAATTACCCTATAATTGATCAGATACTACTCCCCGCTCAAAAGAAAGGTTTAAAATGTATGGAAGTCCCGAATAATGCCAATAATTGTTTATGTCATTTGTTTTGTGTGATACTTATATATTCAATAAAAGCACCAATTCTAAAGCGAAAAATAAAACTTACCAGTGGCCCTATTCTGGTTTTCCCCTGGGAATAGGGAATTGGAAATTAGTGACGTTTTTCTAGCAGTTGAGAATTTTTGAAGTAAAACTTCTTTAGGCACGCTTGACTTGGGGACTAAGCTGGCAAATGCGTTACGAAAAATGTAATCGAACGAGGCGAACGAAACAATAAACGCAAAACGAAATCATTTTCCTTTAGTATCAGGATGTGCCATGACAATTCATAAATCCCTAGGTGGAACATTAGTTGATACCATTTTATTTTAATAATTATTGGTTAAAAAAATTGGAAAATAAGACAATTGGAAAATTGGTCAATGGAAAATTGGAAAAATTGAAAATTTCGAAATTTGCAAAATTAGAAAATTTGAAAATTTGTAAATTGGAAAATTGGAAAATTAGAAAATTGGAAAATAGGTAAATGGAAAATTGGAAAATATGAAAATTGGAAATTTGTAAAATTGGTAAATTGGAAAACTGGTAAATTGGAAATTTGGAAAATTGGAAAATTGGAAAGTAAAAAATAAGAAAATAGGAAATTTGGAAAGTTGGTAAACTGGAAAATTTGAAAATTGGAAATATGGAAAACTGGTAAATTGAAAAGTCATAATATAGACTTCTATGTCACCGACTGACTCACTCGAAAACGCACAGAGTGACCAAAAAAATTTTTTTTTCTATATTATAACATCTATGTCACTCACTCACTTACTCACTCCAGAACGCACACGGTAACCAAAAAAAATCGTTCGTGTGATATATTTTACATATGTATTTTTTCTACATTACAGCCCCATTCCACACGAGGTATCACAGAAACTGATTGTTTCTTCGTTTCTTTCCCCGTTTGCCTGTGATACAGGTTTTAATGCGACTTAAACAAATTTTCGATGAAACCACACTACACAAACAGAAATGAAATAAAAAAATATTTCAAGGCCATTATTACTATGCGAAGAGATTTCAAAAATGATTTTTTTTGTCCATTTTGTTACACATACATAAACATTATCTATTACGACTAGTTGGCCTTGAAAAGTTACCAAGTTACAAGGTTACCTCTTGTGGCATCAGACATAAACAGCTAGGTGACACTCCAGAATGCACGGGGTGACCATTTTTTTTCAATATTATAATTTTTCTATATTATATTATAAATATTAAATATATATTAGAAGTTTTACTTCAGTAGTGTGGTCTAAAGCACACTTAATTTTTATTCCCCAATATATATTCTGACGTTTGGGATTTTTTTTTATTGGGAAAAATAATTCCATTTTATAGCAGTTTTGACGTAAATTTTTCCGCAATATTTTGTTAGGGAATTGTAATTCGTACTTTTTTCAATTTTGAAACATTGTTTTTACTAATAAATATATATTTAAAAATAAGTTAAATACTTAATAAACACATTTTATTAAACACTTGTTTTTTATTTCGCAGAATTAGATTTTTGAATATTTTAATTAAAAAATTCGTCCAAAAAGTTAGAAAATCACTCGATCGATTCAGACTTGTTAGGTCATCATCAGGAGTATCTACTACCTGATGATGACCTAACAAGTCGAAATCGATCGAGTGATTTTTTAAACTTTTTGAACAAATTTTTTAATTAAAATATTTAAAAATCTAATTCTGCGAAAAAAAAACAAGTGTTTAATAAAATGTGTTTATTAAGTATAAGTGTGTTTCGCCAAGTGCATACGGCAAATAGCTTAAAAAATAAATTAAACTTGTAATTAGGTCGCAATACGTGTTCTAGTTTATAAATATTTATATAAAAAAAAATTCCCAAAAAAGTTATTCCCTGTCTGCCAGAATACACATTTGGGAACGGGAATTATATATTTGGGAATTAGTGCAATTTGTAATTACAGCAAAATATTTTCCCAATCCCAAATTCCCCGGGAAAACCAGAATAGGGCCACAGATTACAGCAAGTTCAACCCTTGTTGATTGAAAATTTAATCTTAAAATTTATTTAAATCTTTTATGTTTTGTAAATGCATAACTTTCTAACACCATTGTAAAAATTTATTAGAGCATAAAGCTTCCATGAAAGTTTGGACTGTGGATGCCAAATTTTGGAGAAATATTTTTTTTTTATCAAAACACGTCATTTCCGGCGCCAATGCTCCTATGAATGTTGCCACTTCTGATGGACCGATTTCGAACAAAATCGACCTGGATTTCCCAATTTATGAAAAATTTTAAGTAGGAAGTTTCATTACGATCACTCAATCCGCCTGAGCTGTAGAGAAGATTTAACATTTAGTGGGCACAACACTACAGTTAAAAACTTTTTTTCTACTATTTTACTTTAATCATGCGATATAGTGAACGCTGAATCTTCAAAAATCTCGAGATCAAGAATTTTCAAAAACACTAGTAATAAAAATCCTAAAAAATTTTGCCCTAAAAATTTCTGCAGATTTACCATTCGCCTGGACCGGGAGGTTCTGGGTTCGAAGCCCATCAGAGGCTAGATGCAAATCGAATTTTCGCCATCGAATACGATCGGTGATGGTTATGAGTACATGACTTGTATACTGTAGTTGTGTGAGTAGGTGAATGAGTTAATGATGTGGAGTGCATGAGTGGTATCACAATGGGCCAAAATTGGCCTAAGTGCGCGATAGCAACCACTGAAACCGTAGAAAATCAGTTTTTTGCCAAAAGTCGTCATTCAAAATATTTGCCAAAACGCTACAACAATTATTGGGCACGACAACACATACAAAGATTTTTTAAAAACTATTTTTTTTAATTCGACGATTGAGCGAATGGTCCCATCGTCGAATTAAAAAAACATGCGTTTTGGCAAATATTTTGAATGACGACTTTTGGCAAAAAACTGCTTTTCAACAACAAATTGGCTCTGTACAGCCTAAACGGATAGATTGCAATCATGATTTGTTTAAAACTATGTAATAAAGCTGTCCCCGCGAATTGGAAGCTCACTGAATTTTGACCGAAATCGGTACACCGGAAATATCAGCTTCCAGAACAGGTTTTAAGTTTTTTGCAAATGATTTGAAAAATATGCATAACTACTGACTAGATGCAAAAGATTGAAGTAAAGTTGACAAAGAGCGAATGCTCGAAGCCGGTCCTTCCGATTTTTTAAAAAGAAATGTCACATTAATCGAACGCGCCTCGAAATATTTTTTACATAATAATAAATTTTATTTATTAACAATTTTTTATTTATGTACAAATACGTTTTTCATTTAAACAATTTGTGTTATATTTTGATATAAGACCACGGATACGTAACAATGTATTACCATTTTTACGGGATTTATTTAGAAACGGCGCTCCGACTAAGCAAGCGATTTATTTCAGGGGCAGCAGTTGCCTTCCAGATGTAGCGGTACATGTTAGTATATAGCCATTCCCTCCAAAGTAATAACTAAAGGTTGTTCCGGTGGGCAATGATTTACATTACAGAGAACATTTTAAAATCCACATTTATGAATTTGGATATATACCGAATTGTAAATCTGCAGAAATTTCAAGGTCGAAATTTTTCATAATTACTATACTTTGTAAAAAAAATGGAAAATGAAGTCTGTATGTGTCAGTAGTCAATGTATGTACATACAACGAATATACTACGCTTAATTTCAAAATACAAAAAATTTAATTTCTTTGGTCGAATTGTGAAAGAAAAAATCTTTATCCAAAATAAGTCGATGAAGTTAGCCCGAACCCGATTTTTTTTTGGTTGATGTCTTAGATAAGTGTAGTCATCACGAATAAGTGTAAATAGTAAAAAAAAATGTAGGGCGTATACATGGCGTAAAAGGGCGTATACAGCCAGATAGCCCAATGTACTAACTAAGATTAGAACCTACCCTATGTCCATATCAGGTGGAAATAACATTGTTTTTGATTTGTTTATTTAACCGAAAATCAATGTTTGTGTAGTCACCATGGGTCCACATTAAATTCCGTATTTTAGAAGTATTTCAAATCGTCCGTGAGATTATTTCCATTTGATATGGACCTAGGGTAGGTTCTTAATGTTATAGTACATTGGTCTATCTGGCTGTATAAACCATTGGGTGCCTATATCTCTAGGTATTTCAGTACAGAATTAAATATGGCCTCGTAACCATTCGTAATTTACACAGATACAAATCGCTTTTCGGTTAGATTTATCTTTTTTACTTTATGGTTTTATATTATTTAAAATCCATGTTATTGTTTTCTTCTGCTTTCAGAAAATTATTAATTTACACATTAATATAATTATTTTTTTTTTTGAAAATTGCTTTAATTTTTCATTACTCAATTTACTTTCGGGATGAGGCTACTTTCTTTTACTATTTACACTTTTTCGCGGTGACTACACTTATCTACACTTTTTCGCGGTGACTACACTTATCGACGACAACAACCAAATAAATCGGGCTAACTTCAGCGACTTATCCAAAATTGTACTTTCCGATTACATTCAGATACCAATAGGGAAGAGACTAATTTTGTTGCGCATTTTCATGACCTTTACCAATTGTGTTTCGAAAATGTTATATTATAGTATGAAGTTTCTGACAAAATAACAAAAAAACTTACAACAGTCAAAAAGTGTAAATGAAACATCTACATTTTTCAAAAATCATAACATATTCGAAACCCGTTTATTCAAAAGCCAATATCAGTCAACCGTAGATACATCTAAGTCATTTTGTATATGTTTCCTTGCACTTTTTACGCTATTATTGCCGTAGGCACTTGGCGAAACACATTTATACTTAATATAGTGATTAATAAAAATGTGTTTATTAAGTACCTATTCCCTTGTTCTTGTAACCTAACTGATTTGTATGTAGTGATCGTCATATGAACGCGGCATTCAGGGGTTGTTTTATCGATTTTACAGAATTTCTTAGATGTCTTAGATGTCTACGATCGACTTTTATTGCCCTTTGCATAATCGAATTTCTAGAATTTATGTAAACCGGTAAAACAATCAACAAATGCGTAATAATCTATTTTAAATTATGTTATTTTCTTCATCAATAAAAGAATCACTGGTTTTATTAATTTATTATTTTTAATTTGGTTAAAACTAAGTGTACGCTTTATGATATTATATAACACCAAATAATAAAATATGAGCTACAACGACCTTGATATACTTTTATTCGTATTATTGAAAAGTGTAGTGGTTTCATTTACACTTTTCGGCTGTTGTAAAGTTTTTTGTTATTTTGTTAGAAAATACTATTCAAAATATTTGAGGAAAAGCACCTCTAGAGGATACCACTTCCAATGGACAAACTTTACTGCCTCTCAACTTGTGGATTTTTTTTTTGACAAACAGATCATTCAACACATCTGGGCTCTATAGTTTACATTTAATATGGACCGATATGGGTGCAAATTTAATTTAGAATTTTTTGTTCGAACAAGTTTTTTTCAGAAATGGTATAATTTTCAAAATATTTGACGTTTGAAAAAACGAAGAAGCTCCTATAGAGCAGTTTCTACTTCCGGTTAGTCGATTTCAGCCAAAAATCACTGCGATCTTTGAATTTTAATAAAAGCTTAAAAATAATGTTTTACCCCGATCAGTCAATCTGCCTGGGCTGTAAACCGTCAACAAACATTAAGCCTGCACGGAAGCACGCACACGAATGGTAAATCTTCAGAAATCACGAGGTAATTTTTCATGATTACTACACTTTCTTTTTATACTAAAAGAAACTAAAACAAATCATGATGACGTGCAAAATTGATAATTTTTTTTCTATCATTAGAAGGCAGGCGGTGCTCTTCTACTATCAATATAAAATTTTTGTTTCCATCAAGGAAATTTTTTTGGGATAAGGTTTCTCTTATTACTTACTTATAACTATGTGCCTGACGCTGTTTTTTTCTAACTAACTTTCATACCATTTTTTTTTTCATAACTATAAAAATACTCAGCATTTATCAATTATCGATTAGAAATATTTTGGTGTATGATTTGGCAATTATTTAGCAAATTTTAATTAAAAATATGGCTCCGTCTGCGCCATCTATGACCCAGTCGGTCGACATAAATTAACCATCACTTTAGTTATCGGAAATTTCGTCATTCAAAAAGGTTAGCCTTAGGCACAAAGTATTGGTTTATAAAACAAACAATTTATAACAAACAATTTATAAATTATCTTGACTCGTGCCAAGTATGCTAAAATTTGTAACGGGTGATTTTTTTGTGGTTAGGATTTTCATGCATTAGTATTTGACAGATCACGCGGGATTTCAGACAAGGTGTCAAAGAGAAAGATGCTCAGTATGCTTTGACATTTCATAATGAATAGACTTACTAACGAGCAACGCTTGCAAATAATTGAATTATATTACAAAAATCAGTGTTCGGTTCGAAAAGTGTTTCGCGATTTACGTCCGATTTATGGTCTACATAATCGACCAAGTGAGCAAACAATTAATGCGATTGTGACCAAGTTTCGCACTCAGTTTACTTTATTGGACATTAAACCAACCACACGAATGCGTACAGTGCGTACAGAAGAGAATATTGCGTCTTTTTCTGAGAGTGTTGCTGAAGACCGTGAAATGTCGATTCGTCGCCGTTCGCAGCAATTGGGTTTGTGTTATTCGACGACATGGAAGATTTTACGCAAAGATCTTGGTGTAAAACCGTATAAAATACAGCTCCTGCAAGAACTGAAGCCGAACGATCTGCCACAACGTCGAATTTTCAGTGAATGGGCCCTAGAAAAGTTGGCAGAAAATCCGCTTTTTTATCGACAAATTTTGTTCAGCGATGAGGCTCATTTCTGGTTGAATGGCTACGTAAATAAGCAAAATTGCCGCATTTGGAGTGAAGAGCAACCAGAAGCCGTTCAAGAACTGCCCATGCATCCCGAAAAATGCACTGTTTGGTGTGGTTTGTACGCTGGTGGAATCATTGGACCGTATTTTTTCAAAGATGCTGTTGGACGCAACGTTACGGTGAATGGCGATCGCTATCGTTCGATGCTAACAAACTTTTTGTTGCCAAAAATGGAAGAACTGAACTTAGTTGACATGTGGTTTCAACAAGATGGCGCTACATGCCACACAGCTCGCGATTCTATGGCCATTTTGAGGGAAAACTTCGGAGAACAATTCATCTCAAGAAATGGCCCGGTAAGTTGGCCACCAAGATCATGCGATTTGACGCCTTTAGACTATTTTTTGTGGGGCTACGTCAAGTCTAAAGTCTACAGAAATAAGCCAGCAACTATTCCAGTTTTGGAAGACAACATTTCCGAAGAAATTCGGGCTATTCCGGCCGAAATGCTCGAAAAAGTTGCCCAAAATTGGACTTTCCGAATGGACCACCTAAGACGCAGCCGCGGTCAACATTTAAATGAAATTATCTTCAAAAAGTAAATGTCATGGACCAATCTAACGTTTCAAATAAAGAACCGATGAGATTTTGCAAATTTTATGCGTTTTTTTTTAAAAAAAAGTTCTCAAGCTCTTAAAAAATCACCCTTTATTTAGAAATTAACATTGCACATAGTGCAAAACTATCGTTATATTTAGTTATATATTTAAACCACCATTTGTATTACTGCCAACGGTTGACTCACATTTTTTAACAATCATTTTCAAAATAAACTATGCCTTTACGTACAGCATTGTTACAAAAAACAACCAGAAAATTATTGTCCATAAATATTATCTGATAACCATCTCTAAATGAATTTTTCGTAATTTCAAATTATTACGACACCATCGAACGCGTATAATGATGATATTTCCAATAAAAAAAAAATATTAACCATAATTATAGCACACAGGAACAGGAAAAATTGTTAATTATTACAAACTGCTTGAAATTATTGTTATTGGTATTTTTTGTGTAACACAATGCATACTCTGTGCTGTATCATACGCATATTTATTGCCCCAATAGTCTTTCCTGGCAGTCGCGCGGTATTATGACGGGTTAGTAACCGCGCAATTCAATTTATTTTCATATTTTGCTTTGCGCCATTACATATTTATGACCACGACACCGTGAATCTTATTAAATAGCTGCGAGGGATTAATATATTTTTTTGGACGTGTAATTCGCAGAACATATTATATGAAGCGGGAATGCAGCACGGAACAAACCAAACGTAAAAATCTTCTTGGATAACCCTAATTGAACTATTGTATGCGTATATGCACGGTTGCATATAGAAGAGTGTTAATATTAAATACCAAAACAAAAGTGTTGGTGTTTATGTACACTACGAATGATGAGGTACCTCACAAGAATACTAATTACTTTTTACATTGATATTATGTTAAGTGATTCTTATAAACAAAATAAGATTAAGATCAAGGTGTTTGCTTACTCATGTACGAAAATAAATTATACGTATTTTTTTTTTTTTTTTTGGAAAATTATAGTGTCCCTTAAAAAGTTCATAAATTTTGAAAAACCAAATCTTATACTGCATTGTATTTTATTTCGTTTTAATAAAATTGTTAGGGTTGGTTGAATTTTTGTATAATTGCGTGTAGGTGGAATATTTTCTGTTGTTGAATTGTTTATTGTTTTACGGTGATATTTACATTAAAAATTTATGAATAATATTTGCCAGAGTAAATGTACATGCCGGCGTATAATTATAGGAAATTCATTGTTGTAAAATAAAAATTAAAAAACGAAAACGTAAAAGATGAACTTGGTACCGTCACATATTCTTAACATGAACTAAAATGAAACCATGGACGACTCAATAATTTTGCGATCACTAGGATACTTTTACATGTTTGCTTAAGATTTAAGTTAAATTTAACTTATCAAGTGCTAACATTATTGTAAATATAACTTTTACTGCAAAATGATGAATCTAAATCTAAATGTTTCGAGCCTCCTGTGTTTCGTTCTGCACAAAAATCTTTTCTTGTGATTTCAATTTGGTATGTTAAATCCTGCGTATTCTAAGAAATTATGCTTAGAAGTTTACAAATTTGCTTGAATATAATTTGCACATTTCGTAAAAAACGATAATTCCTAGAAATCTATACTGCTTTAGAAATGCTCGCTTTAGAAATCAAGTAACGATTTTGTGTAAAACATTCAAATTAGTCTATGCATATCAACTTGACAATTCGTTAGTAGGAAATTATTGTGAATCAAACCTTAACCGAATATTGTTCCTCGGTTACCATAATCTTAAGAGTTATGTTTTTGATCTGTTAATGTTTTATGTACATATTTAAACCTCCATACATTAGTTATTTGCCTATCTTCTGACGATTGTTCAAATCTGACATACTCGTGGCTTTTTCCATGTTATGAGGACCCATTTCATGAAATAAAGGCAATATTGTACTATTGTTCAATTCTGAGGTGACATTTAAAATGTCTGTAACTATCCGTTTTGATTCTCGACGTTCTTGCCGCTTTGATGATAAATCTTTGGGTTGTTGAATTGGAAAGGTTTTCTGTAGGATGCCGTCCCTTTTTAAATTTCGGCTATTTTTAGGTGAATAATTTATGAAGCTCATGCTTCAAATTTCTCTAATATTGATCAAACTTAAAGTTTTTTGAACAAATATAAGAAGTTTGAATATTAAAATTGTCTTTACTTTAAAACTTCTTTATATGTAGGATCTTTTTAGTTTAGTTTTTCCACGAGTTGAATTTTTTTTCAATCTTTTGTCGTTGTTGTTGTTGCACTTAAGCACTGCACAAATCACCATTTTAACCACTTTTGTTTATGTAGTATTTAATTAAAATGATTTTTTTTCATCCACAGTTGAAGGAACACTAGCTAAATGAAGTATTTTAACGTTGTGAGTGACGTGTAAAAATAAGAGAGAGACATGACATAATGCGACGGTTTATTGCAAGGTTTATTGCATGAAGCAAGTTTGGGATTTTTTGGGACATTTCACTTGTATATTATTTACAAGAAAAAAAAGATGCTAATGCTGTGTGCCAAACTTAAGGTAAATCATTTACTACGGTAAAAACCGGTTTTAGGGCAGATTTTTCGATCAGTTTGCCATAGAGTTTTTGAAAAATAATTGAATTTACCGAAAAATTTACTTAAAACTGACTTTTAACTTAAGTTTGGCACACAGCCTAAATCAGATTTGCAACCATAACTGCCCAGATCGTATTTCCAAAATTTAAGCAGAAATGTCATTTTTGATCAAAATTGTATTTGTATTCTTTTACGTAGTAAAATAAAATAAATTACCGTTCCCTTTATTACCGAAGTCACCACAAGTAGTTTTAAAAACCTCTGATTGTGTATTTGTGCGTATGTGGTTGTGTGTGCAAGCTAAATGTTGCTGCTTCTCTACAACCTCGACGAGATGAAACTTCCGATACAATAATTTTTCATAAATTGGGAGATTACGGTAATTTTTCGTATTTTACAACTACACTGCGTCAAAAAATTTTTCTTTCCAAAAAATACCCAAGTTTGAATGCTATTGTATCTTGGTGAAATAACATCTATCTAAAAAATACTTTTGCTTCTTATTGAAGGAAATTTTTTCTTCTTTTCACGAGAAACGTATCAAAAAGCATATAAACGTTAACAATTACATTTTTCATTCTTGTAACTAAGCACTCTAATCGTTCTCACAAATTTGGAGGAACTCCGAGATGCTTGATACCTTTCGTTAAAAATGGACATATCGCGGTACATCGACTTTTGTTGCGTTTTATCCTAAGTAGAACAAAAATAGAGTAGAACAAAAATAGAGTCAAACCATGTAGAGTTGAAGCTAAGTTTTTTTCCTGTCACACGTCAGAGCAGGATGGTTATATAAAAAATGCATATAGCGGTCCCATATGTCAAAGAAAAAGCCAACCAAACAACTTTTTGTTTTTGTAAAAAGTTTTATAAAATATTACAAAAGAGTCAATGAATCATGTATTAGTGCATCAAACATTGTAAACTTTGGACATTGAAACATTCAATTGAAGTGTCTTGTGAAATGTTGTCAAAATGCGCATCGAAAAATTTGAAATAGAATTTCTTACAATCTATAAGTGTTTATATAAAATAAAATGAAAATTATGTTAAAAGGAAAATTATGTTAAATTATCCATATTTTAATTTACAAATCAGAAAAAATTAATTAAACAATTTTGGTTGTTGTTGTTGGACTTTTTCTTGTTGTAAACATATGTTATATTACAGTGTCGCAATTTTCTTATTGCTACGTACATATTTTGGAATACTATAAGTAGAATTTTTTACCGAAAATAAAAAAAAAATAATCCGTACTATATTGGAACCAGTGTTGTGCAGATACATTACGTTACATTACATACGCTATTATTTACGCGTAAATAATTGTATTAATTACGCGAATTTTTTACGTTACGTAACGTAAAAAATGTAATTAATTGCGACATCTACCTGAAAAAAATTAAATTAGTAAAAAATTTAAAATACATTATTTTCTAGTCGATAATACAACCATTACATGCTTATACATCTATTGAAATTTTTATAATTAATAAATTACACTGATTATTCTGAGCCTGACATCTGCTAATTAATGGCGCTACTACAATATTTTAAGGTGGAAATTATTACGTAAATATTTATTTGTATCGATAATTTAAATAAATATCAATGTACTTTTCTAACGTTGCATACTGTATGATAAAAAAGCGTAATTCACTTCACGTATAAATCTGAAAATGTAATTCATTTTTTCTCTTCCACAGTTTGAAGTTTCTGCTCATTTTTTGATTTCGCGTGCACTAGTAGCACATATACTTTCTTTATGTATGTGTGGTGGCTGGTGGCTGTCAATTTGTTTAGTTTGGGGAAAATTGGTTCATTTTGAGAAAATGCTTCTTCGATTCTTTTCCGGGACAGATATGAATGCAGCGTATGTGGATGTAAATCGATATGCGACGCTGATTTACAAATTAGTACACGAATTATTTATCTGGTTAGAAATTAAATGCGATGTGACATGTGATGTGATTACGTAAAGTAAAAGTTAAATGAAATTTTGCTCCAAGTTGTATTTTGTATGTGTATTGCATTGCGATGCTCAGAGACAAGTTAAAGAGCTGATAACGTTTCAATATGAAAAGACTGATTTAGGATAGCTGCTATCAGTATTATAGAAAGTGTTTGTAAGTAGACATTCTGGATTCACGTCATTCTAATTCAGCACTGCCGCAAAACCAACAGACTAAACGAATTAAAACGAGAGCTCAACAAATGGGCTTATGTTTTGAGTATGGATAATCAAATATATCCTCATTACTTGTAAGCGGGCACGACAGAGCATCATCTGATTTTGCGTCATTCTCAAATCGACCAATCTGCCCGAAGCCGAAGATAATCCGGCCGATTACACATATTTCTTCATGTATTCGATCCGCGGATTCCATTTCTGTAGCTCGAGTTGTTTAGTTTATAAATTTTATTGCGGTTGGCTGAATTCAGAACCGCCGATATAATTCTTTGATCGAATCCCACCGTGCATTGTAAAAGTGTCTTTGATTAAATGTCCTCTCACAAATTTATTAGTTTTGTTTTTGTTTTTCTAGTTATTGCTAGCCGAAGACGAAATACCACTTGTACGAGTATGTGCACTCGATACATTAATCGCCTAGATGAATTGCCACGCAGCGATATTAACGATTTCCCAGAATATGGTTTACCTTCAATAGCGCCTATAGCAACGGAAGCTTCAACAATTGAAAAAGTGGCATGTGCTAAAAATTTTTGCGACGCTTGCTGAAACTGCCATACGGTCTCCAGAACAGTCGCAAATCAAGAATAGATCCGACATGGTACCCCAATGGTACGAACTCGAATTAAGCACGTTGATTAAGATGCTGCAACAAATAATTTCTAATTACTTATTAACCGACCAACAACAACAATTGATTGTCATTGTCAAGCAAACGCTTATGGAATCGGATATTACTAAACTGTATTTTTTGATTGCATCGTTGGTGTAGTCTCGTCTCATACGTCGGTCGTCGGGCGGCATTGTGTTAGTGTTTTAGTTCCATAGCTGCAACAGACTCATAGTCATCACTATAACCGACCGAATTGATTACAAAATCAATTACATCTATGAATTATTTCATTGAAGTAAGTATTTGAATAATGTAATAATAACAGAAGATAAATATTAATTCGATTTTTATTGTTTCTTAGCTAAAATATTGCCCGGTAATAACAGATGAAATAATAAAACTTACGCCACTAATGAAATTTCTTATCGAGATTATTAATTTGATTAACAGCCGCAAAACCATCAAACTAAACGAATTAAAACGAGAGCTCAATATACAAATGGGCTTATGTTTTGAATATGGATAATCAAATATATCCTCATTACTTGTAAGGGGGCACGTCATCTGTTTTATCATCTGATTTTGCGTCATTCACAAACCGACCAATCTGCCCGAAGATAATCCGGCCGAGACAAACAATTCAAATAATGTATTTGGAAGTCTCTGTGCGACAGAGCTATGCTCACAAAATTCAAGACAATCAAAAACTGTTTCCGATAACACACTATTTGTTGGACTGTTGAAACCATCTTCGGTGCTCGTTCAGACCGCACTCCCGCGTCGTAGTGTTGCGCCAATGTCAACAAGTGATGTCTCAACTGTTGAAACTCTCTCACCTGAAAGTCAAACTGACGAAATAAAAGCAGAACAACAAAATAATACAGAAAATCGGGTTAAAATTCTGTGTGTTGCAGATACAGTATTACTCCAGTCGCCAACAATGACACGGCTCTTGGAATCGTTATCGCATTAAATGCGTCATTTGTTATATGGTTGCGTCCTCGATGTATTCGATCAATAACGTCGAGACGTATAACAGTATAAGTGAACTGCAAAGTGTAGACTATACTGAATTTTAACTTTTACTCTTGCTATTAACAAAGCTAAACGGCCTATGCTAATTGTTAAGCCGCTATATTTCTTCTTAGCCACATCAACCGTTGGTATGACTTGCATCAAATAAAAATTCGCCCTACCTGAAATTGCGACTAGTACAGTGATTCGACCATATCGACCTTTCGATAGTTCTAACATTGGACTGACTGAAAAATCCCTATTCTGGGCACAACCACATCCGGAGACAATAATTATAATATAATTCCGTCTAAAAGTACAACGGTTGGTGAATTTTCGAATGCAGACGATTCTATAGCTAAATCAAGTCTAGGGTGGTTACGTATTTTGGCACAATGTTTTAGTGTCGCCACGCCACCTATAAATCGAAGAAGGATGAGCGGTTTCCAATAAAGTGATACAATCGGCAACAGATGTGCCGGGATTTTTGAAGCATGCTGCTCTTTATTAGACGTTAGTGTTACACATTCTTATCCTAATACAATAAATAGGACCTCGGTGCCACGGCCACCACATTCCTTAGCATTTGGATTATTTTTGAGACTGCCTGCGTATTCAGATATCCTGCTACGGGATAAGATTAAGACACAATGTTTGTTGCGCTTAGTACTGGGAGTTACTGGAGATGGAGAAGGTAATGAAATTTATAGTTTATCGTTAGTCTCGTCGCTCTCAACGCTGCCATTTGAAATTTTTCGATAATTATTGGATTATTCACCGCTGACGGCGGATACTGGTGTCTTATTAAGAAGACTGGTGGGTGATTGAAGTCGGTGCAATACATCTAGTTCTGAATTATTTGAGCGTGTTCACACATCATTCTCAAACTACACAAATGAGCGGATTATAGAACGAGCTTCCAGCGACTTTAAAAACTACAACGAACGGCACCGGGAAGCAAATAATATCGTACGATAAATGTCATGTATATTGGGCAAAAGGTACTGGTTTTTGGAAATGGAATGGAATCATGGAATCATGGAATGTTGAACATGCACTTCTGCGACAAAAAAAGTGAAGATGAACATTTCAGCTCGAGCAATATCAAACATTTAAATCCGGGTGATAAAATTCCGTCCAATATGAATATGGAAGAAATTATTTATATTGAAATTAATGACGAATCACTTAAATTACCAATTTGCCATCTTCTTATATTTACTACAGAACGATTCGGTTCTCGATATAACGACACATTCCGATTCCCTTGTATCGTGCCATTTTAAAATTACTTCGTGCTATTGTGCTATTAGGTCAATATGCTGCGTTATTGAGTATTGAACAGAAATAAAATTCAATTCCAAGTTGGCGGTAACCCCTCTTGACTGAATTGAACGACACGGCTCTGGAGAATATACTCAGTAATCGGTATGGTACTTCATTCCAAATATAGGAAAGTTTCCAGAAAATTTATATAGAAAGGGTGTAACTGTTGGAATGACTGACACAAATTTTGTGTGATTCGCCGTTAATATTTACTTCTCGCACATCGTGATTGTATTGCAAATTAAAACTCAAAGTGGTACATTTATTTGTTTTAATATTATTTTTATTTTTATAATACAATAAACAATTGTTACAAATAATTCGATTTGTTTTAATTCAGTTGCTCTTGCAGTTCCGACCATAGGTAGCTAAAAAAAATATATTTTCAGTTTTCATCTTCTTCGTCATGATCACTATCGACTGAGCAATAGTTCAACAGTTCTTTATTATTCAGCGAGAAATAAATGTGGAGCAGTTTTTTTGAGCGTTCGAATGTTAAACGATTTCTTATTGGAGTATGTACTATGCCCCAATTGGAGAAAACTCTTTCTATCTGTCCAGATGAAGCTGGTAAATTTAGAACCTTCAAAGCAATTTTCGACAATAGAGGATAATGGATTGCAGCTGTTCTCCAAAATGTACCCGGGTTTTCAATATCTTTCCCGAACAGAATGTGGAAAACTCCGGTTTTGTTGTTAAACTGATCAAGTTCTTCTAATCCTTCACCACACAATTTCTGCATTAAGAAACAATTAACTTGACCCTGGTAATCGTCATTTAATTTATTATTGTCATATCTCGGATGTAAATAATAAGCGATTAGTGCAAATACATTCAATGCCATTGTGAGACGATATTGTAATGACCTTTGATGAGATGTAGATTCAAAATTAAGCGACAGCCACAAGTTAACCGCATCCGCAAGTGAAGCATCCGATTTCTGACAAAAATTAATCAGCTTACAAATCGGGTCTAGAAGGATTATATCTGCTTTAATTTGTTCAATAAATTGTTCGTTAAAAATTAAGTTCGATACATTCGGTTTTATTTTTCGCGGGTGCTCGTTAATCATAACCTCCTTCATGAATTGCAGATTGGAAATTAAATTTTGATAAGCATTTCGATGAGAGCACCATCTAGTCTCACACTCTAGCTTCATTTTAGATCCGCCTTTATTAACAATTGTCTTTTCAAAATCAGCATTTTTAAATTCTTTCAAAACCGTATTCACATTTTCCGTTAACTTCACATCTATAATATCCTTAACTAAAAGGTTTCCAATATGACTGTGACATGTACTGTGCCATAGACAGTGATTAAGATTCTTACCCATTTTGATCATCGTTGCTGCATTGTTCGATACAACTGCATATATTTCCGTATTATATAATTCCTGGGCTAATTCTATGGATTCTATGACAATTTCTGTGAGTTTGTCAGCCGTTTCAGATTCTCCGCTCAAATCCCACGCATTAATCAATGCTTTAATTAATTTAATTTAATTTTTTATATTAGACTTTTGCCGGGGTTATATCCAATGGCCGTGCTTTAGTCGACGTCGCTGAATGATCGTTTATTCAGTGCTGTTCGACCGGTGCTTCCGTTATGTCATCATCGTGGTCGGCTCAAGGAGTTGAGCTTTATATTATATGCTCGAACCTTCGGGTTTCTTGTGCGGATATTACGGATATGCAATTGGCAAAGCTAAGCAAACCGCTAAGAGTAACATTGAGTCATTGATTGAAATTAACACTGAAGGAATATTAAACAAGCAAACGAATTGTAGCTTTTGGCGTCGACAATGTAGACAATTGGCGTAGAATATGTCGAGAATGTCGATAATTGGTAGATAATTGTAGAATATTATATTGGTTTATGTTTGTACATGTATTTTATAATACAAGTACATACATTAGTATTATTGTACATTAAAATAAGGAATGGCGTTTGTTATAAGTTGGCCGTATGACAATGATAATGCACTAGCATTGCCCGTATTAATTTTAATACTTAATACCAAGTTAAATTGTTGTTGAATTCGGAATAAACCAAATTGATGATTGTTTGGCTATTAAGCATTAGGGTCCACTAATACATTACAAATTCAACCTGAGTTTCCTGTATGCCTCAAGCACAATCAAATTACGATACGATGCCCTAGGCCTACAAATCTATACTGTTGCTAAAAAGTACGTTCTGCAATAAATAAATAGAGACGCCGTGAACATTTTTACTTCAGCTTGAGCCACCCATATCGATAGTGCGATAGTTCACATTTCAAGCGGTCTTCCTTCTTGAAGATAAGGCACATCGCTGCCACTTTCAATTCATCAAACTTAACTTGTTCATGACGAATGAAAAATATAGCCAAAAATACTGTTCTACAATGTTCCTCTTTCGAATAACAAGAGTGCTGAATTAGGGAATTCATCGTAAGATGGATCTGATCTTTTCGATCTACAAATTTGTCTAACTGCTCTAACGAGTACAGCCTTCTTGTTCTTAGCCTTACTTTAACTGCGATTGTCAATTTTGAGTCAATTTTGCCTTTATTCCTACAGAGTATTGTTATTACTTGAAATCACTAGAAATCATCATAACTTCCATTCTAAATGCAATTAAGACATTCTGTAAAGTAATTTGAACTTGTCAATGCATCCTTTACAACTTTCATAAGTGTCGGCCCGACCTGAGTTATGTAAGTGTTTCTATTACGAGTCAATTTTGCGTTTATTCCTACAGAGTATTGTTATTACTTGAAATCACCAGAAATCATCATAACTTCCGTTCTAAATGCAATTAGCACATTCTGTAAAGTAATTTGAACTTGTCAATGCTTCCTTTACAACTTTCATAAGTGTCGACCCGATCTGAGTTATGTAAGTGTTTCTAGAAAAACACCAGAAATCATCATAACTTTAATGCACTTTAAATCATATCAAAGAAAAAATTACATAATTATGTACATATGTAACATTTTTGCTTCACGTATGTATTTGGAATTCGTAAACCACGCAAAACCAAAAACATTTGATTATTTTTGTTTTCGTAAACAAAACAACAACAAAAGAAAAATATTATGCACAATTTTTTGCAGCAGTCGTTTGCGCGCCAACATGTAAAAAAAAAATAATAATAACAATACATAAGCCCACGTTATTTTTTTTATCCCATACACACGCAAAAATACAAAGCGCATGCGCTAGACGACGCTAATGAAATAAAATATTATATATGTACATATTTATGTATGTTTTTATGTGCATGTCTAATTTCATTAAAATCGAATCGTATCGGAATCGTAAGATTTTAAATAGAAGATCGGCTAGTTTTTATTTTTTTTATTAAATGCACGTGCTAGATTTCAACAACAATGCTGAAAAAATCAAATTATTTTCTATATGAAGTTTTTACTATTTAAGCTAATATATATGTGTGTGTGTGTGTGTGCTATATAAAAAATGTTCTAATAGAAAAGGATGAACTGGTGCGCATGCCATTAGTCAGAGAAAAGAGACTATACACAATGGAAAATAGAATAATGTTTATTTCAATCAGCTGATGCCTTGTGACCTAAATTTGGATAATATGAAATAAATAGAGCATTGACCTATATGTATACGGAAAATCTGAAATCGTTGAATATAAAGAAGTTAGAATTTATTTTACCTATGTGATAAATGCTAATGAAATTTAACTGTTATATATATGATGTTCAGAGAAGATTCAAACTATTTACAACTTCCATACGTGTCGATCCGATCTAGTTATGTAGGTGTTTCTATTACGAGTCAATTTTGCGTTTATTCCTACAGAGTATTGTTATTGCTTGAAATCACCAGAAATCATCATAACTTCCGTTCTAAATGCAATTAAGACATTCTGTAAAGTGATCTGAACAGGACGAAGCATCCTTTACAACTTTCATAATCTGGCGCTTGAAATTAAATCTAAACACATTTTGAATCAAAATTGGATTGGAAAGCTACTATTATTTTTAATTAGGCATTATTTATATTTAAAGAATAAAAAAGAAAACCAAAGAATCATTAATAAATATTGTTATTTTGTTAATATCTAATGATTATGATTAATTTTCGACATTGTCGACGTCAGTTTTTTAATTTTCGACATACATTGTCTGCATGTGTAGACAATGTATTAATTACGCCATGTAGACAATACGGCACAACGCTGGTAATATCTGCTTTTTCTTGAGCGGTGACTACATCTACAATTTACGGCTTGATGAAGTACCAGCGTCTGCCACGCCGAAACGTGATGATGATGATGTACTAGTAGAAACGGCTGACATTTCACTTTCGATGCTAAGTGTTGGTGTAACTAGTGTTGCAGTATCAGAGGCGCACGATGATCTGGCTATAGTTCCTTATTAAGTACTTGGTTTTCGAGTAAATTACCTTGTTCGAGGTCTATTATCTCAACCTGCACCTCATCCAAGGTATATAGGTAAAGGAGTCATCAACATCCTATATCGTGATTCTGTTCTACTTTAACCAATTCCCCAACTGTCGGACTTTTCTCCTTTTCAGAGTTCGGGTTATTTATTTTATTAGAGTTAATTTGAGCAATAGTTGTATCACTCGTTAAAATCGCCCCAGGACAAGCAGGGGCAGTTAATTGGAAACATCATTAATTAGAATTTTGGGATATTGTATGTGTCTCGTGCTCGTCGACGTCGAGTTTCATTCGGAATTTCGAAATAATATCTTTTGCCTTCATTTCTCACCTGTTTGAAGCGTTTATTTTTAGCTGTTACTCCTGCAGCAACACTTAACTCTATTCCAAAACAGATTCCAGCTTCCATGTCAAGGAGTTCTGAACGCGCATAACGATTTGTTTGCTCATTACCTATATAAGCTGAAATTAATTCACGTTAGAACAACCAAATTTAAACATATCAAGAAAATCTTACAAGACACAGTTTTCAAGTATATCCTGGAACATATTTCCGAAAAGGATTCCAAAATTTCTGCGATCATCTTAACATTAACTAATGTATAATTTATATTCTTGTGCTGTTCGGAAGCTTTATCCGAATCGGTTAGATTTTGCTGAATTACTTTCAGCTGTTCAGATTTTGCTGAATTACTTTCAACGTTGGAATTCGCCTCGTTCTGTTCGCGCGAAATAATAGCTAATAAAATCTAAAATCGCCGAGGTATAGTAATTGCGGTAATCCAGTTTTGAGTAATTGTTGTGCTGCTAATGGAGATTGGCAGTGCACTAAATGGCACGCCATTGCTACAGTACGCAGCTCTGACGAATTAAAGGTTAATTATAATTTCGATAAGTCTTGTATCACTAAATGACTACCATTCTGCGGTGTCGGATTTCTCTCGCTTTACATCATCCGTCATACTGTCCGGATCGTTTGATATGCACGTATCAACATCGGAGGATAAATTATGAGCTAGCACATCAATTTTCAACATTTCCGGCCGGATACAACAAATCGAGCACACCAGTGCATAGATTGCGAGTTTCAAAGGTTCATCCTTTTCTAGCACCAACGTCTATTGGTATACCGCATCGAATAGATTTTTAGTGATCATATTCGATAAATCGGTTATCAAACCTAGTTGAGTAGGCAGTCGCTATCGAAGCTAAACATAATATGTTATATATTATATCCGTTATAAGGGTTTGTTGTATACCTAATGTAAATTTTCAAGGCGCTTGTTGTATAAATTCTTGAGCCATTCGATCATAGCCTGAATACGATCTCGAGTAGAATTATGATTGGTAATACACAAATCATACAATAAATCGGATACCGGTTCGTTGCACAGTTTAAAAGTTAATTCTCGATTAGTTCCAAACCGATCGATCACGATTATGGAGTCCCAATTTTAAAAGTATCGCCTCTAAATTTTCCTAAGTTCGCCTCTAAATTTTCCTAAGTATTAGAATAAGAATGTGTAACGTTTAATAAAGAGCAGCATGCTTTAAAAAATTCCAGCACATCTTCTGCCGATTGTATCACTTTATTGGAAAGCCATCCTTCTTCGATTTATAGGTTGGGACACTAAAACATTGTGCCAAACTACGTAACCATCCTAGACTTGATTTAGCTATAGATTCGTCTTCATTTGAAAATTCGCCAACCGTCGTACTTTTAGACGGAATCATATTATAATAGTCTCCGAATGTGGTTGTGCCCATGATCGAGATTTGAGTTAGTCCAGTGTTAGAACTATCGCAAGGTCGATATAGTCGAATCACTATACTACTTAGTCGCAATTTCAGGTTGATACAAGCGATACCACCGGTTGATAACGGTTGACAGATCGGTACCGGTCCCAAATTTATATCCTTAGCGATTTCTATAGCAACCGCAGAGGCACATGTTGCTAGTGTCGATAAATGAGGTTGGAGATGCATCTCGTGTAATAAAACTGCCGAAGGCAGGGTTGTTGTAAGATCGACATGCGATTCATTAGGATAGAATAAATATGGACAGGCTGGACTTCGGGCACGGCGATTGGTACTTATAATAATACAACTGCTGGCTGCGCGGTTGGATTACCGGCGTAATTGTGCAGAATGGAGCAAAATTTATTAAATCTTTCCCACTTCCCGATGAATTTGACGCCTTCTTCGTTGTTGCATTATTTGATGTGGCTATGAAAAAATATAGCTGCTTAACAATTAGAATAGGCCGTGTAGCTTTTTTACTTAGCAAGAATAAAAGTTAAAATACAGCATCGACTACAGTTTGCGGTTCACTTATACTGTTATTACGTCTCGAAGTTATTGATCGGATACATCGAGGAAGGAACCCCAACCATCATAACAAATGCCCAACTTGAACAAATGCGATAACAATCCTAAAACCAGTGTCATTGTTAGCGAGTGGTGTAATACTGTATCTGTTTCTAGAAAACACGGTATTTAACCCGATTTCCGACGATAGTTTTATTGACATGGTCAAGGTAAAAGTAAATATGTTTAAAGAACTAAGTATAAATGTGTTGGTGCAGAAACAAAAAAAAATCAAATTTACGTTGCATTGTAGTGTAACCAACACACTCTTTGTAGTTTTTTTTTGAATAGGCATCTGACAATGAGAGGAGAGGAGATAGCACGATATACATTACATATATTTATGTAGATTCTGGTATATGAGAATGGGATAAGAAACGCGTGCGCTTTTTCTATTGTTATTATTATTGTTTATAACACGTTCGCGCCAATAAATTGTTAAAGACAAATTGTTTATAATTTTATTTTTTTGGGAAAACAAAAACGATCAAATGGGTTTTTTTTGACTGATTTTCGAAAACAAATATAATCCGGAAAAGCATGAATGAATCATTTTTACCAACTGATCTTGTTTAGTCATCTATAGTATTTTTTCTTCAATTAGGAATTTAGTAATTAGGTATACATTTGTATTTTGAGTGCTCGGGCCTATATACAAAAATTGCACATATGTATTGGATCAAATTTTTTATTCGTGTACCTAATTCCCGTCTTTAATAAAAACAAATCTTAAATCTAAATCTGAAGCAAACATCTATACAGGCGGATCAATTAATTCATGTACACTCAGTCCAATCTGAAGTATATCATCTGGATAAGCTGAGTCGTCTGAGAGATGAGAGTAGGAGCATCTCCTACCCGAACACCAGAATTGACAGAAAATATTTTCACAAGCCTGTGCTCAACACACATCATTGTGACTATCTCTTATTTTGGTGGCGGTGGAGATCTTGAAAATAATGCACACTACATAAGTATATACTATACATCTGAACAAAGACTTGTTGATAATAAAGGCAAAATTGACTCGTAAGTCGTAATAGAAATAGTTACATAACTCAGATCAGATCGACACTTATGAAAAGTGTAATGGTTCCATTGATAAGTTCAGAGTACTTTACAGAGTGTCCTAATTGCATTATTGAACGGAAGTTATGAAGATTTCTAGTGATTTTCAGTTATAACAACACTCTATAGAAATAAAGGCAAAAATGACTCGTAATAGAAACAGTTACATAACTCTTACATACTGAATACATACATACTGAATATCACTAGAAATCGTCATAACTTCCGTTCTAAATGCAATTAACACATTCTGTAAAGGAATCTAAATTTATCAATGCATCCATGCTTTACAACTTTTATAAGTGTCGATCCGATCTGAGTTATGTGTAACTGTTTCTAGTATGAGTCAATTTTGTCTTTATTCCTATAGAGTATGTTATTACTGAAAATCACCAGAAATCATCATAGGTTTCAGTGGTTGACGCTTAGGCCAGTTTTTGGCCTATTGTGGTACCACGCATTCACGACACATCATTAACCCATTCATGTATTCATCTACTCAGTACTCACACTGCAGTATACCACCTGCACATTGCAAGCTCCATGTCAACCTGTACGTTGACATGGACGGTCGGTCGGCGCTGAATTCTACACTTCATCAGAGGGTCTTAGTTCATCATAACTTCCGTTCGAAATGCAATTAAGACATTCTGTTGTTCTTGTAATTAACAATACTCTATGGGAATAAAGTCAAAATTGACTCGTAATAAAAACAGTTACATAACTCAGATCGGATCGACACTAGCGTTGTGCGTCTACGCGTAGTTTGGAATTTTCGACGTCATGGCGTCGTGGTAAAGTAATCTGAACTTGTCAATGCATCCTTTACAACTTCATAAGTGTCGATCCGATCTGAGTTATGTAAGTGTTTCTATTACGAGTCAATTTTGTCTTTATTCCTACAGAGTATTGTTATTACTGGAAATCACCAGAAATCATCATAACTTCCGTTCTAAATGCAATTAAGACATTCTGTAAAGTAATCTGAACTTGTCAATGCATCCTTTACAACTTCTATAAGTGTCGATCCGATCTGAGTTATGTAAGGCACTGTTATACATAGGGCACTGGATTCAGATACGATTCGATTTTATTGAAATTTGACATGCACGTAAATACATACATAAATATGTATATCGTGCTATCTCCTCTCCTCTCATTGTCAGATTTCTATTCAAAAAAAACTACAGAGTGTTTGGTTACACTACAATGCAACGTAAATACCCGATTCAGCTGTAACATATCCAAATTCGTCCGTCTTTTCCCGATAACATGCAAAATATAGAAATAATGGTTCATATTTTAAATCTTTTAAATTCTATCCGGGAAATTTTTATATAATCTCATATGTATCAGCCTTGAAAGTAGCTTCTAATCGGTCCTGCATTATATGTAGAATATATAATTTTCCCGAGCTCTTTTCACTTATTTTGATAAAAATCAACTCTGCGTTTACAGTTTTACACAAAGTGCGAAATTTATTTATATCATATATAAAAGTTAAATTTCATTATCAAGTAGCAGATAGGTAAAATAAATTATATTCTTTATATTAAACGATTTCAGATTTTCTGTATATAGGTCAATGCCCTATTTATTTCGTAATATCCAAATTTAGGTCATACTGCATCAGCTGATTGAAATAAAATGAACACTATTCTATTGTGTATAGTCTCCTTGCTCCGACTAATGGCATGCACAACAGTTCATCCTTTTCCATTATTTAGAACATTTTTATGTAGCACACCAGAATCTACTTAAATCAATCACCAGAATCTACTTAAACTGAAAATCACCAGAAATCATCATAACTTTAATGCACATTAAATCCTATTACAAAAAAATTGCATAATTTTGTACACACTTTTGCTTGACGCAAAACCAAACACATTTTATTATTTTTGTTTTCGGAAACAAAACAAAAATACAAAAATAAGAACACTCATTTAAATCATAGCAGGCCCATTTGCGCGCGAAGATGTTACAAAAAAACAATAACAACTAACAATACATACGACGACACGTTTTTATCCCAAATCCCAATTACACACAAAAATACTATGCACATGCGCATAGTGACGCTACAGAAATAAAATATGTATACATTCATATTTATGTATGTATTTTTATTTTATTACAAATTTCATTAGAATCGAATCGTATCCGAATCATGATTTGAAATAGATGATCGGCTAGTTTTGATTTGTTTTTATAAAATGCACATACTAGATTGCAACAACACACTGAAAAAATCAAATTATTTTCTCCATGAAATTTTTACTATATACTCTAATATGTGTGTGTGTGCTGTGTGTGCTACATAAAAATGTTCTAAATAATAGAAAAGGATAAACTGTTGTCCATGCCATTAGTCGGAGCAAGGAGACTATACACAATAGAATAGTGTTTATTTCAATCAGCTGATGCCGTGTGACCTAAATTTGGATATTACGAAATAAATAGGGCATTGACCTATATACAGAAAATCGGAAATCGTTTAATATAAAGGACAGAATATATTTTACCTATCTGCTACTTGATAATGAAATTTAACTTTTATATATGTATATGATGTTTAGTGAAGATTCAACCTATTTTGTCAGCTTTTTCTATAACGAGTCAATTTTGTCTTTATTCGTATAGAGTATTGGTATTACTGAAAATCACCAGAAATCATCATAACTTTAATGCACATCAAATCCTATCAAAAAAAAAAAAAAAATACATAATTGTGTACACACTTTTGCTTGACGTATGTACATATTTGGAATTCGTAAACACGCAAAACGTAAAACATTTGATTATTATTGTTTTCATAAACAAAACAACAACAAAACAAAAATATTATGTACACAGTTTTCTTTTGGAAAAAAAAACTCTAAAACCATATTTATATGTATAAAACAAAACGAAAATATTACAACAATTTTTATCTAACACATTGACGCACACATTTCAATCTATAGCAGTCGTTTGCGCGGGAACATGTTAAAAAAAACAATACATAATAACAATACATAAGCGCACGTTGTTTTTTTATATATCATATGCACACAAAAATACAATGCCCATGCGCTTAGATGACGTGACGCTAAAAAATAAAATAAATACATATTTATGTATGCATGTATATTTATGTGCATGCATAAATTCAAAACCAACAACAATATAAAACCATGCAGAATCTACTTTAATTTAAGTAGATTCTGAGCCATGCTACATTGTTGTTGGTTTTGATAAATTTCATTAAAATCGAATCGTATTCGTATCTGAATCGTATGATTTTAAATAGATGATCGGCTAGTTTTTATTTTTTTATAAAATGCACCGTGCACGTGCTATTGTTTATATATTTTCTACATGACATTTTTACTATTTACTCTATATATGTGTGTGTCATGTGTGTGCTCAGAATCTACTTAAATATTAAAGTAGATTCTGGTGTGCTATATAAAAAAAATTCTAAATAATTGAAAAGGATGAACTGTTGCATTGCACATGCCATTAGTCAGAGCAAGGAGACTATACACTATACACAATGGAATAGTGTTTATTTCAATCAGCTGATGCCGTGTGACCTAAATTTGGATGTTGTGATATAAATAGGGCATTGACCTATATACGGAAAATCTGAAATCGTCGAATATAAAGAACTTAGAATTTATTTTACCTAACTGATAATTGATAATGAAATTTAACTGTTATGACGTTGGGTGAAGATTCAACCTATTTACAACTGTCAAATATCGATTCCATCTGAGTTATGTAACTGCTCCTATTACTATAGTCAATTTTGTTTTTATTCCTATATAGTATATGTATTGTTATTACTGAACATCACCAAAAATCAAAATAACTTTCGTTCTAAATGCAATTAAGACATTCTGTAAAGTGATATGAACTTGGCAATGGTTCCTTTACAACAATTTTTAAATCTAAAATTTATTCCAAAAAAAAACTAATATTTTGGAGAAGACGATTTCCGAGTTTGTCTAGCAGCTGGTGTTATAAAACGGGATATGGAAATTGTATGTCCCGTGAACGAAAGCGGTTGATTTATGGATTCTGTGGTGGATTTTAAAGGTATGCATGTGTGCTTATCGACTGTATACGGTTGTTCCGCGGTTAACGAAGTTTATTAATCAGCTTCTAAATTGGTATGTACGTGTAAATCGTCGTCGTGTAAAGGGTGAATTTGGTGTCAAGGACTCTTTCATCATTGAAAGCGCTTTATCGAGTATTAACATATACATATGGTTAAAATGATGGCTCCATTTACTCCATTCCGTACCGAATTTATGTATCAACGATTACGTTTGTTAGAAGAGCGCGTCTACGGGTGTGAATTTCTTAATGATGCCAACATCGAATAAAAATTTAATTGACGTAGATATTGAAAGGGCCTTTTCCCGCATGCAAGCAAGCCGTGGTCGAAATGAGCCGAGTAATGCGCATTGTAATGATCACCAACTAGAAATGTTGAGCGAGACATGTATTTCTCGTTTGCTGAACACACGTGGCTTAATAATCATAACTAATCATATGTATGTATATTGTTGCAATAAAGTACTGCAAACTGTTGCCACCTATAAAACGTACGTACATTATCTACAATCTGCCGTGTATCTAAGCTAGCTATTAAGTGGAATATCATTTTATTGTTTCGAATTAACAATTGAATCTCATAAAATAATGGTCGATGTGTAAGTCGAGATTTATTGCAACGAGTTTGGTACGCAGCCGATGGTTCTCTAGATAAAGGGTAGTATTGCAACATCATTTTGGATAGGTTGGTGAAAGGCTATGTAAAAAAATGCTAGTCTAACGATGATCCAGAATAATCTAAATTGGATTATTATTGAAATTAATATTTTAAAGAGTCTATTGAGAAAGAACAAAAATAATCATTTTTACAGGATCATGCAAAGGCGATTACCAATATGGTGACAAGAACTATCGTTTTGAAAGCCGGGCGGCACAGTCAATCGTTTGGTACAAACCAGAAGTTGAAAAGAATTGTAAATCACTAATTATACAAAATAAATATTTTATTTTTAAAAAGTAAATTTGTTTTTCTATTTTCTATTTCTGCATTGGATGTACTTTTCCCTCCTCATCATCGTAAAATGATTTCAATTTATTATAAGTGACTGCTATTGTATCAAAATTCCAAGAAGTATTCCTCTCGGTTTCTTAACTTTTGCACAACTAGTAATGTTTCGATCTCTCGACTTTGTATCCCCTCCCCATCCATGGACTAAAATGTAATTATATTAGGTAAGTTGTATAATTATTGATTTTTTAGCGCACCAGAGAACAAACCTCAAAAAGATAGTGGTTGGTCTCATTTAGAATGGTTGCTAGAATGGAAGATAACTAATGTCTCGCTGCCGTGATACTTTAGATTTAGAGGATGTCGTTTAAGTGAGTCGCGTGTCCTTAATGTCTTCCAGCAATTTACAAAATAACGCGTAAATTTCGACGCTTCATGTATAAACCTACCTAGATGTTGTTGCATCCTCCAAGGATGATTAAATGATTTTGAACAGTTTTATAGTCACATTTATAAATTTTGGCCATTCTCTTCTTTGTTGCTGTCGGTTTTGTAACTTTCATGCAATTCATGAAGGAGGTTATGATTAGCGAGCACCCGCGAAAAATAAAACCGAATGTATCGAAGTTAATTTTTAACGAACAATTTATTGAACAAATTAAAGCAGATATAATCGTTCTAGATCCGATTTGTGAGCTAATTAATTTTTGCCAGAAATCGGATGCTTCACTTGCGGATGCGGTTAACTTGTGGCTGTCGCTTAATTTTGAATCGACATCTCATCAAAGGTCATTACAATATCGTCTCACAATGGCATTAAATGTATATGCACTAACCGCTTATTATTTACATCCGAGATATCACAATAATAAATTAAATGACGATTGCCAGGGTCAAGTTAATCGTTTCTTAATGCAGAAATTGAGTGGTGAAGGATTAGAAGAACTTGATCAGTTTAATACTAAAAGCGGAGTTTTCCACATTCTGTTCGGGAAAGATATTGAAAAACCGGGTACATTTTGGAGAACAGCTGCAATCCATTATCCTCTATTGTCGGAAATTGCTTTGAAGGTTCTAAATTTACCAGCTTCATCTGGACAGATAGAAAGAGTTTTCTCCAATTGGGGTATAATACATACTCCAATAAGAAATCGTTTAACATTCGAATGCTCAAAAAAACTGCTCCACATTTATTTCTCGCTGAATAATAAAGAACTGTTGAACTATTGCTCACTGGATATCGATAGTGAAAATGACGAAGAAGAAGGAAACTGAAAATATATTTTTTTAGCTACCTATGGTCGGAACTGCAAGTGCAACTGAATTTAAACAAATCGAATTATTTGTAACAATTGTTTATTGTATTATAAAAATAAAAATAAAACAAATAAATGTACCACTTTGAGTTTTAATTTGCAATACAATCACGATGTGCGAGAAGTAAACATTAACGGCGAATCACACAAAATTGGTGTCAGTCATTCCAACAATTACACCCTTTTTATATAAATTTTCTAGAAACTTTCCTATATTTGGAATGAAGTACCATACCGATTACCGAGTATATTCTCCAGAGCCGTGTCGTTCAATTCAGTCAAGAGGGATTTTACCACCAACTTGGAATTGAAGTTTATTTCTGTTCAATACTCAATAACGCAGCATATTATTGACCTAATAGCACAATAGCACGAAGTAATTTTAAAATGGCACGATACAAGGGAATCGGAATGTGTCGTTATATCGAGAACCGAATCGTTCTGTAGTAAATATAAGAAGATGGCAAATTGGTAATTTAAGTGATTCGTCATTAATTTCAATATAAATAATTTCTTCCATATTCATATTGGACGGAATTTTATCACCCGGATTTAAATGTTTGATATTGCTCGAGGTGAAATGTTCATCTTCACTTTTTTTGTCGCAGAAGTGCATGTTCAACATTCCATGATTGTTGAATGGAGCCTGCTCAAAAACCAGTACCTTTTGCCCAATATACATGACATTTATCGTACGATATTATTTGCTTCCCGGTGCCGTTCGTTGTAGTTTTTAAAGTCGCTGGAAGCTCGTTCTATAATCCGCTCATTTGTGTAGTTTGAGAATGATGTGTGAACACGCTCAAATAATTCAGAACTAGATGTATTGCACCGACTTCAATCACCCACCAGTCTTCTTAATAAGACACCAGTATCCGCCGTCAGCGGTGAATAATCCAATAATTATCGAAAAATTTCAAATGGCAGCGTTGAGAGCGACGAGGCTAACGATAAACTATAAATTTCATTACCTTCTCCATCTCCAGTAACTACCAGTACTAAGCGCAACAAACATTGTGTCTTAATCTTATCCCGTAGCAGGATATCTGAATACGCAGGCAGTCTCAAAAATAATCCAAATGCTAAGGAATGTGGTGGCCGTGGCACCGAGGTCCTATTTATTGTATTTGGATAAGAATGTGTAACACTAACGTCTAATAAAGAGCAGCATGCTTCAAAAATCCCGGCACATCTGTTGCCGATTGTATCACTTTATTGGAAACCGCTCATCCTTCTTCGATTTATAGGTGGCGTGGCGACACTAAAACATTGTGCCAAAATACGTAACCACCCTAGACTTGATTTAGCTATAGAATCGTCTGCATTCGAAAATTCACCAACCGTTGTACTTTTAGACGGAATTATATTATAATTATTGTCTCCGGATGTGGTTGTGCCCAGAATCGGGATTTTTCAGTCAGTCCAATGTTAGAACTATCGAAAGGTCGATATGGTCGAATCACTATACTAGTCGCAATTTCAGGTAGGGCGAATTTTTATTTGATGCAAGTCATACCAACGGTTGATGTGGCTAAGAAGAAATATAGCGGCTTAACAATTAGCATAGGCCGTTTAGCTTTGTTAATAGCAAGAGTAAAAGTTAAAATTCAGTATAGTCTACACTTTGCAGTTCACTTATACTGTTATACGTCTCGACGTTATTGATCGAATACATCGAGGACGCAACCATATAACAAATGACGCATTTAATGCGATAACGATTCCAAGAGCCGTGTCATTGTTGGCGACTGGAGTAATACTGTAGCTGCAACACACAGAATTTTAACCCGATTTTCTGTATTATTTTGTTGTTCTGCTTTTATTTCGTCAGTTTGACATTCAGGTGAGAGAGTTTCAACAGTTGAGACATCACTTGTTGACATTGGCGCAACACTACGACGCGGGAGTGCGGTCTGAACGAGCACCGAAGATGGTTTCAACAGTCCAACAAATAGTGTGTTATCGGAAACAGTTTTTGATTGTCTTGAATTTTGTGAGCATAGCTCTGTCGCAAAGAGACTTCCAAATACATTATTTGAATTGTTTGTCTCGGCCGGATTATCTTCGGGCAGATTGGTCGGTTTGTGAATGACGCAAAATCAGATGATAAAACAGATGACGTGCCCCCTTACAAGTAATGAATGAGGATATATTTGATTATCCATATTCAAAACATAAGCCCATTTGTATATTGAGCTCTCGTTTTAATTCGTTTAGTTTGATGGTTTTGCGGCTGTTAATCAAATTAATAATCTCGATAAGAAATTTCATTAGTGGCGTAAGTTTTATTATTTCATCTGTTATTACCGGGCAATATTTTAGCTAAGAAACAATAAAAATCGAATTAATATTTATCTTCTGTTATTATTACATTATTCAAATACTTACTTCAATGAAATAATTCATAGATGTAATTGATTTTGTAATCAATTCGGTCGGTTATAGTGATGACTATGAGTCTGTTGCAGCTATGGAACTAAAACACTAACACAATGCCGCCCGACGACCGACGTATGAGACGAGACTACACCAACGATGCAATCAAAAAATACAGTTTAGTAATATCCGATTCCATAAGCGTTTGCTTGGCAATGACAATCAATTGTTGTTGTTGGTCGGTTAATAAGTAATTAGAAATTATTTGTTGCAGCATCTTAATCAACGTGCTTAATTCGAGTTCGTACCGTTGGGGTAACATGTCGGATCGATTCTTGATTTGCGACTGTTCTGAAGACCGTATGGCAGTTTCAGCAAGCGTCGCAAAAATTTTTAGCACATGCCACTTTTTCAATTGTTGAAGCGTCCGTTGCTATAGGCGCTATTGAAGGTAAACCATATTCTGGGAAATCGTTAATATCACATATTCATCTAGGCGATTAATGTATCGAGTGCACATACTCGTACACGTGGTATTTCGTCTTCGGCTAGCAATAACTAGAAAAACAAAAACAAAACTAATAAATTTGTGAGAGGACATTTAATCAAAGACACTTTTACAATGCACGGTGGGATTCGATCAAAGAATTATATCGGCGGTTCTGAATTCAGCCAACTGCAATAAAATTTATAAACTAAACAACTCGAGCTACAGAAATGGAATCCGCGGATCGAATACATGAAGAAATATGTGTAATCGGCCGGATTATCTTCGGCTTCGGGCAGATTGGTCGGTTTGAGAATGACGCAAAATCAGATGATGCTCTGTCGTGCCCGCTTACAAGTAATGAGGATATATTTGATTATCCATACTCAAAACATAAGCCCATTTGTTGAGCTCTCGTTTTAATTCGTTTAGTCTGTTGGTTTTGCGGCAGTGCTGAATTAGAATGACGTGAATCCAGAATGTCTACTTACAAACACTTTCTATAATACTGATAGCAGCTATCCTAAATCAGTCTTTCCATATTGAAACGTTATCAGCTCTTTAACTTGTCTCTGAGCATCGCAATGCAATACACATACAAAATACAACTTGGAGCAAAATTTCATTTAACTTTTACTTTACGTAATCACATCACATGTCACATCGCATTTAATTTCTAACCAGATAAATAATTCGTGTACTAATTTGTAAATCAGCGTCGCATATCGATTTACATCCACATACGCTGCATTCATATCTGTCCCGGAAAAGAATCGAAGAAGCATTTTCTCAAAATGAACCAATTTTCCCCAAACTAAACAAATTGACAGCCACCAGCCACCACACATACATAAAGAAAGTATATGTGCTACTAGTGCACGCGAAATCAAAAAATGAGCAGAAACTTCAAACTGTGGAAGAGAAAAAATGAATTACATTTTCAGATTTATACGTGAAGTGAATTACGCTTTTTTATCATACAGTATGCAACGTTAGAAAAGTACATTGATATTTATTTAAATTATCGATACAAATAAATATTTACGTAATAATTTCCACCTTAAAATATTGTAGTAGCGCCATTAATTAGCAGATGTCAGGCTCAGAATAATCAGTGTAATTTATTAATTATAAAAATTTCAATAGATGTAGTTGCATGTAATGGTTGTATTATCGACTAGAAAATAATAAATTTTTTACTAGTTTAATTATTTTAAGGTAGATGTCGCAATTAATTACATTTTTTACATTTATTACAATTTTTTACATTAATTACTAATTTTTTACATTATTTACGTAAAAAATGTAATTAATTATTTTTTACGCGTAAATGCACAACACTGATTGGAACAAAAATAATTGTGAATTTGTGTAGTTTTTAATTTCGATCGAACAAATTCTAAATACGACCTACATACGAATTTTTTTTTTTTTTTTTTTTTTTTTTTTTTTTTACGCTATTTCCCGTAGGCAAATACGACCCGTTGATTTATATGCTTTCTCTTTTACCCTCCGAATTTGACTCACTTGGCAGCTGTTATCATTCACTCTTTACTTTACCTCTATGAGAACAAACTGTTTGGATCTCTTTTCCAAACATTCATTTTGTTGCGCAATTTATTGTTCATCTTTTTTTCTCGCAGTTTTTTTTAAATAGAGCGGCGTAATTCATTTAGTTGTAACTTGTAGTGTGATAGGTGTGCGTCAGTGTTGTTGCTGCCGACCGTCGAATTTTCTTGGGACATTTTAAACGGTAAGAAGAAATTTTTTATTAGTTTTTAGTGATTTTTTAAAATTTATAGTGTTAATATAATATACAACCAACGAAAACGGAATATTCGCATGTACATCACTACTTTTTCATAGATATTAACAGAAACTTTTAAATATTTCTGTACGGCGACTCTGTACAGAAAAATTCACCAGGAGATTTTACGATTGCTAACGGAAAGTGAAGATGAGTCGCACAAAGGTTCCAAGACCATGTGCCCGAAAATCATGAAATTAACGTTACTCAAATTGAAATTAAAAAACAACATCAGCAGAACCAACTCCGCTGAATCTGTTTCCAATTGCGAGTCTTAGCGATCTAGGGAATTATGAAATAGCCACCAACATTGGCATTGAGATTATCGATCAACTGCAACATTTTAATCTTATGACAAAAAGTGCAATTTAAAGGAAATATGTCGACTACTCGTATAACAATTCACAAATAATTTTGAACCTTATGCTAATAATTTATGGTTTGTTTGACGGAGGTAAAAAAGCTACCTGCTGCAAGCGGAGCGACTGCGAAGGAAGAACCCACATTTACTGTGAACAATGCAAGGTACACTTATGCTGTTTGGCCGAGCCAAAAAGGTGCGAATCCTACAGTACTACGACTATAGAAAAGAACCAAATTGTAATTTTGTAATATAATTTAAATTTTACTTAATTTTTACATATATTTTTTTATTTACAATGAATGAATTATTATTTATTAATATCGAAATATTACGAATAAGCTAGTTTTTTAATTTCAATGTACTGTTACTTCTGTACATTTTGAAAACCCGGGAAATCGAAAAAAATGTGACAAAAATTTTTGTATATTTGAAATCAGCGTACGTCCAGCTTTAAAAAAATTCTAATAATTTTTTTTTGTTCACCCGGTGATAATGAACCGAATTTGTAACTTCTCATCAACCATGCAATTATACGACATTTGCATTTTCAACATATGTATCAATGTTATGTTAAATAATTCTTAATTTAAATGTCCTAATTTTATCTCATGATTTGTCATTCGCATTATATACTTGCATTATATAAAGTACATTTTTTTAATTTTTTAATTGTTGTTTTTGCATGCAAATTTCCTCTCTGAGATTTTATTAATGTAATATGCAAAAATAATTTGGAAGATAAACTGGTTAGTTATGGCGTTTTCGTTTTACAAAAAACTGGCAACAAATTTTGATACACATCAATATTTTTTGATGTAAATCACATTTTCGCGTTCTATTAGCGGAAAAAACAGCAAAAAATTTGATGTACATCAAAAAATGGAAATGTACATTTTTTCTTCCATTTTAACTATCACATACACATATTTATATACATATAATATGTCAATCGTAAATATTGTCAAATACGTCAAACTCGTCATTTGAATTTTTTTCAAAATAGTTTGTTATTGTTTTCGGCATCCTTTTCGAATTTATGCACACTACGATAAAAACACATCAAATTTTTTTCGTATTGTTTTTAACGATCGAAAATTTGATTTACATCAAAAACGTAAAAGAATTCGCTAGTCGTAAAAAGTATGTCAAGATCGCTTACAGCGAACAAATTATCAAATTGAGATCGCACGTTAGCGAATATTACAAGACGGTAATACCACAAGCAAGTCGGATAAATTCAACGAATTGGAAAACGAGCCGGTTCATTTTCATTGGTGTCAGAAGTGGGATATTGGACATTGATATCACCGTACGCACATTTTTCGCTGTTCATTCAAGGAGAGTCGGCTGGTGAAGTGACTTGCAGTTTGTATTCAGTTAAGTGTAACGTTATGCTTATAAATGAAATGCAATAAATTCTATTTCGCGGAATTATTTGCTGGGCAGTTGTAACGTAAAATAAACTTCAGAATTTTCGATTCATTCTTTATAGTGTAATAACGGTTCCATGTTGAAAAATTACAGTTATTTTTGATATACCTTGTGGTCATATTTTGTTTTTGTGGTTTCAATATTACACTGTTAGACCTCGTATTCATTCTTTATTGTTCTGATTTTTTTCTGTTTTTAATATTATCTTCTTAGCGTACCTCGTTGTTATTCTTCTGTTGTTTCGATTTTCTTGGTTTCAATATGTCGTCCGAAACACAAATAAAACGATGCAAATAAAACAGTGCAACAAAAATTTTGAAGAATATTTGAAAGAATTGTCTAAATCCGTTGAGGCAAAATTGGAGACCGCTGAAAAGTCTCAAATTCAGCATTGACATAATGGTGTTCAATATTAAATTATGAAAACTTCAAAAAGAATCAAACATTGTCTGAATCGTTAGACGAAACACAATTAAAATCTAAGATCCGAACCACCTTAGATCGATCATACTATCACTTACGACCGGTGTTGAGTGCTAAAAAAAGGGTATGCCAGTTACTCATGTAAGTGAAGAGCTTTCATTCATTCCGAAACTACCTGAACTCAAGCTAGACACATTGAATGGTGAGATTATTCGATGGAAGAGATTGGTCGAATCATTCGATAACCATGTACATAATAACCCAAAGTCAACAATATATCTAAGTTTCAATATCTCAAAAACTCAGTAGTAGGCTCCGCCGCTAAATGTTTTGAAAACTTAGATTTTTTTCTGATAATGATGTTGAAGCTAGACGTCTATTGATTGAGCGCTTTGACAAGCCCAATCAGATCACAGAAGAACATATAAAGGCGTTGTTTTCAATTAAACCGATTCATAAGCCGTCAGATCAAAAATTATTAAACCTATTAGACGAATTTAATTCTCATGTTCGTTCACTTAAAAATCTTGGTCGTCCAGTTCAATATTGGAATGATTTTCTAGTTTATCTTATCGCAAGCACTGCTCCAGAATTCATTTTTCTTGCTACAACATTAGTTGAAATTCCTGATAGACATGGTCGTCGAATTGAAGCTCGAGCTTTACTTGATTCAGGGGGCCTATTATGAAATTGGTCGGAAAATACGACACCGTCGGAAAATACGTTGTCGTAAAATCCGATCCGCGGCGGATATTCGTATTATGAAATATGTATTTTTACAGTGAAACTCGAAACTTTCAGTATACACTTGTCACATTTAAATTTGATTAAAATAATTTAATAGACATATGTACTTACATTTAAAAATTTTCTAAATTTCTAAATAATTAAATAACACATAAAAAGTATGAACTACGACCTATTTTCCGTGCGTATACTACAATATCCGTCACCTAACTAGCTGTCGGATTTGAAAATTGAATTTTGTCGTAAAATCCCCTATCTCGGATTTTTATTTTATAATAGTATAAAATCCGCGTGATCGGATTTTTTTAGTTTCATAATATGAATATCCGACGCGAGACGAATTTTACGACGTCGGAAAAATTTCATAATAGGCCCTGGTTCGCAATTGAACTTTATCACAAATTCATTAATTCAGCGTTTAGGAGTTAAAACTCTTTCTTCACATGTCAACATTTAGGGTATTGCCTGTGCTTCTACTTCATCGTTCCGAGCTTCAACGATTACGATACATTCACGTATAAATAACTTCTCTGCAAACCTAGAAGTTCACATACTAAAGAAAATTTCAGACCCATCATTCTGTGAGCCTCATGAAGTGGATTTACTTCTTGGAGCTGATCTTTATTTCAAACTGCAATCCATTGGTCAAATTAGACTAGGTAATGAATTACCTATCCTACAAAACACGATATTTCGTTGGGTTGTAGCTGGAGGAACTTCAATTCCATTACCTACTTCCAGCAATTGCAATTTAGTTGCCGTTGAACCTCTATTAGATGAATTATTAGAGCGATTTTGGAATATTGAGGAGTGCCATAATCATGAATCATTACCAATATCCGAATGTGATAAACACTTCGAAGACAACTTTTCTAAAGATGCCGCAGGAAAATTAATCGTTAAACTTCCTTTCGCTTCCAGTCCAGCATTGCTGTGACTCTACATTTTTAGCCAAGAAAAGATTTATTATGCTCGAAAGACGGCTCAATAACAATTCAGAAATTTCTACACAATATAAATCATTTATGAGAGAGTATGAACTTCTTAAACATAAAGAAATGGTTAAGTCTGTTGAACCGGCGAACTATATTATTTACCGCATCATTATGTACACTGAGAAAAAAAAACAGTAAAAATAAAAAAAAATACATATAAAATCAAGAAAATATACATATATTTTTTAGGCGAAAAGTCTCGTTTTTAAAATCAAAAGGATAATCTTTTTATTTTTAAAATAAATTTTTTGCCAAATTTGTTTATAAAAATAAAAAAAAAAGGTATTATTTTCAAAAATACTTTCCTTACTTTTATCAAAGATTTTTCCTAAATTTTAAGAGATTGTTTTTTAAAAATTAAAAACTATTGGCTAGTTTTAAAAGATTTTTTTAATTTTTAAATAATTATTTTTTAACAAACGCCACACAATTTTATTAAATCAAAGTAATCCGTAATACACTTTACAAATATAATGAAACAAAGTATATTTTCTACAAAGTAGAAAAATAACTTCCCCTCCCCAGGTTTTAACCCACAGGGTCATTGTGTAAAAATACACACAACCCTTAAAAAAATATAATGAGAACTCACTAAGTCTTGGCAGTTTGGTCTCGTACTCTTACTGATAAAAAGTTGATCTATTCATCAGGTTGCAACGAATAATCCAAACTGCAAAAATTCAAACCATCATACCTTTAGTATAACACAGGAACATATAGATTTGGCGAATTATATAAAATATAGACGAATTGAAAAATAAAACAACGGGATTTCTGGCAAACCAATAAATAAAAACATTTCATATGTTGTCATTAATATCAAAATAATTGTTTTAAAATTCTAGAACTCTTCTTTTGAAATAAATTATTCTGTTTAAATAAATAAACTTTTTAAATTTAAAAAGTATTTTGTAAATCATTTTATAAAATATGTTATTAAAATAAAAAAACTATTTATTAGTTTGTAAAAATCTCGTTTTATTTCAAAAAAATACTTTTTAAATTCAAATAAATTTATAACTTTTAGAAATTAAAAACTTCGTTTTTTAATTTTACAAACCAAAATTTTTCTCAGTGTATTGAAGCCCGATTCGTCGACAACTAAATTGACGGTCGTCTTTGATGGTTCGGCAAAATCATCAACCGGTTATTCTATCAATGATCTACTGATGAATGGGCCAGTTATTCAGAATGAATTATTTGCTGTTCTTCTGAGATTTCTATTTCACATTCATGCATTTAGTGCTGATATCTGTAAAATATATCTTCAGATTCTACTCCATTCCGAGGATCAAAAATATCGGTATATCTTCTGGCGATACAACCCACCTGCACCCAAAAAAATAAAGTGGTTAATCTGAATAAACCGTCAGTCAATTTGAAGAAATGGCGTTCAATATAGCGTCAACGAAGCGCGGTAATCAATTTGATTACTTTTTATTCAAATTAAAAATTAAAGAGTATTTTTTTTAGTTTAATGAAATTTCTTCGAACTGAATAAATTGATTGAAGAAATGCAATTGATAAATTGATAAAATTTATTCAATTCAATTAAGATCTAGCTATCGAATTTAATAAAATTTCGTCAAATTAAAGAATGTTTTACTGCTGGTTTAAATAAAAAATTCGTTGATTTGAATAAATTTTTATCATACTAATTCATTGAATTTAATGAAAGCATTGTTGAATCGAATAAAAGTATCGTCAATTTGAAGAAAATATTCGTCAATTCAATGAAAAATAATTTAAAATATGATTGTGTATACTGTATAATATGTATATGTATATTGCAGATTGTAATGAGGATATTTCATAAAGAGATAAATGAAAGGAAAACAAGTAAATAATACGATTAATGAACTTTCATTTATTGGAAATTCACTTGTAGTACAAGAAAAATAATTAACTTCATTTAATTTTTTATCTTTTTATCTTGTTAACTGATATTATTTTTAGTGCTGGTTTTAGGCATTCTACCTGCACATTATGCTTATCATATTTTGTTGTTATAATAATAAAATAATATTTTTGAACGAACCTCCACACTAAATGGCATGCTAATGGATATTCCAAATTAAAAATATTGACTATTTTAAAACAAATATCCTCCGCCTTGATAAATGAGTTCAAAATGTATTTCACGCCATCGAACTACACAATATACTCTGTTGGGCATAAAATACTTCCGGTAACTAAAATCAGCGGCTGAATAAGAAATTTGTTTGCAGTTCGGCGATTTATTTCCTCCATACACTCTTGAATAGTTCGCCCCAAAATCGAGAAACTTCCGTGGTTATCACTTAATGAACATTTAGTTCTGACCCTTTTTTTGTTGGCTCCTTCTACAACGCTGGTAGTAGGAACCAGTACACTGTGAGTTAAATGGAAAATCGCGCAACCATCTACATAAAAATAAATTATTAAATTGTTGTAATTTAATAAACTTAGAAATTTATTAACTTACTTTCAGTGATATGTTTCATTTGTTGCAAGTCTTCAACAAGTTGTTTTGATGATGGCTCCTTTATTTTTTCGGTAAATATTGGCAATATTTTAAAGGCAAATGCATCAAAGCTTAAAATCAGAATCGACGCATTTGAATGTTTTTCTATATTCACCTATGAAGTAAAGAGTAATTATTTATTTAAATGGGTTTATGAAAGGATTTACAAGAATAACATAAAACAAGATTTTACTCGTCTATTCCACACAAAGTTCCCAAACTGAAAATCCATTTCATTATTTTTGTCATCTTTGAGTTGTTTTCCTGCTTCCTACAAAAAACATTTCATGTTTAGTCAATAACAGTTCAGAATAAGCTAATACTAATAATATTTTAATAAAAATTATAAAACAAGTTCCGAATGGTTTGCCCTGTAATTTTTCTAATATTGTTCATGAATATTTAATTAAGTTAAAATGGATTTTAAATGCTTATTACACTTACCTCTAATCTTTTTCAAATATTAATCGATCATCATTTCAATTTCGAGCGGATTCCCCAAAAATGAATGAAGCCTTATTAAAACCAATTAACTTCCTATAAATAATAGAAAACGTTTACAATTATTAGTAATAAATATTAAATTCGCATGTAAAAAAAAATATGTAACGATTTAGTTTGTTAACTTGCTACGAAGTTTTCTTAAAATTTACATAATGCTATTGGTGACGTTATTTGCACGAGATAATATTCGATATATTTCTAGATTAGAGCATTATGGCATGCAAGTAAATTTTGCTTTCAAGCATGCAGAACTATTAAAACAAAATATATTATTACCAATGTTTGCCGTAATGTAGTTTATATAAAACACAAACACTTTTTTTTATTAAAATTAACAACACAAAAATAACGCAAAACCACAATTTGTCCTCCAAAAAAATTAAGCTACAATTATTACAATAAAAATTGAATCACAATTATGTAAATATTTGCTTACCTATTTATTGTTATATTATTCACTATATTAACTCATATGTTATTCATAAAAATATGAACTTTAATTGCAAATTTATAACTCTATTTTAACACACACTAAATGTTTCCGAATAAACAATGCGCATTGAACTGACTTAAAAGTAGTATTCGGCTATTCCTCGTTGTTTAAAATAATATAGGTGGTTAACAATTTTGTTAAATTGAATAAATTTATTTGCTTCAACGAAATTTAGTAGAATTTTATGAAATATCAATTCTTCAACGTAATCACAATTTCATCAAAATAAAAAAATTTAATCAAATGTATTATTAGAATTTTAATCAAATGTATTACAATAATATTAACGAAAAATTAATCAAATTTGAAGAAATCTATTATTAATTTGAATAATTTTGTTTTTTTGCAATTACTTGATTATTTCATAATCAAATCAGTAGCAATTACCATCAAATTGAATAAATCGTTTCTTCAAAGTTCAACGAATCGATTATTCAAATTCACCTACGAGATTTTTTTGAGTGTGAGGTACTTCAAACATTTAGACTAACGTCAGTCACATATCGTACCACTTCAGCACCTTATCTGGCAACACGTTGTTTACTTCAACTTGCTTTAGACTTTGAATCAAGTCAACCAGCAGCTAGTGCAGCAATTCGTGATGATTTTATGTCGAAAATTTGTTGACTGGTCCTGATGCTCTAGATGACGCATCAATGTTGTAAAATATTACATCAATTTGGAAGGTGCCAATTTACCTTTGAGTAAATGGTGTTCCGATAATCCAAGCTTCTTAATGATATTCCAAAAGAAGATCTTGAAGTGCATAATATCGAATTGATGATAAAACTGGCATACAAATCCTAGGTATGTACTGGCATCCAGTGCAGGATTATTTTCATATATATGTCAACCTGGGTTCAACAAATACTTCATCATTCACTAAGAGAAAAATAATATCCCAAGTTGCAAAAAATTCGATCCTCTTGGAAGTGTCTCCGATAGAATTACTATTGTAAAAGTTATGGTTATTGAAAGTAAAGTGGTAAGTAAAGTAAAGTAAAACGGTACAAACAAATATCCAGGAATTCAACTGTATGGCTTTGCTGATGCTAGCAAAAAAGCTTACGGTGCCATTTTCTATGTTTCTTTTCTTAGGTCTGAAGGGTTATGCTGCTAACTTAATGTTTTCAAAATCTTGAGTTGCCCCCTTAAAGTGCGTTGTATTGCCCCGACTTGAGTTTTGTGCTGCACCACTTTTGGCCAAACTTATGCGCAAACGATTACGTGAAAATGTTGAAAACGATCCGGTTCTTTTTTACTCGGTATAAAAATAGTTCTGAAAGGGTTATAAAAAATGGCAACAAATCACCATGCAACAAATACACACTTCGGGCTAGATGGGATAACACGCCATATAGATTTTTGCTGCATTATAATCTTTGAAATAAATCCCATTCTTTACTGTAAAACTTATTTTCTTCTTGATCTTGAACCATCAAAATTACGCCTGATATACTTGTCTCATTTTTTGGTTACGTTTCTCGCTAAATTTCCACAGCATCATCTTCATGGGTTTTAAATTCTCTATAAAATGGCTACTTTGGATTTGCGAATGAAATATCGAGCAAATTCGTTTGCACTCTCAAACAGCAACATATTTTCTTTTCTTTTAGACAAGTTTGATTTTATTCAAAAAAATCAAAATAAAATAATCGGATTCCAGTATCGAAAAAAAGACAAAATTCCCTTCAATTAGAAGAAAAATTATTTTTTGATAGGTGTTATTTCACCAAGTTACACCAAAAAAATCTGTTCCGTTTTTTTGGCGTAGTGTATAATAGATTCGCGAAATGATTCATTCTTTACCAGATGGATTATTTTGTATGATTTAACTACCTAGTCAACGGCAGCTATATTCGATAAATTTCGCCACGGACACGCGGGAAATGCCTCCTTTTCCAAACTTAATCGTTCCAAGTTTAATAAACAAGACTATACGGTTATTTAGGCAAAGGGGTCAGCAGTCATGGTAGTCCATGACGGCTTCCATTTACAAATAGAATTTTTATCGTGTGAACGTTTCGAAATTTTTTTAATTTCATTCAGTTACCTATTTCGTACTTTAACCGCAACGTATATCATTAAAACACTCCAGAGAAAATGTTTTAAATGTGAGGAAAGAATGAAACTTTTCATTTTGATATGGTTCTATTAACAACGAAATTATAGACTTTTGCGGATTGCTGACAGAAACTAAGTTTTTCGACATTGTCTACGTTGTCGGCGCCATTTTCAACTAGTCTGCTTATATTGTGTTCACAAGTAGAATATCAATTAATTACGCGGTGGAAACAATACTGCACAACACTGGTTTTAGAATTACTCAAATTTTCGCAATTTACAAGCCAGTTCACCTTTGCCTACTGATATAAAAAATTCTAAGAATTTTGAAACCTTGATCCACTCAAACCGTATCGACCTAAAAAAATTAATAGTTTTGATTATTTACATCGATATCTAATAAATCCTCCATCAAGGCTAACAAATGTTTTAAGTTTTTTAAAATCAGCACGATTAAAAAACACTCAACGACCTCTTGAACCAGGATATGAATCAATCCATTCAATAATCTTTTCGTAATCGCACCTCGTCGAGACCGCGTCGCACCAAAATTTTTTAGTTTGCTAAAATATATTCAATCGAAAGAAATGTACATTAATTAATAGTTTAATAGTTTCTAAATGACACCGCGTGATTTTGTAAATAATTATTATGGGCTTGTCACATTGATCAGATGAAAACAAAACAAAAACAAAAAAACTGTTAACAAACTCATAACATATTTTGACGGTGTTGAGTTGTTGTTGAAGGCTGAGTGGAATATGTTTTTAGTTCATAGCTCTTCCTGTTTGTAATATGCTATTGTTCATAATAAATATATTGTAATCTTATAAACAATAATAATATTTTTTTTTTGTGTTTGTTATCTAATAATAAATGCGCACACCCAATTTTCTTAATGTTGTTTTAAATTTTTGTTTTGTTGTTATACAAAACAAAACGCTCTTGGAGGGATTCTTGTTTTGTTAATACATATTCTTAGATCGATATCGCGCGAGATGGTAAAATATATTTTTTTTTTGTTTTCTGTGTGTGTATGCACGTTCTCAGAAGGTTGTCATCAAATCGATGTGCCTGTATAACATTTATTGACATTATGTGTTTTTGCTCACAGTTTTAAAGACATATTTCTTTAGCACGAGTATATTATGATGCCATCATGCAGACACCTACTGTTAAAATCAATTAATTGTCAAAATTTTGTTTCGTTCACCCTCACATACTACACAAATTTATAATATTAAACCTCAGAAAAATTCCACCAATATTTTATAGTCATTCAAATTGATAAATTTATGTTTTTGTAATCGAAACCCAATCGAACAAAACCAGTCAATAAATATTGAATTGATATTCTCAAGATGAAATTGATACGTAACAACATAAACCCGAAAGATAGACCATGCCATCTCCTTTAAACATGGATGGAGTAAACATTATGAACCTAATCACATTATTCATTCATTGGTTATATATCTCCTTGTTCTAATCGTATTAAATTTCAACACTTTCTTATGTCCAACACAAATAAAAATAAGAATAAAACAAATTTTTCGTTGGTCGTTAAGTTGAAAACCAAAACGCAAGAATATCACAAAACAACAATTTGTCTTACAACAATCAAATTAGATAATAATCTCTTGAATATCAAATACCGTATATAAGATGTGTGTATTTATAAGCTAAGCACCACCGCCACCACACCAGCGACAACAACAACAACCAACAACAACAAAAAAATAAAAACATAATCATTATTGTTATTATTTAAATAAATTTCTTTTGTTTATTTTATTTATTTATCTTATATCTAAATATTTATTAGACGTTTTAGGCATATTTATTTATAAGATGCTATATATGTATGCGGTTACATCTTCACACCAAATCTTTTGAGTAATATGTTAACATGGTTTATCGTTGTTGTCAAAAATTTTTTATACGATTTTGGTGATTTGTTTGGATCAGAAATTCTGAAATGGTAATTCGATCTGATTTTAATCGGATAGAGAACTGATCCATAATAAAAATGATTGCTTTATAGTAACCATGGGTCGTTGAGGTTGGTAATTTATGCAAACGTGTGTCAAGGTAAAGACAAACAAATATTTTTCAAGACAGAACTAGGCTGAAATGAAAAACTTTTTATGGGTCGAACGCTGTATACTGAGACAAATAGAGATCAAAATTTGTTGAGAATTGGTTGCTTCCTTTATACATGAATTTGTATCCAGAAAGGACGGCCATCGTAATGCAGCTCAATTATCATCAAAAACCACCACCAACCAACCATTCACAACCAAGAATTATTGCTCTCATAGTTCGGGGTCTTCCGTAATGATCATTACATTACTTCTGAAGAAGGTCGTGGTGGATGTGTGCTTATTGTAGTTCGCTCGTGTTTTCAGAATTCTGAATTTGAAATTCCCAAACGTATTTGAAGCTATTTCACGATTCAATCTCAGAAAATAAAAACAAAATCATCAGGCAACACTAATCAATAAAGCCCCCAGTTGCTCTTTTATGAAGTTAAACCAGCCCAGAATTTGTTGAAATCCATGCATAAACAGAAATTTGGGAAGTTAGCCTAGCTCGGAACTTATTTCAAATACGTTAAACCTTCCTCTATCACCTGATGTAACTCGCTAGTTCGACCAACGAATAATTTCTGAAGAATGGCAGGAGTGTGACGATCTCAAAACCACATAGCTTTTATCCGACAAATTTAACGTATGAAATTTAAATGTAATTTTTTGTTGAAATATGAGTTGTATATGTGTTTGGCCCAGAGCCCGATTTTCCAAAGTTGCCACAGAACGGTTTTTTTTCTAGGTTTTCTAAAAGTAAAACATGAGTATGATAATCTCAAAACTACATTGTTTTAGTCCGACTGGTTTATACTTACAACGTGCCAAGTACCTTTATAGTGTCTAATGTAATTTTTTTTACAAATAGATGCTATTTGGATATAACGGTTACATTTAAAAGTAACGAGTTTAGTTTTTGTATTTAACGTGATTTTAATAAATTGCGGGCTAGGCTAACTTCACACAATGAAGTTAGCCACATGGCTAACTTACTTTCCTGATGATTTTTTGTTTATTCTATTGGATAGAATCGTGGAATAACTTCACTTACGTTACAGTTGGTCAGAAAAAAATGTACATTCTAATCTGATATATGTCTTCAAGTATTTGGTTTTGTATCAAACCTGATTACTACCAAAAATTGATTGATGTTACATATTTATGAATCCTACACCTTACAATTTATGATTGACAGGGATGATTGTTAAAGCTTTGAAGTTGATGTATCAGCGGTCCACGAGTGTATGACTGTTGATAGCAATAATTCATGTGACTTACAATATATCAGTTACGTACTAAGTTTTCATCTCTGATGCAAGTAACTCGTTATTTGATATAACAAATATACGATTATGTAACGTCGACGAGTATCATCCACCATTGTGTGTGACTTTTGTTTATGACGCAGCGATAATTCGGGAAATTTAACTACAGAAAACCTGATCTTTATACCTTGTAATGATAATAGAAGTTCTGCTTTATCTCCGCCATGGCACCACACTGCGATACCTTGCGTACCTTGCGTAACAGGACTCGCTGAACTTCGCTAAACCACAATAACCAAATTTTTATTTTTGAGGTGGGTGCAAAAAAATTCCCATTTGTTCTATTAGATTATTTATACTAAAATACTGTAATTCTCACCTTTTTGTTTTGTGTAACTTGAGTTTTAATTTAGACCTTAATTTAAACTGAAAAACGATAAGATGACGAGTTCGTATTGAAAAAATTATGAAAACAACAATAAATATAACTAATAATCTACATTTTCTACCTCTTCTCGACATTGTTTACTCAAAAATTAGTTGTCTACACTATTTTCGACACCACCACGTTGACAATTCCTAAATACATGTAGACGTACAACGCTGTCTAAAATTTGACCCTGCCTTCAGACTCGGACTCAGACTCAGAGTCAGGCTTAGACTCAGACTCAGACTCAGACCCAGACTCTGACTATGCCTCTAATTCTCTGACTCCGACTCCGTCTTAGACTCAAACAGAACAAATAATCTACATTTCTACCTCTTCTTGACATTGTTTACTCAAAAATCAGTTGTCTACGCTATTTTCGATACCAACATGTTAATAAATCCTAAATACGAGTAGACGCAAAACACTGTCCAAAAGTCCAGACTCAGATTTAGACACCACTCTGACTCAGACTTAGAGTCAGAGTCAAACCCAAACTTAGTTTCAGTCTCAGACTCTGATTATGACTCTAATTCTTAGTCTGACTCAGACTCCGACTCCGTCTTAGACTCACACAGACCCAGAGAAAAACTATAAGATGACGAGTTTGTAACGAAAAAGGAATAAAAACAAGAAGAAATAGAACACATAATCCACATTTTCTACCTCTTCTTGACATTTTTTACTCAAAAATCTACTCAACGACAATAATTCCTAAATACCAGTAGACGCAAAACTCTGTCTAAAATTTGACTCTGACTTCAGAGTCAAACTTAGACTCAGACTCGAACTTAGTCTCAGGCTCAGACTCAGACCCAGATTCAAAGTCAGACTCTGACTCAGACTCGGACACAGACTCAGAGACAGACACAGACTCAGACTCAGTTAGACTTAGACTTAAATTTAGACTTAGATTTAAACTTAGACTTAGACTTAGACTTAGACTTAGACTTAGCCTTGGACTTAGACTTAGACTTAGACTTAGACTTAGACTTAGACTTAGACTTAGACTTAGACTTAGACTTAGACTTAGACTTAGACTTAGACTTAGACTTAGACTTAGACTTAGACTTAGACTTAGACTTAGACTTAGACTTAGACTTAGACTTAGACTTAGACTTAGACTTAGACTTAGACTTAGACTTAGACTTAGACTTAGACTTAGACTTAGACTTAGACTTAGATTTATACGTAGACATAGACGTAAACATAGACGTAGACGGAGACTTAGACTTAGACTTAGACTTAAACTTAGACTTAGACTTAGACTTAGACTTAGACTTAGACTTAGACTTAGACTTAGAATTAGACTTAGACTTAGACTTAGACTTAGACTTAGACTTAGACTTAGACTTAGACTTAGACTTAGACTTAGACTTAGACTTAGACTTAGACTTAGACTTAGACCTAGACCTAGACTTAGACTTAGACTTAGACTTAGACTTAGACTTAGATTTAGAGTTAGACTTATACTTAGAATTAGACTTAGACTTAGACTTAGACTTAGACTTAGACTTAGACTTAGACTTAGACTTAGACTTAGACTTAGACTTAGAATTAGAATTAGACTTAGACTTAGACCTAGACTTAGACTTAGACTTAGACTTAGACTTAGACTTATACGTAGACGTAGACGTAGACGTAGACGTAAACGTAGACTTAGACTTAGACTTAGACTTAGACTTAGACTTAGACTTAGACTTAGACTCAGACTTAGACTCAGATTCACACTTCGATCCAATCTCAGATTCAGACTATGACTTTAATTCTTACTCTGACTCTTATAAAACTGCGTACATAACTTCGGAAATAAAAAGCATCACACTCGCTCCCGTACTCAAAACCAATCATTTTCTTGAAATGTTTATGCTCAGCCTACTAGTTCCACACTCGAGTTGAAATATTTTTAACTTTGCTGTTGTTTTAATAAATTCTGTGCGATATCATGGTGGTTGTGCCGCACTAGCTCCCGCAGATATATATATTGAGCCTCACTGCAACTCCATCTTAGACTGAGACAGGCTTGGATTTAGAATCATATTCAGAGTTAGACCCAGACTCAGACTCAAATTTAGACTTAGACTTAGATTCAGTGTCAGCTTCAAGCTGAGAACATATTCGCGGAAATAAAAATCATCACACTCGCTCCCACACTCAAAACCAATCAAATTTCGTAAAACGCTTTATGCCCCGTGTACTAGTTCCAACTCGAGGTGTGAAATAGTATTGTTGTTAATAAATATAAATTGTTGACATAAATTTGTTGTTGTTTTAATACATTGTGTGCGATACCACGGTATTTGTGCCGCACCCAATGCCTCAGGTATGTATTTAGCTTCACACTCTCACTATGACTCTAATTTCTATTCAGACTCTGGTTCCGACTCCATCTTGGACTCAGACAGGCTCAAATTTAGTATCAGACTCACACTCAGGCTTAGACTCAGATTCAGACTCAGACTCAAAGTCAGACTCTGACTATGATTGTAATTCCCACGCTGACTCCGTCTTAGGCTCAGACTTAGACTTAGTTAGACTCAGGTTCAGAGTTAGGCTTAGATTCAGTGTCAGATTCAGAGTCAGACTCAGACTTAGACTCTGATTAGGACTCGGATTAGGATTTGGACCCGGGCTCGGACTCGAACTTGGATTCGGATGGGGACATGGACTGGGACTCTTACTCTGACTCGGACTCAAACTCAAATTAAAACTGGGACTCGGAGTCGGACTGGCTTCTTTCTCTTTTTCTTGTTTTTTGTTGTTCGCTCACTTGTATCTTTATAGGCTGAAGTATATCCTCTCAATGATAACCAAAGGCTTCTGTTTTTTGTTCATTGCTTCTTGCCCAACTTTCATTGCTTGTTCTTATAGATGGGATCTGAATTTATTGCTTGTTATTTGTTTCTTCGAATGAATAGTCAGTATCCGTTTCATATGTTAGTGAGCATAGGTACGAGTTCCTTGCTTAATTTTTATATTCTTTATTTATCTTTTTATTTATTGGTAAAATTGTTCAGTATACTTGTAACCGTGGCGTCCTTGTAAACTGCCATTTCTTCCTGAGTTTTCGTTTGTATACAACGAGGTGTCTAATAATTCCATACTTGAAAAACACATTTTATTAAACACTTGTTTTTTATTTCGCAAAATTCCGCAATTTTGCGAAATAAAAAACAAATGTTTAATAAAATGTGTTTATTAAGTATTAGTGTGTTTCGCCAAGTGCCTACGGCAAATAGCGTAAAAAGTATGTCTAATTCCATTTGGGTAATTTGTTTCTTTTAATATCCTTTTGAATTCGCTTGTAGTATGCCTTCCTGACTGTTGTCTGTCTGTTATAAACTTTCAAACTTTCATCCAAGTGTTCTTTTTTGTGCGGTACAGTCATCTGTATTATACTACTTAGTTTTTCTTTAAATATTTTCAAATATGTACATGTGTTTATTGTAGAATTACTTCGTTTTGAATGTTATTTTGTCGCTGACAGTGAGAAATATAGACGACTTCTCAGAGTTCGAATCGAAACTTTCTTCGATTTTATCGTAAGTTATTGGAAATTTCCTAGTTTTAAAGAAATCGAGTAGATCGGCTATTTTATTGACATGTGTGAGCCACGAAGTTGGTTTTCCAGTAGAGTGCCAATTTGTCACTGCTCCGACAACTAATCTTGATCCTAATGGGTATGTTTTGCATTGAAGTCTCCTAGAATAATGAACTTTTTTTCCTAAACTATTTAGGTCCTTTATAAAGCCATCTATATCGTAAGGTTAATTCGTGGTGAACAATCAACTGTTGAAATGCTTAGTGAATGAGTTTTGATTTTGATGCTGGTGGATTGTATTTTTTATTTTGTTAAATGTTTTTCACTTCGTAATGGTAAAAATTGCAGTGTTATCTGAGTGTACTGTTATTGTATGAGTTTGTAGTTTTTGTTTGTAGTTTTGTGAAGTGTGTTTCAGATATGAGACAACTGTTCTGTTTTGTAGTTGGCAGAGTAGTTATTTATTTTTGCTCCACTTTAAGTAACTTCAGAAAATTGTAAGCCTGTACTTTGATGCCTTTGGAATGCAGGTGTGATTTTCGTTTCCTTTAAATTTGCTGGCTCCATAATATAAACTTTACGAATTTTGAAGTTCTTTGGCAATCATACTGTCTCTGTAATTTGCGAGATATAATTCGCTACAGTTCACACACTTTATGGGACTTTCTTTTGGTTTTTCACATTCCTTTGTAAGAGAACTTGCACACTTGACGCATCTTGGATCTCTCTCTCTCTCTCTCTCTCTGGCACTATATCCCATCAAGGGATTTGGCCGCCTCAAATGAGGTTTCATAATCATATTTTCATTTCGGATAATGAGTGATTAATTCATTGATCCTAAACCAGCCGTGAACATTTTTCCTTATCACCACCGGGAATCGAACCCGGGACCTCCGGTTGCTGGAGCAAGCATGTTGACCACTATGCCACCGGGGCGGCAAACCGGGGATCTATATTGCAATAATTATGAGAATATCCATACAACTAAGATTTTTTATATTGTAAAATCAACAGTGATTTTCGATGGGCTTGAATCTCTTTCATTATACGAGGGTTGTGTGAAAAATTTCCGACCTCAACATGAAGAACAAAGCACTCGCAAATAAAAGCTAGATGTTTGCGCGTGCGTTGAAAGGTATTCACCAAAATACAGTTACTTTGGACGCCATTTTGTGAAAATGGAAAAAATCGAGTACCAACCAGTTATTAAATATTTACTTTTGAACGGCAATACGCTTACACAAATCAAAGGCGAGCTGGACGCTGTGTATTGGAACTTTGCTTCATAAATGATGACACCACCGTGAAATTTTGGACAGGTGAATTTAAACGTGGTCGTACCAGCTTGGGTGACGATACACGTTCGAATTAAAATTAGAGAGATGGAAGTAGCTATGTATATGTCCAAAGAACGTGTTTGTCACATATGGAGATTTTGGCTTGAGAAAGCTGTCCGATTGTTGGTTGCCGCTTTTGCTCATTTTAGAACAGAAACGTGTTCGAATGGACATTTCCAACACTCTGTTGTTACAGTTTTGGCACAATAAATCAGAGTTGTGGCGCCGGCTAATTAATGTTGATGAAACTTAGAAAAATCATTACATTCCAGAATCAAAAATACAGTCAAAACAGTGGACTGCCAATGAGGAATCGGCCTCAAAAAAGGCACAGGCTCTTCCTTCGGCTGGGAAAGTGATTGTGACTGTTTTCTGGGATGGTCATAGAGTTTTCTTAATCGATTATCTTTAAAAAAGGAGCATACTACGCATCATTATAAATTGTGCTCGGAGGACACAGATTTTCGTCGAATGAGGAAGCCATCACTTTCGTAAACAACTAATTTGCAGACAAAAAAACCGACTACTATATTTGGACGGGTTGGACGGATGGGAGCATCGTTGGGATAAAGACTCACAAGGAAACTATGTCGAGAAATAAAAAAAATATTTTATATTTTTCTACTTTTCAGACAACCCTCAAATTTAATATAAATTTAATTTCATTAATTTTTTATATCATGTTCTTTATGGAACATTATAATAATCAAGAACAGGTGGGTTTGATCAGGAGATAACTGAGATTTTCTGTATAAAAATACAGGAAACGTTCTTTTCTTGAAACCAGTTCATCCCCCTGGAAACTAATGATCTTTGTTTTTTATTTCTTTTTATCTTCCATTTGCAGCGGTTGGGTCCCCCAGAATCCATGGAGTCGGCCTTCTTTGAGAACAATGGTTTTGCAGTGCGTTGGCCTTTGCGTTTCGTTCGCGTGAAGTATTTTATTTTCTCCCTACTCTTCAGTATCACTGAAAACTGACGAACAAATCTGAATAAATGCAGCGGCCCGAACAGAAATATTTGTTTTTCTACCAAATAAGGGACATATAAATATTTCAGCGAGTGCCAATACTAAACATTAAAATTAAAGCATTTGAAGTGATTGGAAAGCAAAAACTAAATTTGTGAATAAAAATAATTTAAAATGATGATAGTCATATAGCCAGTTAACAGACCCTCCTTTAAATCCGCTCATAAATTTTATACATACAAATTAATGTATAATAGCATTCTTCACTACAAATATAAATTCTACAACAGATAATACCATTCTTCATTCCATTGGAAGATTTACACATCCGCCCCAAAATGACATAACCAAAAATAACCGTATATAGAGCAAATCCCATTCCAATTCGCCATACAAAAATTCTGTGGTGTGTGATTTCCATAAACGTATATACGGAAGAATGACCCTTCGAAATACATAAAATATACGCATATGAAATCCCAAAAGTTCTTTAATATTTATGCGAAAAACCATAAATTATGTTACACAAACAAAAGCTAAAATAAATGTCTTATTCTTTTTGGCCGCCTACCTTAAGGCACCATTAACTTTTTTCGTTTTGATTTATTTTAAATTAAACACCAAAAGTTATGTATTTGTGTATCTACCTATATCTGTGTGTGTGTTATCTATTCGGTCGTAATATAATTAATTCATAAACGCTAAACTTGAAACGTGCGCTCAAGTCACGAAATTATGGGATCCCTCATATATATGTATAAGCAAATTTATTTATTTTTTATATGCCGCCTAAACATTTTATTTATACGTTGTAATTTACATATGATTTTCTTATTTATTTCTAGTGTTGGGATCAATGTGCCGCACCCGCCAATAAAATTAATACGTCCATATTAGATACATGGCCGTTAAAAATAATATCGATGGTGCGCCACGGGTCGCTCGTCTCGGCGGATATACATTGGCCGCTGCCACCAAAAGATCCCGCCCAATGTTTAGTAACGTGGGAAATTGCGGGCGGTGGCCTTATGGGAAATCTATTAACGGATACGTCAAGCGTAGAGCTATCACTGTGGCCGGAAACAAAATATCGTGTACAGGTCACATGCAAAAATAAGGTAAGCGAAATTTAAACTGTTTTTAATATTTAAACTGTGCTGCTACCTGGTAGGTCGTTTCGGTTAACGATGTTCTGGTATATTATACATCGATTTGAGCAGGCAGACAGTAAAATAAAAATTCATCAAAATATCTTGATAATAAATACGTCAAGATTCTGTATATAAGTGTATCATATTCCGTTCTATTGTGTGTGCATTCATTGTGTGCCTTCGACGAACGCAAAAAACGTGTCAAAATAATTTAAATTTATACGTTTTATGGAGTATTTGTTGTTGTCTTATGTACAGCAGGCAGAATTTATATAAGACGAGTATATTTTATAATACATATATATAAATGAATGAATGATGAATCTATTATCTTTGTGTTTACTGATCTGATGATGTTGGATGACAGCTTAACATATTTTTTTATGTGTAATCATTTCTGGTATTTATGTTTCCTGATATTATATAGCTTTGTGATTTTTTATATGGGATAGGAAGAGACGTTTGGTTCTCCTTATGTCATCTAAAAATGCGGATATATTTCGTTTGAAATATATCGTCGTAATGATTTTAATAATTTTATTTATTTGTTATGAAATTATGGGACTTCGTTAAGTGGGACTTCGACATAAACGAGGGCTGCATTGATTTGAGTTTATATGTTTCAGAAAAACTCAGCATTCAAATTATTTTAAACTTAAAATGAAATTTTAGATGTTAAATCTTCATAAACTAATCCTAACCACCTTACTTTCACTTCAGCGAAACAACGAAGCGGGGCTAATTATTTGAAAATTGTTTTTGGGTTTTTTGCACCAGTTTTTGACCATGTCATTAGTAACACCCAACAAGGATCAAATGTTTTTTTTGTTTAATAGTATTTTTTAGTATAAAAGAAAAAAAAGTCGATAATATAAAAGTTAAAAGTCGATAAGATATTGCTATTTTAATCCTTGAAGCATCAAAAAGGTAATTTAAAAGCCTTTCGCCAAATGCTGAACTGAATAGTTTCTATATGTTACTTTAAATGACCTTCATTAGAACCGGCTTGTTCGAAGGGTACCCGTGTCCTGTGTCAACCAATTTGGTGGCAGTTTGGTTTGCTTGTTTTATCGATTTAGGTAGCCAAGATTTTCCCATCGAGGAAAATGTAACCTTGTATAGATACACTTTTCTACCGGTAATCTTGAGTATTTTATCAAATTGAGGATGTAGTAAGCCACTTCCAGTGATTGAAACAAGGTTCAACTAATCTACGGGTGCTTTTTTCAGCATGATAGAACTTGAAAATGTAAAAAATAACACAAAAAATTAAATTGTAATAAAAAAAATTGTTTTACTCGAAAGATCAATACATGGCTTAAATATTTGAAAATGATTTCAGGCATATGGACACCGCAGCTGTTCTTGACGAAACGCATTCTGGACGTCCAATTTTGGAACACTTTTTCGAGCACTGCTGGTCGTATGTCACGAATACCACGAACAATTCTGGCCTCCAAGGCGACAATTGTTGCTGGTTTATCAGCATAAACCAGTGGCTTCACGTAGCCTAGGAAATAATCGAGAGGTGTCAAATCGCACGACCTTGGAGGCCAATTGGTAGGCCCTTTTCTCGAGATCAACTTATCACCAAATTTTGATTTTAATAAGTCGATGGTTGCGGTCGCCGTGTGGCACGTAGCGCCATCCTGTTGAATCCACATCTGGTCAGGATCAATCTCATCCATATTTTCAAACAAAAAATCATTAATCATGGTGCGGTAATTATCTCCATTGCCGTAACGCGTTTGGTGTGTAAACCACACCAAACGGTGCATTTTTCTGGAATTAATGGAGTCTGTACCGTTTCTTGTGGATTGGTCTCACTCCATATGCGGCAAAACAGTTCGGCGGATGGCTTACTCAGATGGACAGTTATGTGCCCCATAAAAATCACGAAGCCGCCTATATAAGTTGCACGAATCGACGACTGATTTTCAAAGTAAATTTTAATAATTCCGTAGCATTGTTCAAGCGTGAGTCTATTCATGATGAATTACCAGAGAATACTGAGATCTTCCAGAGTATATTTTTCATAAAAATTTTATTTTTTCCAATTTCAAGTTCTATCAGGCTTAAAAAACACCCCTATATAGGTCGAATTGGGTTATCCCTGGGATGAAAATTTATCATTGTTAATGGCAATTTTCTATAGTAAAACTTACAAATTTTTGAGTCTGTTCCCGAAAAAGCCTTTTCCAGATGGAAGGTACCACTTAATAGGTCGAAAAGGCATTTCTGTAGAATAATATTTGTTTTGAGCGGCCTAAACATAACCTTATTAATTTCAATTTTTCCAGAGTAAATCTTGAGTATTTTATCAATGTTGACAATTAATAAGCCACTCCCAGAGATTACGCAAGGTTCCACTATATAGGTCAAATTAGCATATATTTAGAGAATATTTTCCAGTATGGTGTTCCCATGGTGTTCTATACGCGTTATTTATACGCGTATATACGCGTTGTTTTTTGTTGGAAACATCAAGGCATCCAACAGTTGGGAACACGTTGAGTAAAATCGCGTTGAGTCACACTATAAAAATGGTTAACACTATAAAATTTCCAAATGAATTTGGCGATGATTTTACTAATCATTATAGGGGACCTGAAAGCGTGTTCGTTGTTGATTTTAATCTGAATGTTTTTAGACTGGTTCATATAAACGGCTCCTGCTTAACAGCTCGGTGCTTTACTGTGTTGCATAAGTATGTGTCCTTAACTCTTCCGACCATCGTCGCTTGTAATTATTATCGCCGTTGTTAATTTCAGTATTCCTCTCGATAATTAAAGTTGCATTTATAATTGTCTCGTTATTCCATTAAATACCACCAATGCCATTGTAAAATCTAATTACCAATCAGTATATTGAAATAATTGTAGATCCTGTTGACCACCTACTGCACTCGATTCTGGGATCCTTTGGATTATAATATTTGGTGATGCGGCTACTTCGATGCTCCTTCCATGTTGACTCTAAGCGTTCCTATCACATTCATCCATTTTCGTTTTGGTTTACTTGTATCAATGATATATCAATGTTGTGTTTTAACATTGCTCATTTCTTTTACAATTTCCAGCAATTATACAACTACACCAAATCTCCCCATTGAAAGCCTTTGTTGTGCCATAATGCTGGTATTATTTTAGATGTATTACTGGCGAGTATATCATACGCTTTGCGTTTGCTGCGATGCCCAGCTGAACACAATTCAGTGTCCCGTGAATCGTTAAATCTTTAGCAAATATCTCCACTGTTGGACTGACTCGCGTTCTTCAGCAACTGTACAGAAACCTAGCAATTTTGTTTTTACAATCTATCATTTTTCAATATTGGACTGAGCGTTTGGCGCCGAATTTAGTTGATTCTTGAACGGTCTGCGGTTTTTGTATTCCAGATTTAACATTTATCAGTATGGATCTTTTTTATCTTTCTTGTTGCCGCGCTCAGCTCATATGACTGCCCCAATTCTCTTTTTTCCTTTGAAAGCTGAGTTTTGTTATCTGCATCCCCGAGGTCTTTCGGTCTTGCGTCTTGTTTCCGCTGGCGCTACATCCCATGAATTCGGCCCTCATTGCGATTTTAAAATCGTATGGTTTTTTGGATAATAAATGATTAATCTGTTGAATCCTAGTCAAATCTCAAGGTTCTTATTTAATAAGTCTTATTTTAGATTTACACACACATTCACCTTTTCTAATAAAACTACAACTAGCTGTAAGACGTATGGATATATTGATGTCTAAAAATGTCTTTTTTGATTTGTCATAATAGTAAAATTTTAAATGGTCCAAAATATTTTTTAGATTTGTTTAACTATGTACAATAGCAACATCATCGTGCAGTATAAAATTCTATAAAATAGATATAGATACTATCGTTGAATTTGGATTTGGACTGCGCCTATGAACTTGGATTTAATATTGAACTTCGACTGACTTGAGTTTGGACTTGGGCTTGGATTTGGACTTAATTTTATTAACTAGTAGTAGGAAATATTTACTTAAGTGTATCTAGTATTTCATACTGTCACACTATTTCTATGTTTTATTGTAATGTACAAAGATCTCGAATGCACCACACTAAATTTCTATAGCGAAAATTGAACCTAGCGGATTTGTCATAAAAATTCTCTTGTATAATCAGAAATCATTATAAATTTCAGAAAACCAACAGTCAGCCGTTGTTAGAAATTTTTGCCCTCATTGCAAAAATTAAAAAACTCTTATGGAAGCTACCACTTCTGGTACACAGATGTTCACCACATTTTGCAAGGATCTCCCAATTTATAGAAAAAGCTTAGGTATGAAGCTTTAATCTGAAAAGTCATTTCGCTTGTTCCGTAGATGTTCCTAATTTTGGTGAAATAAAATTGGTCTATCAAAAGTCGTCATTTCCGGTAAAACTCTGTGAAATTCTTAAAATGATCTGTGCTAATTTTGTTTAAAATTTAATTTTCAATACATTACATCGCCTGAAAAAATCTCGGTTATATGATTTTTAAATTGTACCAATCGTCAAATGATACCATTCAAAACAATGGAGTAAAAAGGATTTCATGTGTTGACTAAACACAGTTTTTGATGGGAAAAAATACCTTTGAAAAGCAGTGGCTTGATAAGTGTTATCGGAGTCGGCACCAAAAATTCAAACATCATTGACTGATATGCCGAATTTAAGCGAGGTCGTACAACCACCGATGATGCACCACGCTCTGGACGCCCAAATTTGGCCGTGACTCGAGAAAACATAAAAAAATATACGAAATTGTTTTGAAAGATTGTAAAGTGTCGTTGCGTGAGTTAAGGCGGAATTCCATTAATGCGGTTTTTTTGCAGAAGACCAGAAAGAAATAAAATCAAAAGTTGTTATGTATATATGAGCTTCGCAACAGTATACACTTTTATACTTACAATTTTTGTTGCTGTTGCGGTTTTGTTGCCATAAATATAAATTATAAATACAAAACTAAGTATTTTTTATGGCAACCAAAATGAAAAATGCACCCCACTCTCAGCAAATTTTGACTTAGTAATATTTTTATGGTGGGCTCATAAATTTTGTATTTTTGGTAGAGTGTGATATTGGGCCCGATTCTCGAGACATAAAATTGCTGTTACATTAAAGATAGAAATAAAATTGATTTAACAATAATTACATTTTTTAACTAATTTATTGGTTATAATTTCGTAGTTGGCAAATATTCCCCTTAAAATTTCGCTATAAAATAAAAATAATCTGTCTTTGTCGGATTTTTGATTTAATTTGTTTCTGTTTTTCTGCAAAAAAGCCGCAGTAAACATATTAATAAAACGTGTTGGTCATATTTAGCACGAACATTTGTTCATGAGAAAGCTGTGTTTGCTCACAATCGATCAAAAACGACAACGCGCCGGTAATGCAGTGCGCTGTTCGGAGCGGTTTAATCGCCAGGTTTGGCCCCCAGAGATTATTATTTGTTGACATTTCTCAAAGAAAGCTCCACGGAAATGGATTTTGCTCCAATTAACAAATGATTGCCGAAACTGAAGCTTCCCTAACTGAATTTCCCTAAACTAGTTTTTGGAATTTGTTATGTTATGGAATAGTTTCACCCTCATCCCTTCAACCCATCCTAAAGGTGAAAATATATTATGAAAACACTTGTATCTTGGCTGCTTTTCTGACTCTTAAATTAAAATTTTATTTCCATTTAAAAATCATCACGATTTCAAAGATTTTTTGATAAACCTCGTTAAGTATAAATTGCCAATCAAATTAAGATAAAAATATAAAAAATATAATAATTTATTACTCAAACATTGAATACCTGGGTGAAAGAATAATACTTAAAATTAGCCATACTCTGAAATCAAAGTGTTGAAGGAATCATTTTTATGAAGAATCATAGTAAAATGTATTCACAGATTCACGAAAACAAGCCGATGAAACTGAGCAAATTCGAATAGAACGTAAAATCTTTCGAAAACAGAAACACTTTCAAAATCATCAGTCCCTATTCCGCGCAAGTAAAACATTCATATGCACGCGAAATGTCACATGCAAGATTATGAACATCAGCAAGACAATGCGAAAGAAAACAAAACATTACCATCGTGCACCGAAAAACAATATATATTATATACAGACAAGATAGAATATCATCATCGCGGGCAGTTGAAAACCATGCGTTAATTTTCCTTTAAAACAGCAAATAACTGAATTCACAGAACTACACACGAGTAATGTGTTGCGCATGCATGCAAAGGAAAGCATTAAAATAATGAAACAGCCCATTCGTCCCTTAGTATATATTCATTCCGTCTTTCCACACTGTGCTTCTTTGAAGCAACTTGTCTGCTACTCCGTTTACCTATGAAACCGGTTCTACTTGCGACTGATTTTTCAACCAAAATTTTGTCGGTGAAGCAGCACTAAAATAATATGTGTACATATTGCCAGTTACTAACATATATTTGTGTAAATTATTTTCGATAAATTATGTTGCATACGATGCGAAAACATTTCAAAAGTGATTTTTTTTGACAACTTTTTTTATAAATACATAAAGATTTATCTATAACAAATTGTTTTGAAGCAAGGAGCAATGCTTCAAAGAAGCACTGTGAGGAACGGGCCATTTATATGTTCCTACGCAATCATACACCCTTCTAGAAGAAAATTATGTTGATGAAAAAATTTATTTTTCCCAAAGAAATTGTGTTTTCTTTGCTACACCGGAAACTTTTCAGGCGATGTGTTAGTACTTCATAATCGTTTTTCTCATAATTGATAAACCTTTCAAAATATTTGTAAAAAACGTAAAAAACTTCTAAGGAAGCTGCCACGGTAGACCGATTTTGGCCAAAATTACGGGGATCTCTAAATTTTGGTCAATCCTACTGAGCTGTACGGACGCTTCAAACGTAGCCGACATGGCACCGCACATATGCACGCACACACGAAGATTTTTTTAAAAACGAGTATTTCACGAATACGAATTGGACGATGATGGTGTTCATATGCTCTATGACCTTTAACTGATCCAGTTTCTTCAAAACGTTCAACAATATTGCAAATTCTAGGCTTTGGACGTCCATGCTGACTGACTTACAGAACGACCATTTTCGTAATAAATGATTTATCAAAAGTTTCATCTAATCGAAAAGGTTAAAAGATGATCAAAGTTCTTTTTCGAACAATACAGCAACTGAATTACTTGAGAACACGTAAACTACTTCTGCTTCATTCGATTATCACCCAATTATTCGACGTAGTCTTTTACATAAGGCACGATTCGGTGTACGAACTGACTATGAATCCTGAACCTGCGAGGGTCTCTACTATATGATAAGGTTTTGTTAAATGTTCTAGCTTATAAAAGAACCTACAACCTAACTTTTGAGAGATTTAACATTACAGCAAAAGTGCCCCCTCGATCATCTGTTAATTGACCATCGCTCAATAGTTCCATTCTAGAAATCACTTTAGGCGAAGAAACATTTTTCACTTTATGTTAAAGGTGGACTTGAATATATGAAGCACATTCTAAACTTTTTAACACACGAAATATGTGTTAATCTTGTATGGTCCAAGCACGACCGATGTTAGGAAGAGAAATATGGGATTGATTATTCATCGTATCTGGAGTGGTTTTTGTCTTATTTAACCCTCTTAATGTAAAGAGAACTTATTTTGGTTGTTAAATACGAGTATTTTTGAGACATTTTCTACACAATGTTAATTTTAAACAAGTCTCTAGTCTCTAAAATTTAAAATTTTTCCCATCTGTGAGCTCGATTTCCTAAAAAAAAATTGGATTTTGTCCCAGCCTCATATTTGCTGAATAAAGCTTTTTGGCATTTGAGAGAGTCATCTACATTTTTGTTAAACTTTGGAAGGATTATTTGACGTGGAGATAGTTGCCTTTTATCTCTATGAGACTAATTCCTTCCAGTTTACTGGTTTTGTTATAGAAAAGACAGTTTTGAAAGGCACGATACATACCTAATCACATCAAATTAGTTTTTAATTGGCTTTATCAAACTCAAATACATAAACACTATATGTACGTAAGCAATGAACATTCTGAGTTCCCCACTTAGCCCAGTTGGCTAAATAATTAACAATTTTAAACTATTTTTAAGTACTTATTAAGTATTAACCCACAAAGACAAAGAACATCATAAATCATCGTTTATAGAGATATAACTTTCGTATATTATAAAGTTGGAGAAGAACCCAAAAGTTTTTTTTTTTTGTTGAAACATTTAAAATGTAATAAACTTTAAATTTACTTTCAATAATTCATCAAACTAACATATAATTTTTCAAAAAACTACCCAGCATGAAATAATAATTTAAACATTAAAAAAAAATTATAATTTCTTCTCATTTCGATAACAATCTTTCAAGAACTTTTTTTTATATACTGTTTTTGTTGTTTCTTCTTAAATTCGGTTTATTTTTAAAAAAGGTAGTTTATTAACAAAAACAAAAAAAATATTTTTTTTGATTAAAAGATTAATGTTAGTACGTCTTATTATTATTATGTTCTGTTTGAAAGGCAATTTGCTCATTCGTACATGAATAGCTACACGAGAATTATAGATATGTACATAGGAAGGCTGCGTGTATGTACGAGTAAATTTGCACAAGTTAATTACTCAATTTCAATGACTTCTTTATGTAATTTATAATTTTGGTTTATTCGAATCAGTAGTTGAATGGCGAATTTGACAAATTGGTTTAGTCGGTTGAGGTTAAATTTGATGTAATCTGATTGAGATTGATTAAATCTGAAATTGGTTAGAATTGCTTGATTCGAAAGTTATTTCACAGAAACAACAAAAGTATAGCTCGATTGTCGTTGCTGTATTTTTATATACTCGTATATACAGCAGTTTTTTAATGCAATATTCCCAAAATTTAAAACTTTGGTCCAACCGAACCAACTCGGGAAATTCACTTGACTATAAAACGATTTTTTGTAGGTATTGGGTTTTATTGATGTAGTAATAGTGAAGACGTTTTGAATTACTCCTTATTTTTTTGTTAAAATTGTTCGTCATTCGAGACTTTTCAAGATAAACACCAATCCGAATAAGCCAATTCGATGGTCCATGACACTCAGTTGGTTTTAATAATAGTTTTTTGGGTTGCCTAATGAGATTATAGGGGTGATATTTTGTTTTCCATGTGTTTTGTCGGGAAAATTATTTATCATTGCAGATTGTGTCAGATAGACACTAAAGCCACTATGCCTAGTCGATGGCCTATGACCATAGGTGAATTCTGATATTAGGCTTGGGGAGGGTTTGATGATTTGGCCTAAACAGATTGGTGTCTATGTCTAGTCTATCGAACAAAATCTTAAATGGTGAACGATTTTATCAACAAAACATGAGGGAAAATCAAATTCCATTCCTATAGAATCAACAAACCTATAATAAAAATTTACATGTGGAAAAATTTACATGTGGAGATTTAAAGTATTTCTGGCAAAATCTCGAATGGCTTGCATTTATTGACAATTACAAACAATTGAATGCTTGATAAATGTTACGAATATGAACACCCCGCAGAATCCATACGGAAGAACATTACAAGATATTATGGATAATTATTGGCTAGTTATAGGCTAATTAAATGCTCTATTAAAAAAATTTGGGCCCCATCCCTTCCAACTAAAGCGCGGGTTCTGCTAGCTTTAGATAAAGTTAACAGAACCCATACCAAAAAACGATTTCAAAACGATTGGAAAATTAAACGTTAATTATAGGCAGACGTTAATTAAACGCTCAATTTAAAAGTAAGGCTTTATCATTTAAAAGCCATCAGAACCCAAATCGAAAATTGGACCAAAAACTCAAATTCGAACGCAAAACCAGATCAATTGACAAACAAATAATTTTATGCTCATTATGGTCTAATCAAATGCCCCATTTAAAAAAAAAGTTAAGTGTGCTTTAGACCACACTACTGAAGTAAAACTTCTAATACATATTTAATATTTATAATATAATATAGAAAAATTATAATATTGAAAAACAAAAAAATGGTCACCCTGTGCGTTCCCGAGTGTCACCTAGCCGCTTATGTCTGATGCCATAAGAGGTAACCTTGTAACTTGGTAACTTTTTCAAGGCCAACTAGTCGTAATAGATATTGTTTATGTATGTGTAAGAAAATGGACAAAAAAATCATTTCTAAAATCTCTTCGCATAGTAAAAATGGCCTTGAAATATTTTTTATTTCATTTATGTTTGTGTAATGTGGTTTAATCGAAAATTTGTTTGAGTCGCATTAAAACCTGTATCATAGGCAAACGGGGAAAGAAACGAAGAAAGAATTGGTTTCTGTGATACCTCGTGTGGAATGGAGTTATAATATAGAAAAAAAATACATATATAAAATATATCACACGGACGAATTTTTTTGGTCACCCTGTGCGTTCTGGAGTGAGTAAACTTTAAATTTAACGCCACCCTATGCGTTCTCGAGTGAGTCAGTCAGTGACATAGAAGACTATATTATGACTTTTCAATTTTCCAGTTTTTAAAATTTTCCAATTTACCAACTTTCTTCCTATTTTCATATTTTTTTATTTTCCTATTTTCCAATTTTCCAATTTTTCAATTTTCCAATTTTTCAATTTACCAGTTTTCCAATTTATCAATTTTCCAAATTTCCAATTTTCATATTGATATATTTTCCTATTTCCCAATTTTCCAATTTTCCATTTACCTATTTTCCAATTTTCTAATTTTCCAATTTTATAATATTCCAATTTTCCAATTTACAAATTTTCCAATTCTGCAAATTTCTAACTTTCCAATTTCCAATTTTCCATTTACCAATTTTCCAATTTTCTTATTTTCCAATTTTTTAACCAATTATTAAAATAAAATGGTATCAAATAATGTTCCACCTCGTTCGATTACATTTTTCGTAACGCAGTTGCCAGCTTAGTCCCCAAGTCAGGCGTGCCTAAAGAAGTTTTACTTCAAAAATTTTGGACTCCACTTGTTCTTGACCAAACTTCAGGTCATTTAATCTAAAGCGCAGGACCCAAATCGAAAATCAGTCGAAACCCGAAATTAAAACGCAAAACAAGAACAATTGACATACAAATAAGTTTAGGCTCATTATGGCCTAATCAAATGGTACATTAAAATTTTTGGTACATTAACCATTTGGTACATCAAATGGTACATTAACTCGTTTTCGACTAAACTTCAGATAATTTAATCTAACGGTAGCAGAACCCAAATCGAAAATCGAACCAAAACCGGAATCAGAACGCAAAACCAGAACAATTAACAAACAAGTAACGTTAGGCTCATTGTAGCCTAATCAAATGCCTCAATGAAAAGTTTTGAGCTCCACTCTTTTTTGAATAAAATTTAGGACATTTAATCTAAAGGTAGCAGAATCGAAATTAGAACGCAAGACAAGAATAATGGACAAACAAATAATTTTAGGCTCATTAACGGCGAATTAAAAATTTGTAGGCTCCACTTGTTCATGTTCAAACTTCAGTTCATTCAATTATTGCCTAAAATTATTTGTTTGTCCATTTCGGTTTTTCCGATTTTCGGTTTGGCCTCTGCTACCTTTAGGTTAAATTATCTAAAGTTTGGTCAAGAATAAGTGGATCCTAAAATTTTTAATGAGACATTTGATTAGGCCATAATGAGCATAAAATTATTAGTTTGTCAATTGATCTTGTTTGACGTTCTAATTTCGGTTTTGAGCCGATTTTCAATTTTTGTTTTGCTAGCTTTTAGATTAAATAACCTAAAATATGGTCAAAAACTATTGGAGCCCTAAAATTTATAATGGGCTCTTTGCTTAGGCCATAATGAGCCTAAAATTATTTGCTTGTTCAATGTTTTTGTTTTGCAACCTAATTCGGTTTTGATCCGATTTTCGATTTGGGTTCTGCTAGCTTTTAGAATAAATGAACTGAAGTTTGGACAAGAACGAGTTGAGCTCAACATTTTTAATGGGGCATTTCATTAGGCCATAGTGAGCCTAAAATTATTTGTTTGTCAATTGTTCTTGTTTTGCTTTCTAATTTCCGATTTTCGATTTGGGTTCAGCTAGCTTTAGATTAAATGGCCTGAAATATGGTCAATAACGAGTTGAGCTCAACATTTTTAATGGGGCATTTCATTAGGCCATAGTGAGCCTAAAATTATTTGTTTGTCAATTCTTCTTGTTTTGTGTTTTAATTTGATTTTTGATCCGATTTTCGATTTGGGTTCTGTTAGCTTTTAAGTGATAAAACCTTACTTGTTCCTAGAGCGAGCATAATAAAAACAAATTAAATAGGGTATTTAGTTAGCCTAAAATTAACCTTTAATTTTTCAACTGTTTTTAAATCGATATGTTTTCTGATAAATTTTTCTAAAGCAAGCAGAACCCGCGTTTTATTTGAAAGGGATGAAGCCCTAAATTTTTAATAGAGTATTTATTTAGCCTATAATTAGCCTATAATTGTCCATACTCTCTGGTAATGTTATGCCGTATGGGTTCTGCTACTTTAAGGGACGTGAATATGAAACTATCCCAGCATTCTACCCAATAAAATATAAAATTTAATCAGGTAACACCAACAATTCAATAACCAATTTGCTCTTGTGTGGAGTTATCCCAACCCAGAGTTCGATTCATGTCGTTCAAATAAATTGTGTTATATTTGTGAAATTGGTCCATTCCAGAAATTTTATCAAAATTAATTAAAACACGAAAAATTATCAAACTAAATAAATTCGATTTATTTTCAATCATATAATTAAAAATATTAAACACAGAACGACCTGAGAGCATTCAAGTTTAACTCAAACCTGGCAAGTTTCTGGAAATGAACCCTCGGCTAGGAGTTTTAATGATTTTTATTTAATTTTTCATCCCGATCTAAAATTATTTCGTTAAAACTTAAAATGCTTTTTGCCAGGGCTACATGATTTTGAATTTTAATGGCTTAAAATTAGCTGAGGGTGTATACAATTCATAATCACGTATCTTTGGTCCGAGAGCGAAATAATTTTAGATTTATCGAGCTGGACAGAAATTTAAATAGAAACCAATGGAATCCTAACCCAGAGTTTTTCTTTGGGAACTTTTCACAAAACGATTTATTTTCTAATTTAGCTTATAATTAGCTACAAGTATTTATTTATCTCAAGTTAATGTTGCCCTAATTCACGACATTCAAGTTTTTGTCCAAAATATTATTCTGAATCAAGTTTATAATCGGCTTCTGATTACTAAAATATATACATGTATTGCAATCTTTTCAAGGGCGAAAAATTCTGTCATAGTCAGATTGATGTACTCGTATTTGACCTCATCAAACCCACTCCAAATCTATAATCACAATCTACCTATGGACATGGGCAATCGCGTTGGTATTGTCAGAATAGTGTCTATCTGGAAAAATCTCGAATGATGAACGATTTTATTTACAAAATATTTGGGGAATTAATATTTCATTCCCATAACCTTATCATACCCACAGCAATGAGGTTATAATGGCAACATTTTGATTAACCGGAAGTTTTGTCGATAACTCATTTGTCATTCAAGGTTATGCCAGATTGACACCAATCTGATTATGAAAATTTGATCACCCATTATGTTGAGTAGATTTTATTTTTAGGTTTGGGGTGAGTTTGATGGGGTTATATGGGTGTAATTTCGGTTAAAATGTTATGGGCATTCGAGTTTCCTTAGTGAGTATGGTAGGCCATCCAATAGGCATAGTCCTTCCAAAATATTATTATGAATCAAGCAATAATCATCTTTACAGCGAATGTGTTGCTACTAACAAAAAATAACAGCAATATGTATACGAATTCAATAAAAATGTTTACACCGCTAACACATTGTTGAAAGAGACAGCTTTGCGATATTAAAAGAGATGGGAAATTTAAATCAAAAACTAATTTCGTCTCTTTCTAATGTCGTTTGTTTGGTGTAATAATAAAAGTTTGGTTATTACCATTTTGATCAAACTATTAAATTTTGCATTGTCAGATTGATTTTTAAATAAAACTCGTTCATTTCACTCAATTAGTGGCACACTCTAAATTGCCAATCGTAAAAAATCCCATCTTATGCGGATTTCACATATGGGCTTAATTTTTCAGATGACATCGCTGGCATTTGAAAAAGTTAACGATAACAACACGTCGAGCAATGACCGATTGAACGCTATTCAAGTTAAGCTCGATGAACTTCTGGTGATATATTCAATAATTTAAAATTAAGAGTCAAATCATTTGAGGTTCTTAACGACAAAGTTGTTTCTATTGCGGCTACAACTGCAAATCTCACATTCCCTCAAAAATATTCTAACCCAGCTAACTGAACTGTCTGAGCATTCTTTAGGTGATCTCACATATTACAAGCACCTTTTGAAATAACTCATTAAGTCCATAAACCGGAAGCATGGCTTAAGCAGGATTCTTATTGGATTCAAATAGATTCTAATAACCGCCATATTGAATTGTTAATACATATTGTATAAATGCCAATTAGTAAAATTTTTATTAAAAATTATAATAAATATTAAATAAATTTATACATAATTTATGTAGGAAAATTAAAAAAAGTTGTTAAATACAATCAAGAAACATTAAATAAAGATTTCAATGACATAAAAAAAAATAAATAAAAATTAAAGCTTTAACAGAAAAAACTTCAAAATTGTTAATTGCAATTTTTCAATGAAAATATTGAGTATTTTTTTAGGTCGAATTGTCCCATCTTTAGAAAACATTTTCCGGTATTAGGTTTTTCTGAACATTTTCCGGCTCAAAAAAACCTAACACCGGAAAATGTTCTTTAAAGATGGGCCAATTCGAACTGTATAGTGGTATCTAGCCCCAATCTCTAGAAGTTGCTTGCTATTGGCTCATGTTCAAAATATAGAATTTTGAGTGAAAAATTGCTATAAATAAATCTGATAGTTTTTCTGTTTAAACTTTATTTTTTGATTTATTTGTTTAGATAACATCATCCTATATGATTAACCTTTGCATTTTTTACTTATTTGATTAATAATTATTTAATTTCATAATTTTTAAATAAATTCTATTTTAAAAGTTATAATTTTTAAATTTATTTCATTCGGTGAATAATTTAACAATAAAACTCACTCAAGTTATTCCAATAAGAATTTAATATTGAGTGCACAATTTGATTTTTTTCCTATTGTTAGAAAATTCACATCGGTTGACAAACATTATTTCTGACCTTAAGCCTAATGAGTTACCGATTCCTAGTAGTGTGAGCCGTCCGTCGGTGCTTTTCATCGACGATGAAATTAAACCTCTCTATCAATAACGGAAGTCCTGCTTCGCTCATTTGCTGCAACAATGACACAACCCAACATTCACTCAATTCTCAGATATTCGAATCAAACGATTCCCCATAAATCATATTTTTATCAAAACTTACTCTTTTATGTAGTTATTTTTAGCAAATTAGGTAAAATTCCATATCAAACATCACTCAATTTGCGAAAGAAATAACATTCTAAGATATAGAAAACCATCCTAAGAAAATTTACAAAATATTAAAGAATTATAAAAATTTAGATCTTATTAAGGATGTAGGGATAGAAAAAAAATTATTTTACTGATCAGAATTCATTTTTAAGCAATTTTGAAAATAGCCGTTTTTACACACAATTTTGAGTGATATTTTCAAATCGGTCTACCGAAAACTAAAAATTTCGGATTGTGTGCAAATGAGCGATTTGCGACTCATGCACGATAGCCGAAGCAGTTTTACCCAACATACCAACCAATAAAATCATTATAAGGAGAACAAAATAAAGAAGAAATCCTTATCGCAAATAATACTACATCGATTCCTGCTTCCTTGTCACCTTCCGAAAACTCGGATTCCAATATATCAAGCCCATCTACAACCACTACGCCTAATCCCACCATACTGATTATCAATCCTCAACCAGCAATCAGAATTCACTTGTAGCCTCTAAACCTGTATCTCATGTCGCCCTAGACTTATCCCTAAGGATAGTACCAAAACTGGTGTCCGCATGTTCGTCACAGAACATCTTTGTGAAACCACTTCGAACGACGTTCTAACTCATATCCGGAACACTTTTAAAGTCAACATTCTACATGTGGGATGAAATGCCATACATCTGCGTCTAAGCGCCGATCTTTTTTGAAATTATTGGATCCACGCAACATTTTTCCAAAACTAGTATATCCACCTAATTTCTTTGAGAGTTTAATTTTTGAAGTGTTATGTCGCTTCGAGCATTCCACTAACGATGATATAATTGCACTAGGTGACTTTAACATGTGCTATATCAAGTATTGGTCGCGCTTGAAGATCATTTCTACACAAATAGCAATTGAAATGTTAGCTACCTATGAACACCACCCTGTCTTTGATAGTGTTAATTCGTGATCTCATTTTCACATCGAATGCTAGTAACTCGTTTGTCAAACTATTAAATCTGCTTACTTGTAAGCGATTATCATGCCTACGATACTGACATCATGGTTGAAAATTATATTAGGTTTAACTTCAGAAAATCAAGCTTGGTGTTACTTGAAATAGTCTGTTCATTTATTGCTGCCGTTTCGGATATTGATACAAGTACAGGTCTGTTCTGTGCTTAGGTTTTAAGTGCTTTCACAGATGTGTGCAAATCGTACGCAGTAAAAATTTCAACCAAGGTCCTTTGTGGTATAATAAAGTGCTTCGTTCATTTCCATGACCATTTTGCATAAAAGTGGTTGAATTTAGTTGATGCAGCATTGTGTCTTCAATGCACGGATGGATGTGGACTTGTTTTGAGACAGACCTTAGAGTTGAAATAACCTTATAGAAAGAAATCCAATTAGGTTGACCACATCGTCTTGTTGAAACCACATGTCGTCCACATCATTATCATTCAATTTATGCAGAAAGAACTCAGTTATCATGCCACGATACCGAGCACCAGTAACAGTAACTGTTGACCAGCCTCATTTTCAAAAGAGTATGGTCCAATGACGCCTCTAGCCACACCAAACAGTAACACCTTGTGGATGGATTTGTTTTTCGACAATGACATGTGATGGGTTTTCTGAAAATCAAATGCGGCAATTTTGACGATTAACGAAGTCATCAAGGTGAAAATGAGCTTTTTCGGTTAGGATGATTTTGCTCGAAAAATCAGCATTCAAACTTTCATTGTTTTTGAAATATTGTTCACGAATGAAAACGCGTTGTTGTTTTGTGTAGTGCTGCATGTTTACTTACCCTAAACTGTCAGTGTCAAACTGCACATTATATAACCTTTTGAAATAAGAAATATCATTTTGAATCCGCTCTTGTTTAATAGAAAACTTTTCATCATGTTCCGACCTTGATATTATACCCATAGTCTTATTGTGATGTTGCTCTGGAAAAAATGTTACGTATATTGCCGATACGCGAAAAGGGTCCACGTTCAATTATAGTAGGCCCATCGTAAAAATGTCTTGTCTAAAGGCCAATTAAATGAGAGACAAGACATGACTTCATCACCAAGATTTCTCTTAGTATCATTCAAGCATAAAGCTATTAGGTTTTCAATGTTTGGCGAAATTAAGAAAACCAGTTTTCACTGTTGAAACTTATATAAAACCGGTTTCCGGTTTTAAACCCGGTTTTATAGAACACAAAAAAAAGAGTTAAATAGTAGGCTGATCTTCTAATATTAAATTACAAAAAGGTGCTTAATGTTAGTGAGTGCAAAGTAAACACTAACGCAGATTCATTTCCAAAATCTAACAACTAGTCACAGTCCATAGCCTAGATAGTTTTAGTTTCGGTCCTTTTGGAAGTATGTTCTTAATTGGTATAAAGTATCGATTGTTTCATCGAAAGGTCATACAGAGAAGTACTGCGGCAGAGAAAGCTCTATCTGCTTTAACGCTGGTTGGTGAAATGGTTAAAAGCGATTTATATAATAAATCTAAATAATGGCCACGAACTCCTTAATCATCGAAAACTCCTTAATCATCGCTTATAGACTGTCATCGCTACCAAAGGAAACTCCAAAATTGTGTTCGACCATCTCTTTAAACGCAGATTCGTTTACAGGATCTGTATCGAGGTGGACTGGATCTCTATCACTACTATTCTCAAAGTAATGAACAGAATTTATTGTATAGGACTTTGGGTAAAGTACACTGAAAACGTCCAACTGAACTCCATTCCAGATAATTTCTCTACTTTTCGCATAACTGATGCACCGTCTGTAGGTAAACATGAAATATTAAATATAAAAATGTAAATCATATGCCATCAATTTATGTTTGAAAAGTTCTTTAATCTTTTCAGCAAGTATAGAATTTCGTTAATGTGCATTATCGCATTATTTGAAGTTGAAGGTAGAATTTGTGATGTTTAATGTTAGTTAGGATTATGTTCATGTTTATGTTCAAATATCATCGATTTATTACCCACTCATCAAATGTCAAGCTTAAACAATTAGCCGCAGCTTTTTGGTCCCATAAGTCTTTTTTATTGATTCATAACCATCTTTTGCCGTCCTACAAGAAATAAATCTCGAACTTTTGGAAAATTGCCGGTAATCTTTTTCATTGATGGTTCACCGCATAATGCGGTCGAGTTATTTTGATCCTTGACGAGTAGCCACCGCCAATGTCTTCGATGTTTTTGGAAATTTTTATCTGGTATGTTATTCGTAGGTGAGTGTGTAAAACACTCGTTGATCCACCAGCACATTTTATTACCTTGTTGACTTTACATTTTGCTGACTGTTCTCTCCTTTCTCAAAAAAATAATAGTAATAAGTTGATACTTTTTATATTCGTCAAATTCCATTATTTAAGGTGTAACGCAAGGCTTTTCCAATATTTTGGATGATTAAATTAAATAATAAAATATTCGCACTAACGATCATACTAATTTCAAATAATAAAAACAACAAACAAATTAAAATAGGTGAGGAAGTAAATTTGTTTACACGATTTTCTGATTTCTGACACATTAGAAAAAAAACGAAAAATAACTGAAAATAATTATTTGACGTGGCGCCGGTCTTATGAGTGCTTTATAAAGAGCGAGTGGTTTTGTAACTAAGGTAGGGAAATTTCCCTTGTTTTTGTCAAATACAAACTCTATTGGTTTTTTTAAATCATTTTTCAATCAACTAGAAAGTCTTTGGGACCTCAGAGGTTTACTTGCTTTTTATTCGTTGACTCACATAGGCTTGTTTCTGTGATGATCCATCGGCAAAATCTCATCATAAAATTATACAGCGAGTTTGAAAAATGACTAAGATACGGTTGATGATAAAAATCATGAACTGCTCGTCTACGTTTGAATTTTCATCACTCCGCCCTAACTCATTTAATAATGATTCAATGGATTGCGTGCTGGTTATAGCGTAAATTAATCTTTAGTTAAACGTGATACCCCATATATATAACAGACTGTTGACTTTATCAATAACATTAATATAACATTTGATTTGAATATGAAAAATCTCCTTGCCGCACATAAAACCCTTCATTCGGTCGCGCACGATACTTTTATTTAAAATATTTATGATTAACAGTCACAATAATAATTATTGTTACGTTTATCTAAGCATAATAAAATGGTAAATCGACCCTTGGCAACCCCAAACAATAAAAGCGTGCACACACACACAAACACATAATAGAATACAATATAGAGTAACGTCTTGCTGTTCATGTATATTTCTATATGAACTGAACTTCTATAAATCTTGATATGGGAATAGCGTGCGATAATAAAAACTAAACTACCCAACAACAGCAACAACAAAAATATCAAAATATCATGTTGCATTTTCTAGCATAACTATTTATTGTTGTTGGTTTAATGCTGGTTTTAATGACTTAATTGTAATATAAGTTTGCACTGTGTACGAATATTATGGCGTCTTAGAGCAGTGATATAAATGTGTTAGAAATTTTTTTATATTTCGCTTGTGTTCATATCGTGCAACCAGCAGCAGCTTCAGCACACAGACGCTAAGTCGTGATTAAGAATTTTTGTTGTTGTTTCGTTTCTGTTTCGATTTAGATTTTAACGATCGAAAAATGATTGCTTTTTTTAGCTTGGTTATAAAACATCTAATTTGTGATAAGTAGGACAAGCGAGAGAGACTGAAGTTCATCTTTCAACACAAACATCTATTGCTCGTATATGTCTATATGAATGACAATCCAATTATGTATTTTTTTTTTCATTCTAATTGGTATATACAAGAACTATTTACAATCTTCTATATAATTTTTTATATTAGCACAGCACAATCCAACAATACTGTAGATAGTAAATTACTGACTAAATATTTTTTTTTTTCAAAAACCATCCAACCATCTAATTAAGACAATAAAAATTTTTAACACTAACTCTATAATCATCACAAATATTCATTAAACTATAATACAACTTAATGTTTACAGTATACAGTAGTATACAGAAAGACGAAAATATTAAATTCATGTTTATGATTCATAAAACATATTTTGATATGAACGAAGAATTGCTGGCAATCAAAATAAAATGTAATTTAGCATAATCTCCCCCTTAGTGTTAATTCCTCGAACAAAACAAATTAAAATTTGCGTGACACATTCGTAAACTGTGATATTATATGTAAAAGAGAACCGTAAACGAATGTAAAATTACCTAGAAAATTACCCTTCCCCAATTTTATTTTGATTAAGAAATTATGTCTCCAGAATATGTACGTGTTCCCAACTATTAAATTTGTAATAATAGTGTGACATACGTACATGTAGAAAACATTCACGTTTTATTTCAAAGTAGGGTAGAACTTGTATTTAACAACTTTATTAGTGTCAGGATTTTTCGCAATCATTAAAATTATAACTGATCAAATGACTTCACCCCCAGATGGTACCGTGTCTCTACTCCAGTGAGGTGATATCGAGATTATGGCCGAGGTATGTTAGAAAGCTTTGAAAAGATGCAATATACATTTATATGATTATTGATGATAAAATAGTACCATTTTCAACATTTTGCTTATTTATTATGGATTTCAATGTGACTAATCGATGAGCACAAAAGGTTATAATACTAGGGGTGTTCACTAAGTTCGGAAATCTATATGAAATAATGGAAAAAAATTCAAACATTTTGTTCGACGGTTGCCCCATTTTTATACACCCAAGTTTGCGATTTTTATTAGTGTCATTACTCTTATCTTTACTGAGTGACATCTATATTTGAGTGTAACACCTTTAGCATGACCCCAATATGCAATTTCAACGGAATTCCGTTTACATTCACGTGCAAAAACCACACTCTTTCTATGGAAAGAACCATGTAAAGTACGCGGAAATCCGTACTACCCAACAAATAAAACTGTCAGAAAAATGCCAGTGTGGGTGTGAACCCCAACTAAAAAGAGAAAAAACAGATGGGAGAATTTGAATGAAAATTGACGTTTTCCACAGTATTTTCCATACTGCACGAATCAAGAGGCACATGTTTGTATATATTCTCAAATTGGAATAAATAATAATTTTTATTAGAAATAAAACAAAATTTTGCTTTTATTATAAAACAAATATTAATTTTTTATTGACATAAATATACACAATATTAAATTTTATAAAACCCATCCATATTTATCCGTAAGCGCCATCCAATTAGACCAATTTGTTTTTTTGAAAATTTGATTTAATTTTAATATAAAATTAAATTTTAAGCACGTTCACCATACGTCTTGCTAATTGAAAATAGTTTGGCATAATAGTAACACGTTTGGCATGAATCGCGCGTAAATTTGTATCTTCAATTAAACCAACTAAATTTGCTTCACTTGACGACGAATTTCATGTCATTTCACGTAAAACTATTGTACCGGAACGATAATGATGCTTTTAACTTAGTTGCTATGGAGTACTTTTACGCGCATCCAATTTTACATTCCAACAAGCACAGCCTTGAAAAATAAAAACCGATAAAATCGAAAATTTCCATTTCATGACGACGCCATTTTAAAATTATTTTATTACCTGTTTTTACATTCAAATTTGTTTGTCACAACCACATAATATAATTTATTATACAATATTATATATTAAGTGTGAAGTAAATATAAGTAATTTAAAGATTATTAACTAATTTAAATACACAAAAACAGAAGTTAACATAATAAAAAATAAAAATCGCGGTAAGCACAAGAATGTCGTGTTATCCTCTCAAGTGATATATTAAACTGAAGAGTGAAGGTACAAAACAATAAACACTTCTCGAATGAAAGAGAAAGAAATTTTTTTTTGCACAGAATCAATATTTTTGTGTCTTTGATATTTTGTAGTACGGAAATGGAATTAAAACAAATTTTTCCACACAGCGGAAGTATGTACAATTGCATACTGGGATATATTATAATGTCATTTGTATAATGGGGATTCCCCTTGCGCGTTTGTGGCTGATGCCACACTATGGTAACTGGTATCCGGTAACTTCTTCGTTTGTTTCCCCTTTACCAATAAAATCAAAAAATTGCGGCACAGATAAAACCGATTTTATTGGTAAAGGGGAAAGAAACGAAAAAGTTACCAGATAAAAGTTACCCTAGTGTGGATATGCACAGTGACAGTGAAATTAAGTCTACTCAGTTGATTTTTGTGGTGCTCCCAAAAATTAATAAAAAATTGGTTAAATAAAATTTGAATATCCGAAAATTTGGTGTGGGTAACTGCAGCGGTTAAGTCACTTTAGTCATCATATAAATATGATTTTCATAAATTTTCATTCATAGAGGAAAAACAAACTAGCCCTGGATTTTTTGTTAATCCATATAGTAAATACAAATGTGGTTAGACAAATATATTATTATTGATCGGTGGTATACCTTTGTATTTTTCTGGGTTTCCTCAATTTAGAATGAAAATTTATAAAAATTATATTTCTCTGCACAGATTTCTTCAGTGTTGCCGCCCTGGAAAGTTTTAAAATTAGGCTTAAATTTTTTGTGTTTTATCTGCTACAAAAAGCATCGTCTTTAAGTCTAAATTCGAAATTTACTAAACCCGTTTTTTCGGCTCCTTGACTTGCATTAAGTTTTCCCCTTGACCATTAATTAACACAAATTGGGCGTAATTCGTATGCAAAGTTTCATTTAAAAATTGGAAAGTTTTCCCACTGTAGTTACTTGTACCTTGTGCAAGTTACTTGCAGTTGTGCAAGTAACTTGCACCGTGTGCACTTGGGCTAGTAGTTTGCACCTAGTACAAGTAACTTGTACCTAGTGCAAGATACTTGCATTTTCTGCAAGTTACTTGCACCTCGCGCAAGCAACTTGCACCTTGTGCAAGTAACACACGCTTTTGCAAATTACTTGCATCTTTTGCAAGTTACTTACCGGACAAGTGGTGCAGTGGTTAAAGCTTTGGCACTTGGACCGGGAGGTACTGGGTTCGAATCCCATCAGAGGCCAGATGCAAATCGAATTTTTATCGTCAACTACAATCGGTGATGTTAATAAACACAACTGAGACCCTCTGATGGAGTGCAGAATTCAGCGCCGACCCACCGTCCATGTCAATGTACAAGTTGACATGGAGCTTGCAATGTGCAGGTGGTACTGTATGTGTGAGTAGGTGAATAGATGAATGGGTTAATGATGTGGCATGAATACGTGGTATCACAATGGACCAAAAATGGCCTAAGTGTAAACCACTGAAACCTAAAAAACCTTTGCAAGTTACTTGCACCTTATGTATCTTGCACCTTGTGCTAGTAGCTTGCACCTAGTGCAAGTAACTTGCATAAGGTGCAAGTAACTTTCATTAAGTACAAGTTACTTGCACTAGGTGTGAATTAGTTGCACAACGTGCAAGTAACTGGCACAAGGTGCAAGTAACTTGCACAAGGTCAATTCAATGGACAAGGTCAATTCTCGAATACTGAACATACAATAATAATTCTCAAAAATTATTTCAAATACGTTAAATGCTCCTCTATCACCCGATGTAACCCAATAGTCTAGCCAACGAATATTTGCTGGGTTTGAAGGACTATATTTCAACTCCACTCCATAGAAATTTTCTAAAAAAATCTCAAAAATTTGTTTGAATCATAAGACTAATGCTGATAGTTCGATCATAAAATATCTCACATAAAATTTCATAATAAGTAGCATAATCGGGAATGGGTAAATAGTTAATAACGTTTATTTGTCTTGGCCCTGAAAGTTTTTCGGTTTTTATATTATCATGAAAATGTAACATTTTTACTTTCAGCCCCAAAAAATGTTTGTGTCGTGAAAGTTTTAGCTGTGATGACAGTCAGTATTATCTGGGCTGAGAGTAAAAATTTCGCATTTTTCGGCGCTGATTGTCAAAAATGTCATGATATATGGAGATTTTTTGGGCTGAGAGTATAAAATGTCATGATAGCAATAATTAGAATTACAATCGCATTTTTCGAGGATGTAATTTGGGCTATTTTCACATATATCAATTTTTATCCAATGTACTGACACCACCTCCAATTATTCGTGTATAGGTTTTCTTTATGGAAAACATACGACATTGTCCAAAGGAACAGCAATCTCAAATTAGATTCCGCATTCTCATCGTTCAAACAAAATGTCATCCTTAACGGATTATAATTAGCTTAGCTTTATTCAAATAAACCATTTGGTTTAGTTTGGTTCAAATTAGCCATTTTAAACAACGTCGTTCAGAATTCATTTTTCATTATTCCAAGCTTAGTTTCATCCAACTTCAAATCATCCAACTTCAAATAATCCAACTTCAAATTCAACCCGAGTCGATCCTAATCGGTTAAAAAGTGATGAATGGTGAGTTAATTTACCGTTTTTTCAGAACCCCAACAGAAACTGTTATGAAAATACAAGTTCTATAATACATTTTGTCCGAATTTTTAAAGATCTTGCGAGAAACGGTTTGGTTTAATTTAAATGGAACACTTTTCTAAAACCATGTTGAAAGGCAGACAGAATAAACTATGAACAAACTATCGCCTGAGAAATGGTTTAGATACATTCAAATTATCAATCAAGCCTGCAATTGGAACTCATATAAAAATACCATTTCCAGAGTCCAGTCGGCTGTGAAGTCGATTTATCTAAAATCAATATCTTGAAATACACAAATTTGATTTTCGCAGTTTATTTCTGGGGTTTTTATTTGCTGCATTTTTATGTCGGGGATTTTTTTTTATTTCGGGGATTTTAATTTACGGGTTTTTTTCCAGGATTATGATATCGGAAATTTTTGATTTCCCGGTTTTTTTAATTCCAGGATTTTCAAAATCCGGAATTTTAATTTCCGAGATTTCAAGCGTTCCCTTTTCACCCCATACTTTCCGCTTTATTGTAAAAAATTAGAGAAATTCATTACGATAGGTTCCAGAAAGCTTTTACTTCCGGTCCACAGATTACCACCCACTACATTTAGCAAGAATCACCTAATTTAGAGAGAAAGATTAAGTATTAAATTTCACTCCGATTAATCAATCCGCCTGGACTGTAGATGAAAGATTAGAAAACAAATCTAATAGAAAACGAGAAAACTCCTTTGGAAGATGCCACATTCGGTGGTTTGATTTCGGGCAAACATCACTGAAATCTCCCGTTTTATTTAAACAGTTTTAGTGTGAAATTATATTTTGATCAGTCAATCCGAGTGGGCTGTATAAAGGACAGATTTGTGTTGATTTTTTTTTTTGTCAAAAATCGTAATTTTCGCTTAAATTTTCGAAACTTATGTGGATCGATATTGTTGTAATTTAATTTAAAATCGTTAATTCTATTTTTCCATACAAAATATTTTTTTTCATAAAATTTGCAATGACGAAAAAGGTAATCTGAACCCAGCCTCTTCCACTTGACCGATTTCGGCTTAAATTCGGCGGGATCCCAAATCTTGAGATTACTTTACTTTGTGAAAAATGGTTAAATATTGTAAATTGGTTGTTAAGCAACAACAATTTACGAGTTTATCGTGGATTCCCGATTCCCATTGTGGACGATATTTTCATTCGTTTGTCGAAGAGTTTACATACGCTGTCTACGCGTGTATTATAGCGATTATACGGTAGGCGGCACGTGTTATTAGACGGTTATACCTACAAAACGATAGACGGCATAATGCTGGCGGTTTGTCTAAGCATTGAAATAATAATTCAATGCTAAACATTTTTATAATTCTTTCGTTCGTAAATTATTTTTTTTTGTACCAAGTAAAATACACTTAAGTCGAATTAAGTAAAAAAAAAAAAAATTCTAAATGGTTCATGGTTGTTTTTGTTTTTCAATTTAAAATATCTTAAAAGAAAACAATTTTAATTGCAAATATTTTGTGTATACATAAAATAATTTTATGTTTTAGAATTTAGGTTAATTAGAAAAATTTGTTAAACTAAATTATGTACATTTTTATTATGTTTCGAGTATAAACATTGAATAATGAGTGGAATATTATAAAATATAAACTTGTACCGTTCTGTAACATTTTATGAGTTTAATTTTAATTTAATTAATTATTTCGATTTTTACTTTCGGTAAATTCTTGCTTTTATTGTATTTTATAATTTGTTTGGCTACTTATAAAAATGTTTCAGCATTTTTTGTTTGTTGCATAGATACGGCTTTTATCATTAACATAAATTATTGTCCATTCCTAAGACCTTGGATTTTGTGGTCATACATCCTCCTAAGAATTCAGCATTTATGTCTAGATAATGAATTCTGCTTTTTGGATGCAGAACGTCTGAAATCATAATTCTGCAAGTTGAGTAATGGTGCTAGACTCGGTGACAACACGCGTGCTTTCCAAAATATTGCATCAATTTATGAAACTGAGTGGTGTACTGTTCAAAGAAAATGACAAATTCACCTTATATTCAGATACTTCAGAACTACCTAGACTACCGCTAACACAATTGTAGCGTGCTCAAAATATTGAATACAAAAAACACGATCTTTTTCCCAAAACGAAATAAATTTAAAAAAACGAAAATTCAATGGTTTCTTAAAAGGATCTTTGTGGTTTGGTGCAGCTATCAACTATCAACCCGTAAATGCTGCTACACAATACACGCGTTTTCTTCTTGGGAAAAAAGTAGCTTAAACAAAAAACGGAATGACTTGAACAAGAACAAAACGAACTCGAATCCGTACGGCCCAGAATATTCCAAATCAAGCGACAGAACACTTAAATGCAGCTGGCAGAGAAAACGAGTATTTTTAGGTAAAACCTATTTGCGAGAATTACTAAAACCTTTGGGTTATATTTATTTTCACGGTGTAACAGTCCTAACCACAACAACATTTATCAAACGTTTTTTTGCAACAAAATATGAATTTGGTTGGAGAAACGACGTTAAAAATGAAAATGTTAATCTACATTAATAAAAATCAATCGGCGCATGTATGACTGATCATCACTAGAGAGCGGTTTTACCGATTTGGCTGATTTTTTTTTGTTGTGTTCGTAATTGTCAGGACAAGGTTTGTATGAAAGAAAATTTTGGAAAAATCCACTGGAAAAATCGGAAAATCGAAAAATGATGTGCTATACCAGATTTTGCACGTATCCGATCCAGATGGTCTTTTACAAGAAAATGATTGGAAAAACTGACTGGAAATCTTGGAAACTTAAGGAAAAACCCGAAGAAAATAGTTTTTTTTTTTCTAGCGCATCAATTGAGAATTGATCAATTTAGCTCAATCTATTTTAATGTGTTCCCAATTTCAAGTAGATGGTTCTTACGAAAGAAAATTTTGGGAAAATCCACCGGAAAATTCGGAAAATCGAAAAATGATGATTTGCACGAGATTTCGCACGTATCCGATCGAGATGGTCTTTTATAAGAGAAAGATTGGAAAACTCGAAGAAGATTGATTTTTTTTTCTAGCACATCAGTTGAGAACTCTTAGATTTGGCACAATCTTTTTTTGATGTGTTCTCAATTTCCAGGAGATGATTCTGACTAAAGACAATTTTGGGAAAATTCGCCGGAAAAACTGAAAAATTTTAAAAATCGAAAATGATGTTTTTGTCGAAAATCGAAATTGATGTGGAAACTCGGAAACTGCCGGAAAACCGAAGAAAATTGATTTTTTTTTCTAGCGCATCAGTTGATTGCCACTGAATTTGCAAAAGATAGATGAACCGACGTACAACATTTCCAAAAAATCAGCAATGGCGAAAGTACTACAGACTTGCAAAATAATCATTTGGGATGAGTGTACGATGGCGCACAAATGTGCATTAAAGGCGCTCGATCGAACGTTGAAAGATTTGTGCAATAATCCGGACTTCTATGCAGGTACGATGATTCTGCTGTTCGGCGATTTTTGCCAAACGCTGCCAGTCATTCCAAGATCAACAGTTGCTGATGAAATAAACGCTTGCTAGAATACATCGAATTTGTGGAGATACTTGAAACTCTCAAATTAACAACGAATATGCCAGTCGTGTTATAAAATGATTAAAAAAAAAATAAAATGGTTATTTTTTTTTTGCTAGGAATGAGTTTAGGAAAGAGATTATATGAAATTGGTGACATGTTCGAATCCGAGGGATGCGTCCTCTGAATAAAGGGGCCCATTCTTTTGCGTTCCTGTAACATTTTTCTGTGTACGTATTGAAACGTTGATGATGGGTTGCGTGCATGCTTGCGAAGGCTTCTGAGTTGGTAACTTTAAGGCTGGGACCCTGGGTCTAAGGGCATTGGTAAAATGTTTTTCTAAAATTTCAATTATTGATGCTTCCGGTGATGCTTCCGATACAGAATTTAGTACCTTATGAATTCCTGTCATATACGAGTGACGTCGAGAAATTGCCTGCAAAATATCCATAATCCAAAGTGATTGTAAGTAAATTTAAATTTCCTTTATGCAACGCCGGGTAATTCAGCTAGTTTTTTAACAAAAAAAGAAATTTAGAACCGACCTACCATTTTTAGAATAACATTACTGAAATTGGTCCTAAATTAACATGAAATCTACGATTTACATAAACACAGACTGATATTAGAAAAACCTTGCCAAAACCTTGCTTACTTTCCTCCTAATTTGTTGTTGTCCTCTTGAACATTTAAAAATGTCTGATTAAACGCTGCATGAAAAATACCATCAGGACCTGTGACCATAGTTGACAGTGCCTAGACTCAATTTCTGGTCGGTTCTCGAGTCACAGTTTCTTCCACTTTTTTTTGTTAGCGTAGGTAGGTTAACGTAAAAGATACTTCTTACTTTTCGAGAATTCTGATAGTGGTTTTATGATCGACACGAGGGTCTCCTTGCTTCCTCACGGAAGGAACTTGACTCCAACTATTTTTTCATTCGGATACATTTTGAATATTATTGTTGAGATACTCTATTTTATCCACTTCAACACGCCTAATGATTTTTGTTGCTGCTGAAGGTCAAAGTTACTGGTAAAAATTGGATCTATAAAGCACCGAGTTCGTATTTATGGTGTTCGTGATGGTCAGAGAGAGTTACCTGATCTAAGCCCTTTCAAGATGATACTTTATCAAGGACGTTGAAGCTGTGCTCATCACTTCTGAATCGTAGAATTCATGCAAATCACTGGAGCTAGGATCAGTATATCTACCTAATTTTTCGGATTCATCTCCGCCTCCTAGGCTGCAATGCTAATGATCGTCACACGGTAAGGATTTGGCTCTACTTAAGTATCTAAGCACATCTGATCTTGAAATCGTTGACAATGTCTGCAAGCAAGCTTTCATCACTTCAGTAAGGAGGAATGTGATTCATATCGTTTTTTATTTCAATTATCGATTTATTTTTCTATTCGAAAGTGATAAATGCTATGTTCACCGTCTCTCTAATCACCTTAAACACCTACTCTTAAATCTTACCATAAGGAGAAGTTAACCTAGTGGGAGTTATTCGAAGCAGTCTTTTTGGTGTTTGATCATAAGAATCTTAGGAGACTGCTAAGAGATTAAAAAGTAAAGGCAAAAGATCTCAGATTCAATTTGTTAGGGATAACTAAGATCCGCTCGCAGGACTTTTGAATTAGTTTGATTAATAGACTTTCTGGAATGGATACGATGGAATGGCCAGACTTAATAGGTCTCTGGTTGAAAATGATTCCTGTAGACTTGGTGTACTGTGACTTCCTGATGGTAGATTAATCCCTTTCAATATAAGGACATTTTGTAATTGTCGCTTTCAGTTCATTATTCTGGTTGTGACGTTCTGGTTCTGGTTAATCCTGATTTTGCTATTGTTTGATTATTTGTTTGTTTCATTTTTGTTGCTTCGAGCAATCTAATAGTAGTGTTAATCCACCCGAATGGGATTAAGCGTGTCGGCTTGGTACCCGCCACAGTTTGCTTTTAAGGATACTAACTAGTTCACTGCAATGGGAAAAGGTTTTAAGTCCAAATGCTTCTAACATGTTCCAATATGCAGAAATACACCGTTCAGTCTGCTTTTATGTTTTTTTCTCAGTACTAGTCCCGAGTTTTGATTTTGTAGCCCTCCAGAATTTTTGAACGTTCAGAATTGGTTCCAGAACAAAAACTGTACTGCGGGGCAGATTGTTGAACTGGTTACATTCGGTTACAAAATTTCGGTAAATTTTTTATGACTTTATGATGCGATTGGAATTCTTGGCATTCAGGTTTTAAGTTAATTTTGAATAAAATTCTGGAATTTTGTTATCCTAAGTGAAAGCAGTTATTTTTTAACTGTCGGTCAAGCTTTTGGATTCACGAGCTTTGGACAATTTTGTAAAATTTGTCCATGTTGAGCAAAGCTCGACAATGCTTTAACATTGATCGTTTCGATTTACGCAGAATCGATTTTAGATTGTTGTTTAGATCATATCTTCACGATAGAAATTTAGATGTGCATTTTGGAAGTAGTTGGACTGGTAGACCCTTAAAAAAGAAACATATCCGATTGGCATTGCTTAACTTTATCATCGCAATTTAATGTTGAGTCCTCCTTCTCTTGGGATCTACTAAAAAAGAAACGGCTCAGCTTAATTAAAATCGGTAATTTTTCATCAATGTTAACCTAGTGTTATTCGACTTTATAAGTTCCAGTCAATTTTGTCATTTGCAGAATTCTCTATTTTAATATTCGTTATTTTTCCGAAATCCGAAAAAGTGTATTTGAAACTTTCTTTCTCTGTTTGTGTATGTGCTGCTGTGCAAACTCCCTGATAAGAAAAAAGATTGGTTGTCTTCTCCGGGTGAAATTTCAGACTTAATCTTTTTTCATAGTTTTGGAGATTAATAAGTGATTTTTGACCTAAATCGGTTCACAAAGCAGGAGCTTGGGCAAACCCCCCCCCCCCCATTTATATTATAGAAAATAAATTGTTTATTTTTCAGAACCGTGGTAGTAATTTTACAGAGCCCTATCCTTAAATAGTATTGTAATTCTATAAATTGTACACACGTTGTTTTCTGTAAATTGATTGAAAATTTTCACGTATTTTGAAATATCGGTTTCATTGTGAAAATAGATTTTGTTCCAATCGGCCTCCATTAGAAATTTTTCAGAAACCAGTTTGATTTAGATTTGTCATTTTCCAAAATCCATAAATTTCTCCAATTAAATTTCCAACTTTCTCGATACAAATTGTGTTTTATTCAAACTAAATTAGAAACGGGTAGTTCTATTCAAATAATCAAATTTTCAGAATTACATTTTAAACTTATATTACAACCTAGAATTTTTCAAATTGGAGTTGAGTTTCATCCAAATCATTAATCGACATAGATTATTTCCAATGCAAATGATCGTTTTCTAGAACCACAAGCGGAACTCAAATTGAAAACTTACTAGGTTTAGCTGGATGATGATTGTTCCACAATACTTCTAGCAAACAAGCATTTTTCATACCACTTTCGTATCTCATTAGAAGTGCATCATACAAACCGAATTTCGGTTGAGAAATTGGTTAAATCTAAAAAGTTCATTTTCGAGAAGCTATGCTCTGTTCTGTTAACATTGATTGGTTTTTAAACAGCAGATGCTACATTTGGATCGGTCTAAAAGTATCTTAGTTACATTTAATATTGGAACGCTTACTGAAACTCGATTTTCACTATACAAACTGAGTTTCATTCTGGCAAATTCGTTGAAATTGATTTAGTCATTATTTCATCATTTTGTCGGTATCCGGGGTTTTGATGTTCACTCTAACTTTAAAAAGTTCATTAAAAAAATTATTTTCTTATTTTCTAGGTTTGGGTATGATAATATATCGTCTCGATTATGTCGACCAATAGATGCAGTGGTGGTCTCTCACCAAATATTTCAGTTTGATGTATCGGATGGTACACTTGAACTCCAGAGGGAGATATAGTTAAATGTGACTGATTACTTGTTATTGTGGTCGAAACTGCTTGAATTGATCTTTCATGTCGGCAATTACTGGAGGTGTTGCTAATTTATTTAGATATAATATAAAACACGCTGTTCGGTCTACTGAATATTTTAATTGAATTCTCTCAAACCGTTCTTTATCTCACCAAAGAGTGTTGAAAGACAAATTGACTATATAATCATCTACAATCATATCATTAGCTAGCTGTTTGAAGAGTAGAAAAAGCAAAATTAACCTTAAGCCCTTATTTTTTCTCAGACTACAATTTAAAAGCAATTTTGTAATTTCAGTAGCATAATAAAAGTTGATGTGATACACGGGCAACCAACTGTTGAAGTTTACAGAATTCTATGTATGCCTCATAAAGCCTAGCCTTAATTAATGTATCAATATAATTTCCATAAAAAATAAATCCAATAAAATTTATTTTAATTAATCAAAAATAAATCATAAAATTAATTAAACAGCATAAAAATCGTAAAGGCAAACAAATTTTCTATTTATTGATCGGTAAATTTGATACAACATAAATTTTGTAACATGCTTCGTCGTAACCCGTTTTCGACTAAAATAAAATTAGATTTTAGTCTTTCCATCTTAAAGTCGTACAGTAATTATTGGTTATAAAACTATAAAAAGATAAAACTTTATCTAAATTAATTAAAGCAAACCCGTCGTTTATAAATAAATAAATAAATTCAGAATATCGTATAGTGATACATCAGCTACCTAGATATAGGTATTTGTGATATAAAGATAAAAACGATGAAAACAAAAATTAATTAAGAAACCTGTTGAATGCGAGATAAAATGCCATCGCACATAACTATACACAATTTAGAAATTTTGCTACATTTTATTATTTTGTGGTCTAGATTCTATGGATCAGGTATTCGTAACTAGTAGGCCGCGTTCCAACCGTGTTTCTGTAATTTAAACTCTATCATTTTTTGTCAAAGCGGAGTTTCTATGATGAAATAGTAAATATTGGGGTAGATACTCGATCGGCTAGCAAGCAAGCAATTTGCTAGCCAAAATCCTGGCTACTCAATCAATTTTACCAAGAAAATTTAAATTTCAAATTATATTTTTTATAAAATTTTTGTTTGTTATTACAATTGCACAGTAAAACGGCACAAACATTTGCTGTTCATTTTTTGAAGCCGCAAAATTTACTGTGCACTCGCAAAATCAAACAAAAATTTTTTGAAAAACATAATTTAAAAATCAAATTTCCTTGTTAAAATTGATTGAGTAGCCAGGATTTTGGCTATCAATTGCTTGCTAGCCGATTGAGTATCTACCCAATTATTAGAACAAAATGAGGGTTTTGTCTGACTTTTGTTGTTTTATTTTTAAAAAAATATAAAATTATTGAAAATCAGCTATTGATAAATAGTGATTATCAAGTGATCACTAATATCAAGTTAGGGCGTTTATATTAAGAAAGTTAATTTGGTGGAGCTAAAACTTTTTAGTTAAAAATCGATATAAAATAATGTTGCTCTACCTATTTATGTGACACCTGTGTAATTTGAAAAGGTTTTTGCTTTGTACAATTCTTAAATCATAACACACTTAATCTTACAATAAAAATAGTAAACAGAAAAAGATGTGATGAATATTTCAGGTCGTTTGGTTTATGGATGAAATTATATTTAATTTGAATGGTACACAGAGACAATACGGATAGTAGGAGAATTTTGCATAGATAATTTCCCATTCCACTCTCACAAGTCCGCCCGAATAAAGAATAAAAAAGCACAGCAATTGTTATTTATTCAGATAGGTTAAAGGTTACTGACATCGTCCTTTTTTAACTGTAATTTCTAATTGTTCGGGCCCTCATTTAAGAAAAAAAAATTCTCATTTTACCATAGATGTGTCAACCACGAGATCCGATCGATATGATGCTTCCCTGAATATTGATCGATTTTTTAGTAATAACGAAGCACTGCGCCATATTAAATTAGAAATGCTACTGACCGCCCTTGTATGCAGCTTTCCAGTTCTCTGGAAACACTCTACTCGGGGGAATATACTAGTGGCCAAAAATTGGAAACATGATTCGAATTTCTGTAACCTGTACCGGAGCGACTGCTTTGAGCTAAAAGAAGAGTCCTCTCATAACTGCAGAATTCTTAATTTTGGCGCCACATCCATCACAGATGTGTGACACGTTTGTAAGTTCATCGAAATAAGATGATCCTTTAGCATGTTCATTTTCCAGCCATACATACAAAAAAACATTGTCTTTATTAAGAGTTGCAGTTGAGAAGGGCTGCACAACTCCACTAAATTGTATAGATATAACCGCCTTGAAAAGTAGGCTTCCTGATTCGGAACTTTTAGAATAACCTAATTTTTCTGGCAGTCAAATGAAATTATTAAGATTCCCTCGAGCTCCCCTTTTGTTAACTAATAAAAGGTTGGAGCGCTCGATTTTTGAATGTTTTTGTGTATGAAAATAACTGGGTTTTATATGTAACTTCAGGTGATCATCGTCCACCATTTAAATTTTTCAGTAAGTAATTTAACAGTTCACCTCCACGAATTTCAACCGGAACAGAACACTGAAAAAAAATGTATTGTCAATATAGATATAATGACATATCTGCAACATTTTACCGATTTGGAAATAAATATAACAGCATGTGTTTTAAAATTAACCAAGTTCAATATAAAATATATCTCAAACAGCCTTAATGCGTATCTCGTAAATTTTATTACGATGAGATATTGAAATTTTTAGAATACAAATATTTTTTTTTCTGTTTTGTATATGCATATTTAGCTATTTCAGCTATGCTACACACAATTTTGGTTTCTGGATTCAAACTATTGCGCAATAGATTTTAATTTTAAACCCTTATTTTAAATTAAATCATTAAATTTTTTTGTCTTGTTTTATTCTTTTCTCTCGAAAATAAAATTTAAACAAAAATCTACATCTCAAAAATGTCCTTAAATTTTTTTATTTTCTTTTCAATTTTTTTCATTTCGGATTCACGGACAAAAATTTTATTACGTAGCTGCGACGTAAAAATTTTGACCGTGAATCCGAAATGACAAAAATTGAAATGAAAATAAAAAACAAGAGTGAGTCCATTAGTACTCTCAAGGAGATGTGTAAACATGGCATATGTATAGTGCGTGTGTATGGTTTACTTTGAAGGAAGAAGAAATGAAATTTTACTAACCAGATTTTTTCATTCGTTTATTACCATCAAATTGGTCTACTACTCTTTCGGTATAACCAACGCAATTTTCCTATGGTAGCTGCAAGCATCAAAGACGTGGTCCCATATCTAGTAGTACATATATCTTATATTTCGTAGAAGATATATTTCGATCTGAGTTCTTGTGCAAATCGAATTCGTATCGCAGGAAGTTTATAAGTGATTCATCACTGATCTTAGGGAGCAGCAAAATGAATTCCCTGCTCATAATCATCGGCAAAAGATGTTAGTCTCCTTGAAGAATTTTTGAAATTCTTTCAGAATATGGAGCAAAGACAAAATGTGTGTACTTGATTATGTCTTCGACAGCTTTATTCGGCGAGGTGTATACAACTACCAAAAGCATCTTATATTGCCAATGGGTTGTGTTGTTACGCTCATACCAGTTGTTTGTCCAACGATGATTTCCTTAAGCGAGGTGACTGTATGAGTTCTACTTGAATTATTATATACTGCTACTCCAACCGCCTGCTGACTATTTCTCTTGAACTGAACGCAGCATTGAAAATTAGGAAAATTGAACATGCAGGTTCTAGGAGAGCAAAAGAATTGAGCATCCCTGCGTGACTGTATCTGTTAGGTCGAGGTGAAGCGACCTGCGATTCTGGCAGTTCAATGTTTAAAACCAGACGTCATTATTATCTCATACAAAATTCGCCATAACATCCTGAGCTATACTTAGCGGTTTTGTGGTGAGGCCCGTTAACTCATTTTGAAGAGGACCAATTGAGGTTGCATTTTTACGTTCATGGTAGAAGACATAATCATTGTTAGCCGACGTGATGAACTGCTCTACGAGATCGTGATAAAGCCACATACACTTGACTGTGTTTTTTATCGTAAGAGTATACTATCTCGTTATAGGTACCACTCTCTATAGTGCATAAATTGTGGTGGCACACGCTATTTTAAATTTTTTCTGTTCGCTGAAAATGTCGATTCGTCGTTTCTGTTTAATTTTATAAATGTTTCTTTGTTTTCTTTCCATACTATTTATAAATACATATACACTACGACTATGTGTATAGTCAAAACCGAACACAATCATATTCTATAGAATATGATTGTGTTCGGTTTTGGTATAGTACAAAATTTATATATGTATTTTGTTGTTTTTGTTCTTTTTTTATTATTTTATATTTTGTTTATTTTTTTCAATGAAGATATTTAAACGTAGTACGTCATTTCCGTTCGTTTCATTTGAAAGTTTACTACCATACAAAAATTTTTGGCATACGCGCGTAAAGATATTTACACATCAAAAATTTACGGACATTTTTGAGATGTAGATTTTTATTTAAATTTTATTTTCGAGAGAACAGAATAAAACAAGACAAAAAAATTTAATGATTTAATTTAAAATAAGGGTTTAAAATTAAAAATTAAAATCTATTGCGCAATAGTTTGAATCCAGAAACCAAAATTGTGTGTAGCATAGCTGTTTCAGTTCTACAGTTTATGCGTAACAGAGATAAATATTTTAACCCAAGTCGAAATAAAATATATCGCAGTCAGAAATAATTTATATTTCTAAAAGTTATATATAATTTGTTAATTTTAGTCATAAATATAAAATTTAATAGCTCAATATGCACATGAGAAATATATATCTCGAATTTAAATTTTTTTACGATGAACTCTAATCAGAGTTCTGTATATCAGATTCAGATATAATTTATCTGATCTGAGACAATAAATTTTTGCATTGGGTTTGGATTGAACCAATGAATTAATGGATAAATGTTAAAATTTATCAATAAAAAAATAAAAAATGATAAACTTCACATTCAATTGAGTTATAAAAATATCCAAACTGAATATGTAAGACATCCTAAATGGTTAAAATAAATAATGAATTTAAGATGAATATAAATCTTTCTTTAATAAAAAAAATACCTTATCCAGTTATTATTATATAAGATTGAGAAAATTCATATATTCCATATCGATATATTTTATTACGAATTTAGTATTTTTTTAACTTTGAGGAGTATATACCCGAGCTAAGAGAGATAAGTTTATGTCTCTAAACGTTATAAAATTTTAGATATATTTTTCGTTTTTACAGATATAAAATATTCTTGTCCCAAAACGAGATATATTTTATAACTAAAAATCTATGTAGAACATATCTCTGTGGGAAATAATTTCTCTCAGTGAAGATAAAACTTGTTGGCAAATCCGTATACTCTATTTTTTTTGGGAAGGCAATGGTCTATTGATATTTTTCTGGATATGATTTAATTTTCTTTTTTAAGGTCGGTCGTTGCTGATAGTTTTACCTATTTATTTGGTTTGATTTATTTATTTATTAAGAACACATTAAACTTGATCATATCAATCTTCCCCTGTTGAAACCTCAACTGCACATAAATTAAAACACAAATGAATACACAAGATTTAGTGATGCAAAGGATTTGTTGGTTTTTGACTATAACATTTTGTAAGAAATTGTGAATATTTGAAACTGATTTTACGACGAAATTAGTGGCTTTTGTATAATTTTGAATTTAGGGTCATACTTTCTACCAAAATACAAACTTTTTGGTCCCAGAAATGGAGTGGATTTTAAATACTAAAATTATAGTTAGAAATTATTATTATTTTAAAATCAGTACCATCATCTTTACGGTACATGTGTTGGTAGCCCAAATGGCGAACTTTGCATTTTTATTTACCAATTCTGCAATCAAAATGTTAACACCGTTACAGAAAATAAAATTAATGCCAATAATGGCGTTACCATCGACACCTTAGTAAAAAGTAGTACTGTATTATTTAGTGTTCTGAAAAATTAATTTAGCAACTGGAGAAACACAAAATCTTAAAATATTTAAAAAAAAAATTCAAAATTTCAAAAAATGTAGTGTCATAAATGGAAAGTGAATCCAAATGAAAAGTCTTACATTTAGCAAAAAATTCAGTTCACTTTCTTACATGCAAAAATTAAAAATCTCTAAAAGTTGAACGTTTAATGTGTCATAACTGGTTAAACCTCTTGAAAAAATTGCAAGCCACACGTAATGTGAAAAGCCTGGGAAAACTCGTTTAAATATATCATGCTTATGCAAAATTTAAAGAGTTTTAGAAAATAAAGTCACTTGAACTGAGGCTTCCCATATAAAAGACGTTATAAAGTTTTTAATTTGAGATGTAACCATATCACTAAGAATTTTCATTTGGACCACTTTCTAGCCATAAACACTTTAAACGTTCAATTTTTAGGAATTTTCAAATTTTATATGTGTAATATATTGAATCGAGTTTTCCCACGCTATTCACATGAAAAGTTCTGCCTATCAGTGCGAAGTTACTGCCAAAACCAAATATATACAGTGCGCCACATAATTGTTAAATTATTACTAAAAATATAAAATGTCACCTCATTGAGTGAAGTAACAAAAATATGAACTCAATTTCAAAATCATATCAATTTACAAAAGTCTCAGTCTTTTCAAAACAAACGTGTTAAAATATCTGAATAGTGGATGCTTCGGGCATCCAATATGCTAAATATCACGTTCATATAAAAGGAGCAGGTGTACAACCCCTAGGACACTCGTAAAATAACGAGAAATATAAGTAAATTCCTTAATTTATTACATGGAAAAACTGAAATGTCAGAGTTTTTGACGTACAAGCACTAGTATGTCTGAATAGTGGATACCTGGGCGTTCCCAGCTTGGTATGTCACCAATACAAAAAAAAATCGGACACCTACCCCTAGAATACGACTACAAAAAACATAGCGAGAAATATGAATAAAATCCATAATTTATTAATACAACGATTTTCTAAATTCTCAGGGTTTTTGACATATTTTCAGTAGTATTTATATATGAAAGGTGGATACTTGAGCACTTATCCAAATCGGTATGTCTCATTCATATAAAAATAACTGGGCATCTACTCCTAGAATACTCGAAATATTAAAAGAAATATATGTGAAAATATTAGTTTATTGCATCAATTTTCTGAAATAGCCTATAGAAATACACTGAAAAAAATAATCGGTGATATTCACAAAAAAGCTGAGTAATATTTAACGAAAAATGAGCAAAAACTCAGCCACACAAGCGCTTTGTATTTATCGCGATTTTAGCAAATCAATTATTACAACTTGCTGTGTAAATTTTATTATTTTAATTTCAGGGTGGATAAGTAATATTTGTATTGCTTTGATATATTTACTCTGCGGTTTGTAAAATAATTTAGAAATTCTTTACAGAGCGCATGGTAAATAATGACAGCAAGGTGGATAATGGTTTGTAGTGCTTTTTAAAATTTGCGGATCGAGAAAATTGCAGCGCATTAATATTTACTCTGCACAGAAGCAAACATTCGAAAATTCTAGATTGGAGGAGACATAATTTAATATATTGAAAAATAAAACACGTTTTTTATAATTAATTTTTTTTATTCACTTTTCACAAAAAGCCATCGATTTTTCTTAAAATATAAAGATAATCAATCAAACATCTCCGGTTTGACAGAAAACTTACGTGAGAATTTTGATCAAACATATTATACCTTTACAGCCTTAAAAGATATTGGATTGTTGTTGAAATATTGCTAATGATTAAATTCTGCTCATATAAGAAACCATTTAATGTTCAGGAAACTGAGATGGTCTGGTCCTTTAAAATTGCTTTATAAAATTCTGAAATTAAAACAAGAAAGCAACAAATATAAGTAATTGCACATAAAGTTTAGTAAATTTAATTTGTTTTTACCATACATCGTTTCAGCACTTTTATGGTTTAATCCTCAAGGTTAGCGGCCATTTGTTACGACGCGAAGAAAGGTTGCAAAAAACTGCAAATGAGGATAAAAATAATTATAATTTATATTTTATTTTATTTTGAAATAATTACCATTTTTCCCAACAAATCCGGAAACTAGACCAACTGGCAATTTGTGTACTGCTTTACATTCACTTTAAGACTAATCTTTGTTTGAAATTTTAAATAAAATTTGGGGAACAAAATGCAAAGTCGGATAGAATAAATGATTTGATTGGTTATAATCTCTCCGCAAAAATTATTTTACAAAGTGCGAAGTAAATATTGAAAAGTATTTGAACATTTTAAAAACACTTTGTAATTTATTTTCAACCAAGAAAACAATTTTTTTTATTTTTAATATTTTTGCATTGAAAATGATATATTCAAATTGCGCAGCTCAAATTTACCTAGCAGCATTGCAATATGATTAATCTAATTTGTCATCAGACGCTGCTCAGCAATAATTTTAATATTTGAAAATGCACTGTAAATATTGCACTGCAAATTTTACAAGGCTCGTACTTTATTAAAAGATTATTGGTAATAATTGCAAATTTGGGTTTACACAGCAAAATGTGTAAATATCTCCGCGCTTTTTTTTTCAGTGTAGAAATAGAAATGAGCCTATCCAAATTAGTATGTCGTGTCTATACAAAAAGAACTGGACACCTACCTCAAGAATACTCGAAATATGTGTGAAATCCTATACTTATTACATTGATTTACTGAAATTCGAGAGTGTTTGATATATACGCACTATATCTGAATATTGGAAAATTGGACCTACCCAAATTGGTATGAAAATTATTTTAGAATCCCATTTCTACCAAAACTAAAAAAAAGTTTGATCATGATCGGTTAAGAAACGGCCGAGTTCCCTAAAACGTGCCCATATTAGAGAACTTTTTCCTAAAATCATTGATGAATCTCATTTTCAACCGACATATCCAATCCCACCCTGAATTTCTTCTAAAAATCATTTTAGAGGTCCATTTCCATTTAACATGCATAACTTGAAACGGATTAGCTTCTACTTACGTAGAAAACGATCTGATTCATAGAATTGCAGCTACTCTCTGGTACCACATGCAGCTTAAATTACTCTAAAGCGCTCTAAGCGTTCCAGCTAAAAGGAACCCACGTGGTGACGCACTTGCGAGATTTTCCCTTCTAATGAAGCAGCTGGTGGACCCTTTACCAAATGGGCCCGTTTAGTTAGTAGTTGATTATTTAGTAAACATACTTACCAACACAGGTTTTACTCCGAATTTTGAACAACAATAAAAAAAATTATTTATTTTAAAAAAGGAGTAATTTATTTAATAACTTTAAAAACAAACGAAACAAAAATTAGCGGACTTAATTATCACGGATTAAGCTCTGTGAACAATTAAGTTACTTTCCAAAACTTGACTCCCCGAACCAAAAATGTTGCGCGGTATTTATACAAAATTCAACTGACTGAGTGTGAAAGGAGAGGGAAAATTTAGTTCTGGAAATGTACTTTTCTCTCAACCAACCAGTTAACTTAATTTTGCCGAAATCAGTAAAATTTTTGTACAAACACCGCACATTAACAACAACGTGACATGGACCTAATTTACATCCACTTGTGGGAATTATATTATATGTGCCACGAAAACTGCAACGTTTTAAAATGTCCACATATAGGTCACGTAATTATCTCTATATAGAACGTTTGCTTTTTCGTGTATTTATAATAACTACATTATAAAGACCTCGAGTGATATAAAGTTGCAACTGGATAATGTAAATAAGAAATAATTTTATGTTTGTCGTATTGCATCTTATACCAATTTCATGTATATGAATGCAACAACAAACATAAAGAAAAGTAGATAATTCCAGCATGACTAAGTATTTAATGAATTTTTGATAAGATGATATCTTCAAGGTCATGGTGAAATTACTCTGATAAACGTAAAGATTATTGGGAATGGGTTGATAACGGAATATAATAAAATTCCGTTACAAACTTGATCACTATTGAAAGAAATAATCAAATTTCGTCCCAAGTGGCCACAATCCAGAACTTCTTCCTAAAATCTTTTTATAATCCCCTTTCTATCCAACATACCTAACCATATCATAATTGGCTAAGATATGACTGAGTTCTGAACCAGTTGGCTATATTCCATAACATCTCAAAAATTCATTTTATAATCCCATTTCTATCCATCATATCCAATCCCATCATAAACGGTTAAGAAGTGGCCGAGTTCCATCCTAAGTGGCCACATTCCAAAACCTCTTCCAAAAATCAGTTTAGATTGACATTTCAATCCAATGGATCATGATCGGTTAAGGTAGAATTATCCGAGTTCTTTTCCAAAATATCTCTTAAAATTAATTTTGTATTATTATTCCCAGCAAATCGGTTAAGAAACGGCCGAGTTCCGTCTAAAGTGGCCATACTCCAGAATGTCTTCCAAAAATTATTTTAAAATTCCATCTTGCTTAATTTCGTCATATTAATTTAACTGCAATTTCTATTCCATCCCAGGTAAAAATATTCCAGAACTTCTTCCAAAAATCGTTTTTGAATGCCATTTCTATCCGACATTCTAATTTTTAGCTTGATTAGTTTAAAAATGGCTGAGTGCGTTTATTCTAATTACATCAATTTTAATTTTCGGGATTGTTCCCCTTCTATTTCGCGGATTTTGAGTTTCGGAATTTTATATTCCGGGATTTTAATTTCCAGATTTTAAGCGTTTCCCCTATTTTTCCTCTATTCTGCTTACCGTATTGCGTGATAAAATTGCATTGTTCTATTTCTTTCAGTTCGATTATTCCTAAATGAAAAATTTGCTGGTAGATATTCCTTTCCTTCTATCTGGATTTTGGTCCAAGTTGTCGTGAAAAGGTTCTGTAACTATAATTTCATAGTCAGTGCAACTGACAAAGTTTTCGTCCGAAATTCCATCCTTAACGAAATATTGAGGCTTGACGTTCATTCTTTATGCATTATTGCGTTCTTTATGGCTGTCTGCAAATGGCAGGTTATCTTCTTTTCTTTCTTTTCACGTTCACAGAAGAATTTCTTTTGTATCCATGCTTGAAGACGCTATTTTGTTGCAACATGTGGTGATAACTTTGTAAATGGATGTTGATACCACTATAATAATTATTATGATAATTAAAATACATCGCAGCAACGTACTCAAATGTAAGAGACAATAATCAACCTGACTGTCTTGACATTTTCCTGAAATGTTCGCCTTGTTTTAATACCCGGAGTCACAAGTCTTGACCCAACAGTGAGTATACTAATCGCTGACCGTATATGTGATGAGCTTCTCATTGCTTCTTACAACTGCAACATGAAGTCAAAATATTCTAATGTTCTGGCCCTTTTCTATAAGTCAGAAATTATTGCAGTGAATGAGCTCGATAGTTTACTTTTTACCTGAAATTCTGTACATACTTCCTTGTGATATAAACGCTCTATTTTTACTTAAACACCACGTATATATGTATATTAAATGTGTCACATTTACCAACAGATTAAGCATCACTGCAAAATTTTTACGATATTTTATCATATGATCTGTTCTCAGGCACTAAAATTATTATAAAACAAAAATTTATGATCGTTAGATGACCTCTGTACATATGCGATAAATTTTGGCTTGAATATTTTTTAATTAAAAATTTATCGCCTCGGAGCAATTAATTTATTCCTGCAAATAACAAAACCACTTTCACTTAATATAGAGAATGCGCAGGCGCACGCCTTACAATAAGAAAATTAATAATTTGTAAACGTACGGTTATGAAATAAGAAAAGTTCAACAGTCAGATGTAATTATGTAATATATGCTGTACGATGTGTTTTAATTTCCCACATATGTGACGCACACATACACAACCGTTTGGCAATAGTTGCAATTACACTATATAGTTTGAACGTGATTTGCTGTTTTGCGAGAAATATTTTGAAATATGAAAAGCGAATTAACATGTAAATGCAACAAGTTAAAGTGTTATTAAGGAAATCGAATAATTTGATATGTGCAATAAAGAACAGAGTAACAAGTAGTTTAAAGTTAATTGCAATATTCATAAATCAGTTGTAACGAGACTTTTGTTAATTGGAAACGTTACATCAAACATAAAATGTGTTCCAAATTCTTTAATGTCACTGTATCTTAATTATAACTTTTTGGATGTTGGTTTTTAGGTGATTTAATCTTCCGAGTTTATAGGCATAACCATATGGCTTACAAAACATTCAATATTGCACTCCACGTGCGTTGATCCAACTTATTTAACCTCGTGTTTTCCACATCAATATTTTCAAATTTTAGGCCTTCAAACTTTTTAGAAGTAAAACTTGGGGCCAATCTATGAACATAGATTGATCACAGGTTACTGATAAACCTACTGGTTTGCAATTTTTAAGCAACGGTAAAGCAAGGGTTTATCTTCTGTTAAATATTTAACCCATGTGTTATGTGTTATGAAAATCAGTAAATAAATCTTGACACAATTACAATAACAAAATTTAAGAGCACACTATTTATTGAATTTGACTTTCAATTACAGTTTTGATGAGAGATAAAAGACAAATATATAAGAATGCCTGAATCAAAGGAAGAAAAACGGAAAGTAATGGAAGGATTTTATAATATCAAACAGATTCCGCAGTGTATTGGCTGTATGGCTGGTATTTATATACCAATCAAGTCACCAGGAGAACAAACTGAATTTTACCGAAATAATATGTTTTTCTCGATAAATTAATGATCAAGCAATTTACGTTCCTAACAGCAAAATTATGTGAGTAGTTGTTAGGTGGCATGATCTGCTCACAACCAAATGGTGTTTAAGTTTTTATCTATTCTATGTAAATCTCGCCCGTGCTTGTAGAGAGGGAACTTTTGGAATTTGAAAGGGCCGATTCCCAGTTCTTGCTTAATTTTTGAATTCTTTTCAGCTGCACAAATTAAACTGCAAAACATGCTTAAGATAATCGTTGCCAGTACAGTTATAGACAACATAGCCATTAGGTTAAGGGACGCATTACCTGACAATGAAAAAATCATCCAACGAAATCAATCCAACTCCTTAATAACACTTTAACTTTAGCTAGCCGTATTCAAAGGCAAATAGGTTGGAAAGTGATTCAGTTCTTATTGTACCACCGAATTCTACAACATGTCGTTATGATCTTAAAACATACTTATAGTTGTAAAACCTCGATAATGGATGTTTGTAAATAGGACAAACAGCACGTTATGATAAAATTTTAAATTGTTATGATAAAACCTGCGAATTGGCCTCCCGGTTAATTTATAAAGGAATTTGAGTTTACAAAAAGGGAACTCATTTTTTCGGAGTACCCAGAACATTCTCTAGATAAAGTAGATACCTTTAAACTAGTAAACGGCAACTTATAGAAGTGAAATATTTATTACGACGGAATCTTTTAGTGATGTTAATGGCGGCTCAAATCGACTCAAAACTATCAATAAGAGAAAATTTCACTGACGGTTATAATTTCTTAAAACTAATACCATCTATAAGTTTCAAATATGCTGAACCTCAAATAACAACATGGATAAATGTTGAAAGTCTACACAATTCGTCTTTGGTTGTGTGTCTCTTTGCTCGAAGTTTATCCAGTGATAAACAGTGATTCACAGTGAAAAATGTCAATTAAAAAAAACCCTACTGAAAAAGGAACTTAAGTTAAAAAATGTTCATCTTAAATCTATAAATGCAGTGACGAAAGCGTACAGTATAGAGAAAAAATTTGTCCTAACAATTAGTGAACAAGAGACGAAAACCTGCAAAGACCTAGTAACTCAATATTTCACAATTACTATTGGCTATAGCAGTTATGTAAGCTTGAAAACGTGATAAATTTGGTTATTGTATACCCCATCTACCACAAGAAGGATCACTGGAGATCCTTTCAGATTTTTACAGGAATAATATTATAATTGAAGATCTTTGGAACCTTTACATAAAAAACATAAACTGTTACCATTTGCTGTTAGCAATCAGTATTTTTAAGATCCAAAGTGGAAGCACCAGTGGGGCTAACCATGGCGTAACCTTGATTCAATTTGGCAATAAAACCAACAAATTTTTAACGTCACATAGATATATTTTTTTTTGCACCTGGCACTAAAAACATGCTTGATCAGTTACATAATCTGCAAAAATTGAAAATCTGTATAAAATTGAACACATTAGTAGAGCAAATATCATAGCAGTTCAGGATGTTCCTGGATGCCGCAAATTTACTTCGATCATAAATACACACAATATGAGAGAGTGACCTTGTACTTTGCGCCACTAAGAAGGACTGGCTGACCTAAAGTCACAAACTTCTGTGTGTTGTAGTAAAGAGAAAGTTGATTTTACAAATATAATATCAAACTATAAGAAGATTGCCTCTTACCTGGTTAAAGGTCCCATTGCTTACAATGCCGTATTTATAGACGAGTATTTGATGGTGTCCGCCGTCTATATTGGATTGGTGGCTATCTTAACTAATGCAAAAAGTATACCAAGTACCAGGAGCTCATAGTAAATGACTCCATTTCAATCCCACCAGACACACAGTAACACGTTATTCACATTTTCTTTGTACCAAGAAAGCAAGTCTAACCATTTTTCATCCTTTTGTATCTTTCCCATTGCATGCAATCGAAATGATATTGCTTGGTGAGTAACTCTTAACTATTTTGCAAGCTCTTTTTGAGTTTGACACAGACTTCCATCCAGTAAAACTTTAAGTTGTTCGTCTTCGAATTGTTTTACTGCACCTGAACGTGGATCGTCCTCAAGACTAAAATTGCATCACGAAATCTTGCAAACCACTATTTTACTGTTGAATGACTCACAGAATGTTCACTCAAAATCGAATTAATCAATTCCATAGCTTGAACATCATTTTTTAGATTTGAAAAAAGAATAGAATGCAATGACATAAATGTTGCTTATCCGATATCCATCTCTTAAAATTGATGCACACGGAACGAAAGCTTTATAAAACATCAGAGCCGATCTTCTATTTGCACAACTCATAAATATTGATCTATAGATACAGAAGCTGATACAGAAGCTTCTATCAAAGTTAAATAATGATTGTTGGTGCATTTTTGATAAATACTATTATTTTTCAAAAAGCTCTTGGCCAATCGAACAAAAAATGCACTAAACGGATTTAACTTTGGTCTGTTAGGCCTAGTGGTGCAGTGGTTAAAGCTTCGGCACTTGGACCGGGAGGTACTGGGTTCGAATCCCATCAGAGGCTAGATGCAAATCGAATTTTCATCATCGATTACAATCGGTGATGTTAATAAACACAACTATGACCCTCTGATGGAGAGCAGAATTCAGCGCCGACCCATCGTCCATGTCAATGTACAGGTTGACATGGAGCTTGCAATGTGCAGGTGGTACACTGTAGTTGTGTGAGTAGGTTGAATAGGTGAATGGGTTAATGATGTGGCGTGAATGCTTGGTATCACAGTGGGCCAAAAATGGCCTAAGTATCGAGAACCACTGAAACCTAAAAAAAACCTATAGGCTTAGGTTTTGAAATCCTAATAAAAATGATGAAAAATTACCCTGGTTCAAAATAATTTTTCTCGACGGTTTGAAGGTCCCAGATCTTAAAAAAGTAAAACAATAGTTTGTCTGTCCGTCTGAATGTCTGGATGAATGTTTGTAACTTATGTTCTTTATGTCGGGCTTATATACGATTCGATTTTTTAGGGCAATCGAAAATCGTTTATGTTAGGTTTACTTGTACTATCTCAGACCCCGATGGGTGCATATTCTCCAGCGATATTTTCGCATGCTCGCAAATTCATTATATTTCGCATATCGCAAATTCTTTATATTTTTTAATTTTTCGCCTGCTACTTTAATCGTTTTTTCAAATTTGCTTGTAAGTTTTCTATTATTTATTTCCCTACTAGGGAATAAATTCGCATTGATTTACCCAGTCGGAAATTCCCACCGATTTTTGTTAGTATTGAAATAAACAATAGAAATCTTACAAGCAAATTTGAAAAAACGATTAAAGTAGCCGGCGAAAAATTCGAAAAATATAAGGAATTTTAATACAAATTATAATCCGCATGCGAAAATATCGGTGGATTTCAAGAATACGCGCCCTGATCCCCTCGGTGACTGCCATAGTAAATCAACCAGAAAAACCACCCAATACCATGCTATTACTTTAGATTGTTCTAATATACTGATGTTGTCTATCGTTTGAAAGGACTTGAATCAGATAAAAATTTTGACGAAACATTTTTAGTTCTTAAATTCTTCGCTTTGACAATAGGAGCTGATTTTTGTGTATTATAGAATAAGTATATACGTTGGAAAGCTCTTAAAAATGCCATAAATTTCTCTTAATATCTTAATACTCAAAACTACCGTTATGGCGCTGGGGACAGTTACAACTTTAACTATTCTAATAAACCTTGTGGCAAATTATTTCAAAGGTCTTAAATATTTACATCAAACTGATTCCATCCGAAATATAGAATACTATTAGAAAATATTTTTCCCAATTGCATAACCCAGGGCTCGCAATAATAGAGTCACTACTAACCAGTGATATTTGATGGTCCATTCGAAAGTTTGGTAATGTTCTAAAATCTCGCGAGTTTATATGTAGATTAGTCTTTTCTAATAAAACAGAAGGATCGATACCGTCGATTAGTAAGTAAATTAATTTGAGAGTGTCTTAGGTTTGATGCAGGTTGATAAGGCCACTCATATTAACCCGTGGTAAGCAAAGCGGAGAAACCCATGTCGGACTGCTTCAATGCTGATTATGTGATTCTCGTGAAAAGATGACCATACTTGACTTGTATGCTCGAGTTGCAACAAAAGTTGAATATAAAACCTTTGTAACATAAGGATCATCGAATTCTTTCGATCAACTTGGTGAAACCGAGCGCAGAGGTTGTTTGAATGATAAAACAATCGATGTGATGTCTGAAATGTATTCATTGTCATAATGATTCCTAAATCACAAATAAAACAGGCCCTGGCAACGGTATCGTTATTGATATCAATAACGATACCGTTACCGCCCACATTCAACTCAAACTTTACACACCATGTTGAGAAGTTGTTGAGGTAGGGTTGTAATAGGCCTATGTCGGTGGTGGTTTAAATTCGTTCGTAGATGTGGATGAATTTTGGGGTAGCCCAAATTTAGCTGAGACTGTTGCTGATACTTATGATCGGAACAGCAGATGATATGTATATGGTCTTTAGATAAGAGCCCACTAACTTCATGAGAATCTTTTCAAATTTTTTACTAAAATTGGAAAATAATATCAATTTCTTGAATCCATTGTTTTTGATGTGTGTAAAGTGAATTCAGTAATTGTGGTTGTGGATAGTGGACTCTTTCACACAGCTTTGGAATGCAAAACAACTTTACAATCTGGCTGTTGATACAAACGTCCTATTTGCAATCGTTCTTTGGCATCTGAACTATAAAGGATCTTTTTCAAATGGTTCATGAACGGAAAAGTTCCAAAGTTGAATAGAAGTCCTTGTGGTTTGAACGGAATTATTCATGTAAAGGGTGTTTTTTAGAGGCGATCTATTATTTTTTTAGAGCGAACTTTAAATTGGCAACACTGTTTTCTGTGACAGTTCTGGGTTGTTTTGATGTTAGTTTTGATTATCAATTCATCATGAATAGACTCACGACGGAGCAACGATTACAGCCGATTACGGCTAGCTATAAAAGTGTATCAGAAAAAACTAAATACCGAGAAAAATAACAGTAGCAGAGCAAACTACCGAGAAAAATAACAGTAGCAGAGCGACTACAGCAAAAGCCTAACCAACAATATGATACTATTAGAGAGGTGGTTTCCTACGCCCAGGTGACCAAAACCTCAAATAACAATCTAAATCAATAGTTTTTTTTTCTTTGATATTGTTGGTATTGTTATTTTCTTATTACTTTTCTTAATAATTTATTTTGCTGTACAAACTTACTCAGATTATTCTTCAAAGGACAATAAATCCACTGAATAATCTAGTAGTTGTATTTTAACTGAGAATATAAATAAAATAAAATAAAATAAAAAAAAAAAAAAAAAAAAAAAATCAAGAAAGCAGGTGTCCAACGAGCCAACCATTAATAATATAATGAAAATGCTCACCGAATTTCAGGCAGAAATGAGACAAAATTTCAGCTAGCTTACTACCAGGGTGGATAAACTGGAAGATAATTCCAAGCCACCAAATAAACCGCTAATACATAAAAAGTAAATGACTATAACGTTCCTACGTATAATTGCCTGGAATGCTAACGGGCTTAATGCAAGAGCTCAAGAACTAGAAGTATTTCTAAGAACCAATAACATTATAGATGTAGCTTTAATATCAGAGACGCACTTTACGGAGAAAAACTTTATCAAAATTACAGGATATAGTGCCTATTGGACATTGCATCCGAGTGATCGTGCTCGAGGAGGGACAGCAATCTTAATCAAACAAAATATCCTACATTTCCAGCAAGAACAAGTTAAGGAGCCATTTATGCAAGCTACTGTAATAACGATTAACAATGGTTTTGCTGAACTAAGTTTAGAGGCGATCTACTGTCCACCAACACACAATATCGTAAGAAATCAATATGTTATCAAACATACTGCGTGAGGATCTCGACTAATAACACCAGGAAAAGGAAAAGAACTCCTAAGTGCAATAGAAATGTCAGATTTTGAATATCACTCTTCGCGTAAACCTACCTATATTAGCCTACAGACATCAACAAAGTTCCTGATTTGATTGACTTTTATATCTCGAAATGAATAGCCTCAAATTACATTGAAGTCGAAGGCATTGACGACCTTACTTCCGATCACACACCATCTTAATGCGACTCTGAGTACATTAGTCAGAAAAAAGAAAACCAAACTTAACCTTACTAATAAATTTACTGATTGGGAATTGTATAGAGAGAAACTGGACAATCTAATTGAGTTAAAAGTTAGTCTTAAAACTAAAGAAGAACTTGAATTACAAACTAAATATTTTTTAACTCCATGCGTGAAGCAGCTAAAGAGGCTTCACCGTATTAGGTGAGAAAGTCGTACAAGAGATCAACTACCCTCTGGCGATTCGAGAACTGATAAAAGAAAGGCGTAAGAAAAGACGCATATGGCATAGAACCAGAAATATTATTGACAAAAGAGAATTTAATCGTGTAAGTAATACGAGTTAACCGATTAATTAATGAACATAAAGAAGCTTGTACTGAAAAATATTTCAAAGGACTGGGTCCTGAAGCTGACGATTCTCTTTGGAAATCTACTAAAAGATACAAGAGACCAATAATCAAAGTGCCACCTATATAAGGAACACAAATGGAGAATGGGTGCGACGTAACGAAGACAAAGCAGAACTGTTTGCACAACATCTGGCATCAGTATTTCAACCACACGACGTACAATCTAGGATTGACCCTAAACCGATCTATAGATCTCCATCAAATATCAGAAGTGCCACTCACTACAAATTGCACAAGAAATAGACATGAATTTGAATCCCAAAATGTCACCTGGAATTGATGAAATTTCGCCAAGGATGTTTAAGGAGTTATCAAAGAAAGCAGTCACTATGTTAACATATATTTATAATGCTTGCTTTCGACTTAAATATGTGCTCGAGTGCTTCAAGGTTGTACAAATAATCATGATAAAAACACCAGACAAACCAGCCGAGCAAATGGGATCATACAGGCCGATCTCTTTGTTACCTACTATTTCAAAGTTGTTTGAGAAGTCGTTATTGAAACGACTAAAACCAATGATCATTATGCGTGACTTCCAGTTTGGATTCAGGAATAAACATTCGACAATTGATCAAGTTCATCGTGTGACTGCAAAGATAGAACAAGCACTTGAAGACAAGAAATATTACCCTGCCGTATTTCTAGATGTATCACAGGCTTTCGATAGAGTGTGGCATGAGGGTCTTATCTACAAGATAAGTAAATTGGTGCCAGAAAATTACTGCCAATTGCTCGAGTCGTATCTCTAAAAACGAATATTTAGTGTCACATGAAGAAACATGCTCTAACTTTTACCCAGCCATAGCAGAGTTGCCTCAGGGTAGCGTATTAGGACCCATCCTATATCTACTTTACACTTCTGATATACAGACAACGGAAACAACCTTCATCGGAACTTTTGCTGATGATACCGCGGTATTAGGATCAAGCGGATCGCAGAACCAAGCAGTAGAATACTTACAGCAAGCACTCGATAGAATCAGCCAATGGACCAGGGATTGGAAAATAAAGCTTAACGAGCTCAAATCAGTACATGTAACATACATGTTGCGGCGCAAAAATAGCAACATCCGTACATTTCTCAATTGGGTACAAATTCCCCAAGCTGAATCTGCTAAATATCTCGGATTGCATCTCGATTCAAGATTGAACTGGAAATATCACGTTAGACAAAAAGCAGAGCAAATGAAAATAAAACAACGTGAGATGTACTGGCTAGTAGGAAGAAATTTTATAAGCTTATAGCCAGTACTATAAACGCCTGAACTACGAATCGATAATTAAACCAATTTAAACGTATGGTATCCAACTCTGGGGCTGTACTAAACAATCAAACCGTTTAGTTATTCAACGTTACCAAAACAAATTTCTACGAGCAATAACGAATGCTTACCGCTACGTAACCAACGAGGAATTACACAACGACCTAAACGTTAAATGGATTGATGAAGTGATTCAGGAATTTGCCATCAAACATGAAAGAAGATTACTGCAACATACCAACAGTGAATCAATACAACTTCTTGACATAACACAAGAACTGAGACGCCTTAAAAGAATTAAACCGCATGAGCTGGTCATCTAATAATTTCATTATTGGGAGCCGAATATTGATTGCTTGTAAACCCACACTCGCTCCACTTATTAGTTTCAAATAAGTGCATTATCATCATTAGTAATAAATTATCATGTGATAAGATTGTACTATTTTAATAAAAAAAAAAAAAAAAATTATTCATGTAAAGAGTGTTTTTTTAGAGGCGGGAACTTTAAACTGTCAACACTGTTTTCTGTGACAGTTCTGGGTTGTTTTGAGGTTAGTTTTGATTGTTAATTCACCATAAATAGACTTAGGACGGAGCAATGATTGCAAATTGTTTAAATTTATTTTGGAAAACATGGTTTCAATTCGTGGAACTCATTGGGCATTACGTGCATTTTATCAGAGCGATTAATTCGAAAAACCCACCCTTACTCTAAACTACGGGAAGCGTACCGTAGGATATCGTACAGTGCGCATAAAACAAGCGATTAATGGTGTGTACTTTATGGAAAGTTTTACGTAAAGAGCTTAGTTTACGTGCTTACATAATTCAAGATTTGGTGAATGGGCCAAAGGAAACATTGCTATTGATCCACAATTTCATTTGAAATTTTTCTTCAATGATGAAGCACACTTTTGTGCGAAAAGGGCGATTGAACGTCGTAGAGGAAAGATGTGTTTTTTGTCTCTCCTCTAAATTAATAAATAAATAAAGAAATAATTTAAATGTGTTTTAATAAATTAATTAATTAACTAATAATATATATGTGTTCAAATAAATATTAATATTAAAATTAATAATAATAATTTGTGTGTTCTTAATAATTAATAAGTAAAGTGTAAATGATCGATCATTTACACTTTGAAATGTGTGTACGCGTTGTTTTTAATTTTAAGTTTAATCTAGTTTTTTGATTATAACAGTTAACTATTTTCAAAAATAATCATATAATAATAATTAAAAAGTGGTGTCCAGTGGATCAAATGTTTTTATATACATTAAACTGTGTTGAAATATTTGTAACGGGATATATTTCTACGCGAAGTATATGTCGTTTTAATTTTTCGATATTTGTATATGTATATATCTGCATATGGAAGTGCAATTCAGAGAAGTTTCTTTTTTATATATTTTATTATATACATACATAAATGTTGTATAAATTTATGAATGTTTATATGTTGTGGGTGTGTGTGTAAATACAGTGAGGCTTCTGTAAGTCGAATTATTACTTAAATCGAATTTCGATTTATGGTAGGGACATTTTTCATCAAAATTTCCTGTTTAAATAATACATACATATATACATATATGTATAATATCTAATATTTGTATATATGCTCGGGTAGTTCGATCGAAACTGGTTTTTGATTTCTTTTACTCGAATTTTCTCTATCTTAAGCATATTATTTTGGCAACTAAATGGATCAACTTGTAGAAGTTTTACTGTATAAGTTAAGTAGGAAGAATTAAAAGGTGTTTGTGTGCGCATGGATGTTGTTTATATGTAAATTATAAATTTCTTTTTCTTGAAGCTCTCTTCGCTCTCTCTATTCATTTTGTATTTACACACAACGATGATTGTCTTAAACAAAAGTATACAAAGCAAACGTGTGTATGGATATATAAATGTATGATCCACGATATCCCTTTTTCTACCAAAAAAAAAAAAATGGCACTATTAAAGTCCAAACCACACAAATGTGTGAGTGAAAAAAAACATAGTATGTAATGGCGTTTTTGATAAATAATTTCGCTTGATTGCGTAAGTTGGTTCAAAAACATATAAAAATAATTTTTTTACATAATTCTTTTGCCTTACCCACACATTTCTTAATTATTTTCTGATTTTCAAGTCCCAAACACTTTTGGACCCTTGAAAAGACACCATGTTCTAACAATCCATGCTTTATGTTTAGGATAATTGTCCTGATAAAAATGAAAATTATTTTCTATATCTAGTTTTCGAGCTGATTCTTATAAATTTTTCTTTAAATGTTTAAATATTTTACCTTTGACGATAATCCCATCAATAAATTCTAAATGACCCAACTCCTTTATGACCCATAGCTCCCCAGAACATTACACTATTTCCACCGTGTTTAAACGTTGGACAAACATTTCTAACATAACACTCTTCACTGCGTTTTCTCAAAACTTTTTCTTGCCTTTTACCACTTTGAAACATGGTAAATTGACTGTCATCGATGAAAATCAAATTTTTCCAAAATTCAATACTTTAGTTTTTGTATTTTAAGGCAAAATCTACTCTTCTTTTATTTTCTTTACTAATAAAAGGCTTTTTCCTTGCTATACGTGAAAATAACAATTTTTTCTTATAATTTTAGTTAATTCCACTGCAGTTAACTTAGGATTTTGTCTTATTTTGCGATTAATGAACTTTTCTTTTGATGGTGATATTTGTCTCGAACCTTTTGTGCTGGGTGTATTTTGTTTCCGGCCTTCTTTAAAATATCGATCACAAATTTTTGTACTTTTGATTTACAAATTGTTAAGTATTATCGCGATTTCACTCAATGATTTCCCTTTTCTTCTGTGGACGATCTAACTAACGATCTAATATTAACCTACGTACTCTTAACCATTTTGAAAGACCACAATCAATTAAATTACGGGTGTGAAATAAATTAGATATGGAATTGCACTGATTGAATAATAAACAAAAAGCAAAGTAAAGAAAATACGCACTAAAAAATTATAGCTCAAGTGTTTTTCCGTGAAGTCGTATACGACTGAATCAGCCAAGCTACACACGATTTCAGCTTCTGATTTCAAACTAAGTCGTAATAGATTTTTATTGTTAATTGGAACCCTTATTTTATATTGAAACACCAAATTGTTTTGTATTGTTTTGTTCTGTTCTAGCGGAAAAAGGTGAAGCCGGTCTTATGAAACCGTGTGTAGCATGGCTCAATGTTTGTAGCTTTTGTGATCTTCTGATTGGTATTAAGGGGTGAATCCTTTTTTGTTATTGTTGTCTAGGATGGTGGATGGACTAGGATTGTAGGGAGGGTCTGGGGAGATTTTCGTTTTCTTATTAAATTTCAACACTTTGATAGAAGAGACGTGCCGTGTACGACTGAATGTTTCTGACTGTATGTGTGTATATGTATGAATATATATGTATGCAAGTGTTTACATATGTATGTATACATGTATATATTAGATGCACAATTGAATGTTTTTATTTATAATTATTTTAGTTTATTATATTATTATTTTTTTATTATTATATATTATTATTATTTTTTTTTTTTCTTTTTTTTTTATTTAATTAATAAATGTTCATATTATTTAGGTTTAGATAAGCAGCAATATATTAATTTATTATTAGTTTTCTGGTAATATACATAGGCTTGTGAAAATAATATTTCTTTGTAATATTAATTGTTGATTGTGTAGTTTAGAGTTGTATTGCCTTTGTGTTACTAACTATTGTCTTTATCTAGGTTTGTTTAGGAAGTCGAAAAGTACTAATATAGTATTCAATTTCAGGTGATTTCCAGATACATATGAAATAATAACATTTTTTCTTAGGTTACTGTTTTAAAGAAGCAATTCTTGATGACCAATACCATCATTATCCATTTAACATATTGAACCTCTATCCTTCTCCTAGTAGATTAGTTTTGTGTTGTCTTTCCGGACCTTACTTATATTATTTTTAAGTTAATTAGTAAATCTTTTAATTTTCATGACTATAATGAATTAATGATCACTTATTTGATACACATTAATTATAAAGTATTTGCAAGGGTCAGTTAAGATTGCCGAATTTAATTGTCATTGCGGCGTAAACAAACTCTTTTCTGTATATCTTTCTTGATCGAGTAAAATTCAAATTTTTAATGATTTTAACTAAATTTTTATTTTCTGTCATTTTGCGCGTGAAATACATGTTTTAGTATCTTGTTTTTATGTTTCATAATAACTTATGTAATAAGGTAATAAGGTTGAATATATTGAATACAATTAAGTAATCAATAATAATCATACAGTTTGTTTTCAGGTTTAATAATTAATATATGTTTACTGAGTTATTTTAACGACCCGTTTGCAGTGGATTTATTAAATGCTAAGGGTTTTAGAGAAATTATTAATTGTTAATATAATTCAAATAACTATGGTTTCAGGAAACTATATTGTAAGTTGTAGTGGATTAAATTAATAAATATTTATATTATTTAGGAAACCAGTAGATTAATTAAGAATTAATTTCAGGAATCTTTAGGTGGTATGAATTAATATTTCTTTGAAATATTAATTGCTGGTGGTGTAGATTAGAATTGTGCTGTCACTATGTTACTAACTATTGGCTTTACCTAGGTATTTGTAACCAGGCTGATCTAATTAATCAATTTTGTTAAGGTAGCTGAAAAGTATTAATGTAGAATTATATTACAGAAAACTTCCAGATGCACGTGAAATAATATTATTTTTTCTCAGGTGGTTGATTTAGTGAGGCAATTGTTGAAGATTAAAGCAACACCATCGTTATCCATTAAACCTATTAAGCCTTTATCCTTCCACTAGTAGATTAGAAGTAGATTAGAATTGTGTTGTGCTGTACGATCGCTAGGTGTCTGCAACCGGATCGTTCCGTCCCAAAAAAAAAACCTTTCCTATCCTTCCTATTGTTATGTGTAAACAGGCTGTAGGAATAGGCCCGGCGTTATCCGGGACTCTTGGCTAGCACTTGGTTCTACAGTCCAATCAATCAATCAATCAATGATGAAGCACACTTTTGTGCGCTTTATTTGCCTGTGGAATCATTGGTCCATATCTCTTCCAAAATGATGATGACCAGAACGTTACAATCAACGTAGAGCGACACAGAGACATGATTACTATCTTTTTCGTGCCTCAATTGGAAGACATATTTGCAACATATGTGGCTTCAGCAGGACGACGCCACATATTACAGAGCCCGCGAAACAATCAATTTACTGAAAGAAACATTTGACGAACGAGTACGATTTGATGCCATTTCACTATTTTCTCTGCGAAATGTAAAGTCGCATGTCTACCCTGATAAACCAGAAACATGGCGTTCTGTGTTTTGCTTCAATTTAAACTTCTCCGTCTCTAAAAAAACAACCCTTATATGAAGTGATCCACATCGATTACAAAATCGTTGTTGGTAAAAGCCAGACTGGTTCGTTGGAAGAATGATCTTTGCACTTTTTCTTCAAATTAATAAATCTTCAAATTAATAAATATAATTTGGAATATCTGAGTAGGATATAATTCATATAAAGTTCATCAGACAAACTACCGAACTCAATAGAAGTGTCTAAATAGTTAGAGTAATCGGAGTAATCCATTATTTTAGGAATCCTTGCCAAAGTTTGTTTCTACGATTAAGCAACGTTCGTAATTGACTATTATACCATGAAGGTGATGGCGATACAGTTTTTTGGCAAGTAAGCGGTACGGACTGTTCAAAACATTCAAAAACTGCATAGTAGAAGTTGACAGTATGGGTTTCTATGTCATTGTTTTCATTTAAAATGACATAAAAGTCGGTGTTTGCTACTTCGTGATGAGCACAGATGATAAGATTGGTTTCAGAAGCGACTGATCTTGTTGATAACAGTATAGAAACACTAAATCGAGCTGCCTATCTTTAATGTTGCATTGAATAAAGTTTCTTTGGTGGTTAATGCGTTCGAAGCAACGTAATGAGTATAGGTATCCTCAAGAAGAACCGACATTGGTAAGAAGCTTAAAGCTCACGGTCTTACTTACTGAGCGAATTGTTAAACATAAAATAAAAATATTGTTTTTGTTATTTATCAGTGTGGTAAAAATTTCAAATTCAATATAAAGTTAACGTCCGATATAACGTCGGCGATTAGTTGTACTGTTACACAACCTGGATACAAATATAATTTTTGATTTTGGAACCGCCCTAAGGATGCTTGCAAGTAAGCTTAACATTGCTGTTTCTTCTGTGTTGAGAGTTGCTGGTGTTGGTATCACTATTAGAATTAATTATTTGAGATGAAAGGGCTAGCTATTATTTAAATGATTGATATAGCCGTTGCGTAATTACAGCTGGTTTGTGAATTAAGAGGGATTTCGTTAGGTCATGGCAAGCACCTCTGGAAGTTCTTAATTCCTTCTTCAATTATAGTGTTTTAATAGTGGTTTTACTACAAACACCTACAAAAATTTCATTAAATTTTTTTATCCGAAAAACAGATAAGGTCGATATAGACAAGCAAATGTAAATTGCCGTGCTAAATAATTTTGTATACGAACGTAATTACTTTTTTTTTTTAGAGAATTTTTCAGTTTTTCTGCGATTTTTTTTGCACTGCAATAATAATCTCCGATTGAGTCCGCAAACACAAAAAATGTATTTCTTATTATATTTTGGTATACCTACCTACAAAAAACACAACAAAATATCAAAATAAAAGATTGATAAATTCTTATAGGATTGTTGTTTATTCTTTGGGATTTAATCCATCTTTTAAAATGACATACAAAAAAATCGAAACAGAAGTTTTGTGTAATTTTGAGCAATTAGACTTAATGACTATCCGCTTGTTTATTTTTATTCCCTTATTTTACTGTAGCTGTTCCGCTAAATTGATTTGCTTTATGCGAGTTCAGTAGCAGAGATAATCGTTCACTGCGGCTCGAAACAGTATATATTCAAAATAATATTTTTGTATGTTACTCGTCTGGATGGTTAGGGTTTCTAATCTTTCGAGACCGCCTCTAAACAAAATATCTATTTTTAAATAAATAATTATTATGGATTGATGAATGCGCGTAGCTAACCAAATATACTGGAAACTCAACTTAAATTGTATACAGCCGCATAAAATGTACAATAAATTTAAAATATTTTAAGTTTTTGTAATAAAACAGTTGGACGCATTGCCAGTTAATTAGTCTTCGCCATGTTGGATATCGTTAATGAGATACTAAATGTTGTGTTGTTTATTTTGTTAACGTTTTTGTATTTTAATTGTTTTTTCGGATAATTTAATGCTCTAGCATAGCAGTGTTTGAGAAACTCGAGTCCGCGATACATTTTTTCAATACATGGTGCGGAGACTAAATCTTAATTGACTAAATCTTTTATATAACCGTAAACGAATAGCTTTTTCGTTTGCTAAACAGCTTTACTGAGGCCAATGTGGGAATTGATGTTTGATTTGCCATCCAATTAAGGCAGATGTATAAACATTAGAATTAAACAGTAATTTGAAAGATTCCTTAGAAATTAACCATGATAAGTGGAAATCGACTATGTCTTACCGACTATGGCAAAATTAGATTACGCGTGCATTAGAATATGGTTGTTGAGTTGAGTTGAGCATCAATCTTACTATATTGAGTATTTTGGTTTGAACATTAGATCGTCAGTAAAAAAAATACTTAGCGTTGACTTATTAATTGTACATACCGGCCATAATTTTAAACTACTTGATTTTAAAATACTTCGGATATGTTGTTGTTATTCTTCCCATAATCCACTAAATAGGAGGGACAATATCTGTCTGGAGCAAAACCAGGGGCCCAATTTAAATGTTTGCGTTCGGTGTCTGCTCTTTATGTATCTGTTGGAGCTCATTAAGTTGATCGCCTATACCAAAACTCTAGCATGTTGTGTTGAATTTATTTGGATCAGAACTGGTTCAGGCAGCAAAGTAATGAGCGGGTGTTAAGACCGCCATATCTGGCGGACCGGCCTAAACTTGTACGATAAATGTATTAAGATCTTCAATAGCCAAGTTTTAAAGGCCAATTATTCGCTTTAAATAGTATTTAGTCGATTGTATTGCAGCTTCACACAATTCACCGGCACAAAAAAGCCGCTTTAAATCAATTAATTATGATTTAGCACCAATCTGGGTAATACAATCTTTAGAAATTAATTCTACATTTCAGAAAATATAACATACCGTTCAAGTCTATACCCGAGAAAATATTTCGTCACGTTTTATTTTCCAATATACAACATGCCAACGAATAATGTGAAATTCTTCACATATGCCTCTTACAACGTTTGCAAATAGTCATATATCGTACAGCAACAAGTTAGCCTACTTGTACCTTACGACACGCACACTCAAAGAAGCAACAGTAAAATTTCAAGAAGTATTCAGCAATGTAGCACACCAGACATGATATGTATGTGTGTGACCCAATAAAGAAAGCAGTCAAAATTAAATATTAAATAAATATAACATTATCAACTTCAGGATTTAAGCTTTGAAAATTGCTTTGTATTGAGAAATAAATATTTTTAAATCATAACACAAGTAACCAAACTAACTTATTTGGTGCCGTACCGTCCACTTCAGTCTAGATTCCAGAATTGTGGAATCCATAAAATGACTAAAACTGGGCATCCTTCTGTTTTGAAACTAGTTGCAAAGATAAAGAGCGGATTGAAAAATATCAGTATTTTAGCCTACGCTTTCGGTTCTTTAATGCTAAATTGAAAATGTTTCCAAAAACTTCAGTGATATCTTATCTTATCGCATCGCATTGAACAAAACTCGCGGGGTTTCTCTTAGTAAATCACATCCAATCACTTCAAATCGAAAATGAAATTACTTAAAACCAATAAACAAATTCTTGAAAATGCCTAGTTCCATTTGGAACCACATCCAAAACTCACATTAGAATTTTCAACTTTAAGCAATTTTCATGATGCAGAAAACCAGTGTAACTGAGTGTCTCTGAAGTTCCCCTAAAACATCTTAAATTATACATTTTCTAGAATCGCACTTAGGGTTTTGATATCTGGGACTTTTCAAATCTTTCCGCTTATCACTTTCATAAAACATTTCCAAGCTAATCATCACTACGATCACTACGCCACTGGTATTCAGAATTGCTTCTACTTCCATAAGAGAATTTGTAACATGGCCTTTAAATAGTTTTTTTAAATTATGACTTCATTGGTTTGATTGCAATTTGCACAGACCTCGGAAATGTTGAGATCTATGTGGGCGGTTTAAGTTGGAAACTTATGCGATCTTTGTTGAGGAATTCAAAATCGTTTGTTTGATATTCGTGCTTAGCTCGAAAATAAAAAAATTTAATGTTTTACCTTAATCCATTCCTACTTTTTAAGGAATGAATATATTAGACCAACACACGTATCCCACAAATCTCCCATTATTTATGACATCTCTGTTTGTGACAAAATTTCGAACTCGGTATAGCCATCATAAATGTTTGTCCTATACATGCAGTCGAAATGTATGTTCTTGGCAATAAAATCGATGATAATTTCTTTAGCTGGTAAGATTTAAGGATATTTGATTTCAAGCAAATGTTAATTGACGCATTAGATAATCTGTCTTGCAGTATACCTACTTGGTCAATAAATAGTTGTTAAATGTTTCAGCTTGCTAGTTTCCAGCAAGCGATGCGTTGAATTTCCTTGCGTTGAAGGCCTTTTCAAATTGGATTGTTGTCCAATGGAAATAGGATTGTTGTCAAAAAGTTTATTTTCACATTTCTTATTTCCTTGCTTTGCAGATAGTTAGTTTTATCTCAGATGTGGACAAGTAATCCCTAAGACACAGTCCAACACGCGCATCTTGTCAGAAATGTCTGAATAATAAGGTTTTTAACGGATTCCAATACACAGCTTTCTGAATTGTTAGTTGTAATGAATCCTCTGATCTCGGGTTTTTTTCTTCGTAGTTGCCTTGCTGTTTCACAAGGTTAGGGCTAGTTCCCATGATTTTTAGCAGTCAAGTCCATCACAATTTCAACTTTAGGAATTGTGCTAGAGCCAACCCTCTCGAGACACAAAGCCCCGGATTCTGTTTTGATTTTTCATGATTTCACTGTGCTCGAATCATGTAAATAAGGATTTAAAATATCCGGACAACCTCTTAAGACATCGGTGTATTAATATTATTTTAATGTTTATAATTATTATTTTAATTTTCTCTCTAACGCACGGTGAAAATTTGTATTTAATTTCCAATTTCAAATAATATAAATAAAACAAACGTTTTTTTTGTAGACTGGTTTAAAGAGGTGAGATCTCGTATGTGAAACGGCATGGCAACTGGAAAATGGTTTTACGTAAAAATATTCGTTTGTAACGACAAGTAAATCCTTGATGTGATATCCCTCGGCATTTTAATGTTGATTATTTTTTAGATTGCTTACTGTTGGCACTATGTTCTTTAAAATAATTTACCTGGCTCAACAATATTTCTCAAAACACTTTCGCAATTAACGTTAGTCACGAATATCGATTGATTTGTGTTCTAAATCCTATTCAACGACTTGCTCATACACCAAATATGTAAGAATCCTTCCCTATCTTCCATTCGTGCTTCCACCTCACGTAAACATTGATCTGTTTTGATTGATTGAGATGTGCGGAATTGTCTCAGTAATCTATTGCTAGACGGTATACTGCGGACGATACATAAATTAATTGTTGGGTACGAATTGGCTGAATTGAAATTCTAGCAAATTTTAGTTTTAGGGAAGTGAAATTTGACTGAGTCATCTCTTGGCGGGTTAATGCCAATTTTGGTTTAACTATGGTGAATGTAGGAACTGGATAATTATTTGGCTGATTATTTTCAAATTTATTTTGTAGAAAAATCCAAAACTTCATCCAGGATTTATGTTGGGAACTCGGTTCAGCTCAGGATACCAGATTCGAACATAATAATTAGTTAAGAAATTCCCTAGCACTGCCGAATTCCAGAACTATCTCCCAAATCCATTTTTAAATCGCCACCAAATTTTGCATACCTGATTTGACAATAAATTTTTGGATATGGCCAAGTTCCATTCAGAATGGTCGGATTGTTTAACCACTAAAAAGACACATTAAAATCTTAATACAAGTTGACCTAGTTTATTAGAATCCTAGCCCAGCTCTACAAATGAAAATGGAAACTTATCGGTTAGGGAATCGCCTGGTTTCATTCATATATCCGAATCCCAAAACTTCGTCAAATTTAGCTTTGCACACCGAATTTGACCAACATTTGTCGAGAGATGAACCAGTTCCATTAAGCATTATGTTAGAGTGTCAATCCAATTCTGCATACAATATTTGACAGTTTTTGGTTGAGGAATGGTAAAGCTCCATTCAGGATGGCATATTTATGCTGTACTGCTGTGTAGTATAATTATACTTGGTAATTAAACGAATATTCTTTGGCGACCAAAATTAATAAAACAATTTTTGAGAAATAAGTTAAATTTATTTGAAATATCCAATACGGTAGTTAATCTGACATTGCATAACATTGATAGTTTTCCGGGAATCATATTTTTTGCAAGGTTTTGATTTTTTTTTTGCTATCTCATGGCTGCCAAAATACTAATGGATTTTAGATTAGTTTTTAGTATACTTTAAAATTATGGTTTCAGAAATTCTATTGTACAAGTTGGTGGAATGACAGGAGGATTAAATTACCATCGTTATCCATTAAACCTATTAAGCCTTTATCCTTCCTCTAGTAGATTCGAATTGTGCTGTGCCGCACGATCGTTAGGTGTCTGAACCCGGTTCGTTCCGTCAAAAAAAAATAAACCTTTCCAAGACATCGGTGCGAAGTTGCCACTAAAATAGCCTTTGATAAGTGAAAAGTGGCGTTTGTTCATAGTTGATAGAAAGTGAATATAATCGGGTTTTGGATTCCAGCAGGAACCTACAAGAACTTACGTTAATTATCCATATACTCCTTTGGAATTTGGAAAATATACCTTTGCTTTCCGAAATATTTTTTTAACATCGGATTTACTCGTAAAAGCTATTTTATATTCTCGAAACCGATCTGAAATGTCATACTAGTTAGATTGTAGATTTGTTATTACAGCGAAACCGTCCTTTAGTGATTTTTACCCCATCAAGGTAATAATCCGCTAACGAAATTTCTTTTATTTGCCCCGGGTTATTATACTGATAAATGAACTCCTGAAACAGGTAATGAAATTACATGCAATCATATTTAGCAAGGTTCCTTTCTGGCGGGTGCATTTGTCGTATCGCTTTAGGAATTGAATCCCTAAGTAGATAAAGTGAGATTTTAAAAGAAGTTGTGCTACGATTCGACCGGATTCTTGTTTTTCAAATTCTTTACAGCCAATGGATCAGTACTAATGATGCATTTTTTAAATTTAATTGAATAAATGTGATAAATCCAAGCGCAACGAAATTTTTTTCTCGATTGTCTCATAACCTATAATGCGCGTCCAAAGGTGTATCTTCCCACTTTTTTCTTTATTAGAGTTGGACCTGTGTAATCAACGTCTGGTTTGCTGAATGGCCGTGATGGACTTATTCTGGAGTCAGACCCATTTTCTGGGACAAGTATTGCTTTCTTGAACTATTCGCTTGCTCTCTTTCTATAATATTACGGGAAGCTTTTGATTCGTTAGTATAGTTGCAGTTTTTGTAAACATCTTCACAATCATAATATTCCAACCTCGTTAATGAATAGGTGTAATGCCAATAACTGCGATTTAGTATTACTTGTTGTCCCTCTAATTAATGCGCGGATTTTTTTATGGAAATAACGACGATGTGTAATTTTATTTATTTGGATTTTTCGAGCTTCAGTTCTCATGCAGTTACCTCTTTAAACTGTTATTGATTCTTATAAACGTGGCCGTTTATGATTATTTGACAATATGTTTTAGCTTATGAATATTTGAGATTTTTAGTCTAAATTAATCTTACTTCTAGTGGCCACTCACTATATGACAAGTATTATTTCCAGAATATTTTCTGTGTGTTGTTGCGCTTCTTGGTGTCTAATTCAATAGACTCTTATCCGCAGGTATGTATTCCCATTTTATTGGGCTTACAATAATTAATTATAAAAATTTCTAATTTGCAATACACGAAAGTTTCTACTTTTGCGACTAAACGCTTGGATACAAAATGATTCACATTTAGTTCCAATTTTGGAACAGTAAGAATTCTCTTGACTAAATCTACTTAATTTTTGTTACCAATGGACGTAGTTGTAACTGGTATTTTTGCGCTGGTGATGTGTTCCCTGTAAAAGATCATCTTTATTTTGCTTTAACTAATTTGGCTTTGTATCTCTTCCACTTTTTCTTGCTTTTGGAAGACCACCATTCCGTACCATATTTGTCTTGAAAGGTTTAGCTTTAAAAACTGTGCTGCTGCGGTTGTTGGTGATATCCAGCCAGTTATTTCACACAAGAAGTGTGTATATCAAATTCAAAAGTATCAACTCTCAGGATTGTAAATTATCCAAAGTCTTTTTATTACCTCGTTAAATTATAAAATAATCATCCACATAGATATTTTAATTTTCCTTAATTCTTTCTGCAATTTTCTCGTCTAAGCTGTAGGAGTTTTAGATTTTTTTTTCAATTGATGTAATTGAATTGTTAGTATTGATTGGTAATTGAACCTAGATCCTTCAGGTAACCGAATTGTTATTTCATGAAACAGTTTTCCTCTTTGGTATGAGTTCTTTGGTGTTGAATAGCTCCATTCTCAATTGTCTTTAATTTTCTTCTTCTAGATCATTGTCAGTATTTTCTTTTCTCGGCCATACCCTGTGCATCCCATAATGGTTCAATCAAGTTCAGCTTCTTGGGCAACTTAACCCGTGGATTTACCGTGATACTGTTCTTATTGAGAATTAATAATAGTAGTAGTCGCAACGTCGTTTATGACATCAATATGGGGGGCTCGTACAAAGATTATGCAACAACAAGTTTACCAATAACGTCAAGCAACTTTTGCTTGGAAACGTAAAATTAGCAGAAAAAACGAAATTATTCCGTTTACCAGTATGCCTTATGCAACAGTATGCACCTTTCAGAACTACTAGAACAGTACTTGAGTTCAATGTACGAATCGTTAATTTGAAATAAAAGTAAAATTAAATTGATTATATAACCTTTGATATGAGACGGCCAAATTCCTAAATGGGATGTAACACCAGCAAAATGAAATAAATGTATTCTAATAGAAAATAAGGCTACCTTAACCTTATGATCTCTTACTTCAAATCCCACATACGAGTATTTTGAAGCTTACTTTATTCAGTTTGTTGTGGGTTTTTTTTGGCACTTAAGTATAAATAAACTGTTCAGAAACCTGGATCGATTGATGCTCAGAAGAGCACACTTTTCCCTTTTACTTAGTATTAAAAAGATCATGACTATGAGTCTAGTATTACGGAACCCTCTTGTCCCATGTTCGGAGGCTAGGCATGTTGTGCATAAATTGTGCACCATCCCTCATTTTTTGAAATAGTCACAAATGGTTGCCGTTGTTACAAAGACTCCCTTAACTATTTGAGCCTCATTATGTTGCATTGTTGCGGAGGTTGTTGTTGTCACCACTGTTCTTTCGTTGCTTCTACGCATATTAAAATTTTCCTTCTAAGAATTTTGAAAATTCCTTTGCCGCTTGAATCTCTAAGTAGGTTTTACCGAACCGTCGTGACAGATTATCATATTTTTTTCACATAGTAAAAATTAATTTTTATTTGTGTAAAAACTTCTCATAAACACGACATACGCGGGGGTATGTCGTTAATTTTTCTATACATTTACTTTGGATTTAGCGTCAGATTAAGGGTAATTAAGCTGGCGAAATAAAATTCAAGTTAGTAAATTTGATATTATTGCTTACAATTAAATCCAGTTTATTTTATTTTAAGTCGAAACTAACAATTCAATGAAAAATGTAATTAATTAATTTAAATCTATAAATTCATTAATATTATGATATTACAAATACGCTTACTCCATATTATTTAACAAAGAAACAGAGTATTAAGTAATTTATGGGCAATTTTGGTATTTAAAAAAGTCTCGACTATGTTCCGCACATACTTTAATAGTGACATGCTTTCCTGGCGCGTCGGTTCGAGTCTTTCTGGCATATAAAGCAATTACCTTTATGTTTCAGGCAACCTGATTTATCTCTATCATCTGATGAATGATGGTAATGGATGATTATGACCAGAAATAGATGGGCATTTCAATCCCCATCTATTTCTGGTCATAATGCCTTTTCAATTTTCCGCATCAACATTGCTTCCAATCCGATTCGCGTGTTAAAATTTCGATATATAAATGGCATTGATTGCTGCTCGTTTTTCAATTGGTGGCATTGCAAGCGCTTTGCATAACTTTGCGCGACTAGACATCTCTTAATATGGCTTTTGATGGTATATTCGCCCAAGATTTTATCCATCATATTCACTGCTCCTTGCGTTGCATTATTATAATTTATAATATCAGGCTTATTGTTTACACGATTTACATTTTTGACATAATGGAGCGAAGATAAAAGAATCACAGCTTTGCTTTTTTTAGATACGTACGAGTGACAATGTGCACGTTTCCATGGAAGCTAAATACTGTAGTTAGTATATCACGTTGACTTGTTTCCTGGAACTCGGTTGGAATGTATGGTTTATGTTCCTGAGTGTGCTCAAAACAACTCAATTCCACCGCAAAGATAAAGATGTAAAAAGTTATAGATTGCAAGAGTAGAACCACTGTTTCTATATGGTTTAATCAGATGAGTTACAACTCTTTCACCTTGATTAACCTATCACCTTGATTACCAAGCGAGCTGCGGGGGTATTTTCATTGTCAAAGCGAATGAACTGTGTTATATTCCAAAATCTACAAAGGCCCGTGCTGGCCCTGTATACAGGATTTGCAAATGTTTTCCACAGACCAGTAGTGTGTTCGTAGATTGATCTAGATACGCCTGCAGTTATTAGTATTCGAAGGAATGCATCGAACTCTTCTTTATTTATAAGTTTTCAAACTTTAATCGATCCAGGATTATTGGTGTTCCACGTTTCATAGCTGCCCTGTGCTTTGAAATTTGTTGATCTTTGTTGATTTGTTGCACCTCTCCAATCCCTGATGCCAATATTGTCCAGTAGCTAGAGATACAATATTACTGTATTATGGGTTTCTAATAAAGTCCGTGGATCTTGCGGGAGCCCTTCATTAGGCAATCTAGCTTTTCTCAAGAAACCAAATTGTGCAGTGCCTGATGTGTGATATTATATTCTATTGCCCAATTCCTTAATTTGTCTCTTAAATTTATTTGGTTTGTTTCTAGCTCGCGACATTCCACCAAGTTGTGAGTTACACTTGCAGAAGTTACACTTTCAGAAACCGATATTGAAAGGTCAGATATCCTTCTTGTTGGCCGGTAAATTTGAGATGAAGTGTCAACATTCATCGTTTTTTAAAAAAAAGGTCCAAATTATGGTGTAAAAGCCCCAACAAAAGCCGAACTAGCACGTCAAACTGGTCAAATTCGACATGAGGCTACACGAAATCGCCTGTCATGCAAAGAGATAACGGAGAAATTGGACCTTCCTGTGACGACTCACAAAGTTCACTAAGTTCACCAAATATTAAATGGAATAAATTAGGAAGCAAATCGCGTTTAACTACCGTGCATAAGGAGAGCCGTCTCAAATTTTCTCGTAAATATATGCCGTGGACAACAGATTGGCAGAAGGTGATTTTTTCTGACGAGAAAAAATTTAACCTCGATGGTCCTGACTACTACAGTTGCTACTGGCATAATTTAAAAGAACATGGCGTCATCAGGTCGAAACGTTACTTTGGTGGAGGGATCGTAATGATATGAGGAACCTTTTTTTACTAGGCAAGGCTTCCCATCTGCTCCGTAACGACTCGGATGAAATCCCGTATGTATATATGTATCTTTTAGAAGATGTTTTACTTAGCTACTTTGATGGTATTGATCACAAAAATTGCATATTCCAGCAGGATAATGCGTCTATCCATATGTCAAATGAATCCAAACAGTGGTTTTGCGAGAAAAACATCCCTCTCCTTGAATGGCCAGCTTGCAGTCCTGACTGCAATCCTATCGAGAACCTTTGGGGTATCCTGGCTGGTAAAGTCTATGGAAATGGTCGGCAATTTGATAATGTTAATGACTTGAAAAGTGCAATCCGTGATTGTTGGGAGAAAATTGATCTAGAAAAACTGAAAAAATTAGTACATTCAATACCAAATCGAGCTTTCGATGTAATACAAAATGGTGGAGGTCATACAAAATATTAAATAAATAAAAAACCAAATTTTTTCTTACTATTATTTTAATTATCTCAAGTGCGTTTATATGAATGTCTATCTAAATTTGAGGTTTTTTAATTTTATTAAAGTCAAATATTATAATTGTCATTAATTTGTTATCTTAACTACTTATCTTAGATGAAATAGACAATTTAAGTTAATTATAGGTCTGGTTGTAGAAATATAATTAAAAACCATAGTGCGTTTATACGAATGTCTATTACTGTATTTCTGAAATTATAACGGCACTAAAACTAAAAAAAACTAAAACTAAAACTTTGGTCCCGGGTTCGATTCCCGGTGGTGACAAGGAAAAATTTTCACGGCTGGTTTAGGATCTATGAATTAATCACTCATTATCCGGAATGAAAATATGATTATGAAACCTCATTTGAGGTGGCCAAATCCATTGATGGGATATAGTGCCAGAGAGAAAAAGAGATAGACTAAAACTAAATATAAATTCAATATATACTCATACATGTACTTTCATACATAGTCGCGACGATCTATTTCAAATATCGGTTTTATACGTTGATATACGATACAAAAGAAATTACCGTTACTATTCCTGAGAAAGAAAAATAAATCAATTTTTACAGAGAGTAAAACCTCGAAGAGTAAAAACAATCTAAATTTTACAATTATAGCAGTTCAGTAATATTACATTTTTATGTACGAACGAATTTATAAACATGAACCAAAGTGTCCTAATTATAATATAAAGTTATTTTATTTTTTGAAAGGGTATATTTTATTTACAGGCAGCTACTGAATAGCTTAGTCTGCAAGGTACTTTCTGTTGATTTTACCGTTTAAAAAATCTAAAACATACCCGGGTACGTTGACACAAGGATTAACTCTTCATTTTGACTTGCATTTGAGAATTTTGTTGTTATGTTGTGAAGGTTTACGGACAATTTATTGTTGGTTTCATCAATTAAAAAAAAAAATGCCTGTCAAATTTTCTTTAATTGGTGCAATCAAGTAAACGTTCATCAAAATTTAATGTAAATAAAATAGGGATAGGTTCACATGGGTTTCCACTATGTTCAAACGTCGGTTGACAAGCTTGTGAGTTTAATCATTTGCCGTTGTTTCCCATTGACTATAATACATAAATTTATTACTCAAAAACAATATACAAATTATTGTGAGAAGAAATATACAACTACTTGACGCCTGTTCTCGAAAGACTATTTATTTTACCATCTAATTTACACAACATTACATAAATTAATCAGTTGTCACAGGCCTAGTGACCGAGTGCCTGAGTACGAAGAAACACGTCTGATGTGGCCAATATGCCGCGTGCGATTGAAATGCTCTTTCAGATTCATGAACCCCTCTATATAATTGGCATATTAATGCATTTTAAGAATTACAAATATTTAGACGCTGATTATTCTTAAGATGGTTATTATACACATGAGTGATTTTTTATTGCTGCTAACCAAAAAAGCGAACAAACAAACAAACAAACAAACAATCGTTAACTTTTCATCAATTCAAAATCAATTAAACCTTTTTTGTTCAACTTCCAATTGGGTAACATGATCTTTAATTAAATCGAAAAAAAAATTGTAAAATTGAAACGAATAAATTTTACGTATATTTCGTTTGAGTTAAAAATTTGTAGAAGCTTAACGCAACCGAGCGGTCAAAAAATTAAATAACTTAATTTATATTTCTCAAATATCTAATCAGTTCCACTTCAATCTTTATTTATATTCTTAAATTTATTTTGTGTGTTCCCTCATTCTATACAGCCACTATTGTAACTCTTAAGTAAATAAATAAATTCGTTACGTAAGTCGCTTTTTTTATTACAACAATAAAAAATTATTTATGTAAGATAGTTAATTTTTTTTATATTATTTTTAACTATTTTTTAATAGAGGTGCCTCATCCATATTATCTAGGCTACAGATCATATATACATAGATGGATAAATGCTACGTTTATTGTTAACTCTCACGCAACAATGTTTTATTTTATGTACAGTACTAATCCATCAAATAATTTATTTTGCAGCAACTTTGTTAATTTTTGTGAGGTTTCTTTGTTTGCCACGCCTGTAGGCCAGCTTATCTAAATTTTTGATCGATTAAGTAAATTTACGTTGCTTAGATGTACACAGGTGAATTTATGATTTATGTGATTTAGTTAAATTTTAAACAATAATAATTTAATTTATCTACCAACCTTAATTTAATTAATCATTTTAATTGAGGATGTTTGTGTGAATTTATTAGTATACTGATGATCGTATGTACATATGATGGTTCTTTCTAATGTTGGGAGAAGTAAATTTTAATTTTACGCCATGTTAAGTTGTATGTGAATGTAGGATGTCGGTTAATTGAATTGTAGGTATATGCTACGAATAACAAATAATTTAGTTAGGTTGACATGGCTACTCCACCTGAAATATTTCAACTAGCTTTGTATTCCTCTTCTTTCTGTCCTTTGTTTGGTTAAACTTATTGAAGTCTTTTCTGGTAATCCCGATAACTGTGTAGCTCTCAATGAATTTTTGGAAATATTAAAAAATTATTCATCTCCAACTTATAACAAAAGAGGTCACCACATCGGAGTGAACTTTTTAACAAAAGGTGTAGCTACGCAAATTAACGAAAAGTGTAACTTCTAAAAATTGTAGCAATTAAAATTGTAAATAGCACACCTTTACTAAAAATAGATCGTCAAAAATGTATATTTGATACAAATATCGGGATCAAATTTTATCATAATAATTCTAGTCTATGTAAAGTTTGGGAATATTAAAAAAATTTATTATTTAAATGTTTGAAATGATATACATATAGATTAAATGAAACCTTTTGAAAATTAAACGGAACTGTTTGTAAATTAAGTGAAACCTTTCCCAAATAAATTGAAACCTTTTGCAACCTTTTGCAAATTAAACGAAATCCATACAATTTTATCTCTAAATTTAAATAAAGCAATTTTATTTAAATTATACAATAATTGGACATGTACCCCAGTCCATACGAGATCACCATCACCCATTTTGCGAAACAAATTAAAATCCTTTTTACTATATATTTAACTTTTAAGTCAGCGGTTCCCTTGCTGCTGCATGGAGTGTCATTATCATATCCAAAACAAAAGTTGGAGCAGTCTGGGGCTGTGACAGAATTTACGTTCTGTGTAATCACATCGGCTAGATTTTCGTCTATTATAGAAACTAACAAATCCTCGAGCTTTGGATTTAATTTTTGAGAACGCTTTTTTTATTGGATTTAGCAACGGGAAGTTAGGCGAAAGGAAGGAGTTTTGGAATGTTTCAATCAGCTCCTTTATTTCTAATGTTTTATGAATCTGGGCATTATCTATTATAAAATAATAATTGGTACCCTCCAATTTTAACATTAACTCTGAGAGGAAACCACAAAACTTACTTCCATAGCATGTCGAATTTGATATTATTTTATTATGAATAATACCCTGACCAGTTAAACCCGCTATAAGCGTGACATTTCTACCTCTTACTGAAGGGTAAATGATACGAGCCGGTATATTTTTTTTAGACCACACATGTCTTCGGCGCAAATGTAGGTTAAAACCGGATTCAACGATGATTATCAATTTTTCATAAGCAACACTATATGGCCAACTAAAAAATCTCAGGTGTTACCAAGAGAAGGCATATGCCATCTAATAGTGGACAACTCGTCCTGTTCAAAACAGTTAACTAAATAAAAATAAATAGTTTTGGGGTGGTTCCACACAAATTTTCAAATATTCAAATATTCGTCAGAATACTGGCTAGATTATGGCCGATTCCAGGAATTTTAGAGATGTTAGCTAGTATGTATTAGCATATTTCGCTTAATAGTGGACAAATTCTGCTGATCGGAACAGTTAACTGTATTAAAATAAAAAGATTTGGGGTGTCTCCGCAAAAGTTTTAATGTATAAGAGTTTTGTAAATTCAAATATTCGTAAACACTATATGACTGATTTCTTGACTAAGAAATGTTACCAAGTGTGGTCATATATATTCTAATAGTGGACGAATTGTTCTGTTCACAATAGTGACCACGTAAAATTAAAAAAAAATTGGGGTTGTGAAAAAATATATGCCCACACTTGGTAACATCTCTAAGATTTCTGGAATCGGCCATTGTCTAGCAACTATTTTGAAGAATATTTGAATTTTTATAAAACTTAACGTCACAAAACTTGTGTAGAACCACACAAAACTATTTATTTTTATTTAAATAACTGTTTTGGACAGGACCATTTGTCCATTATTAGATGGCATATGCCTTCTCTTGGTAACATCTCTGAGATTTTTTTATTATCCATGGTGTTGCATATGTATACCATGTCAAACAATTAAATATTTTTTTTTTTTGATATTCCCAACCTTTACATAAACTAGAATTATTATGATAAAATTTCATCCCAATATTTGCATAAATTATATACATTTTTGAACATATTTTTTTAGTAAAGGTATGTTATTTACTCTTTTAATTGCAACAATTTTAAAATTTACACTTTTCCTTAATTTGTGTAGCTACACTTTTCATTAATTTGTTAAGCTACATTTTTCGTTGAAAGGTTAACTCTGCGACCACCACGCCTGAAATGGGGCAGAAAATCGATAAAATGGTATTTCATGACCGTCGATTTAAAGTGCGCGATAGAGTGATAGACTAAATTTAGACATGGAAGTGTGCGCGTACTGGGTGTCTCGTTTGATCGCAATGGATCAAACCAGCGTTGCAGATGAAAGCCATGTTCATTACTTTACGCCTGAGGCGACGAAACAGTGGAAACAATGGACTGAAAATAACCCTGAAGTTTCCAACAATATTAGAAAACTACAAAAAATGCCAGAACACAAAAAATCGGGAATGCAAATGTCTTCGACTCAACCAAACCTAAAGATCAGAATTTTTATATTCTAAAACTACCAAAAAATATACGGAAAAAGGCAAAAGGTTTCTGTAAATTTTTTGAACATCGATAAATTCACCGTCTAATCTAAATGATTAACCTAGATCCAATTTGGCTTTATTGGTTTTGAATATACCGACATATTGGCTGGAATAATGCTGTTTGGAATGTGGCTGTTTTAAAACCGATTATGGGAATATTTAGTACTTTGAATGAGACGGAAAATGGAAATGTTATTTTTGGACATGATTTGTGGTATATTTTCAACTATATGATTAAACTATCAAGGCAGGTTTTAATAATGGCATTGAGCATATAAAATTTGTACTAAAACAGGAAAAACAACAATTCAGATATTTTCAGTAATTACTCAACTATTAAACTTATCTAGAGTTTAAGCACTTGTCAAATTCCTCTAACCTACGCTATTTCTACCCCTGTCAATTATCCCGGCCGATTACTGTATGTCATCCTCAACAGCCATTAGCTCACCGGTCATAAATTCCGGTCATTGCAGGAGCCTCCCGGTCTAACCGCATCAGGTATGATAAAAATGATTGATAAAAAGCATATTTTTTACCGACTGAACAAATATCATGATCAGTTACGAATTAACAAGAAAATCTAATAAAATTCACTTGTTTTATACAGTGGGAAACAATTTAATTCCAACGCAAGCTATCCAAAGTGACAATGCTATGGAGGATCCAGGTTTCAATCGGCGATTACCGCGGATTTACGAAAATCATTTTACTTTCTTTTACTTAGTAGGCGAGGGTTCATTCTACTTTACAATTTATTGAATGCTACTCCCACATTCGTGAAAATGTTGTCGCATTATCTTTATCTGTCTATTCTCTTTTTCATTTAAATTGTGAACTTTTTACTACGATTTAGGAAGGTATACAAAATAAGTTTGAAACTGGGGGTAGTGATCGGGGGTAATTGCGTGAGGTGAAAATTAAGTACCGAAAAAATTATGAGAAAATTTAAAAAATTGGTCGCAACACTCAGATTTCTGATCAGTTAAAATAGTTTGATTCAAATTTGTTGGGAAATATACGTATATGGAGAAAAACTGTTCTAAGAATATTATAATCTCTGAACAAAAAAATTAAAAAAATCGAAAATCTTTACTTAAACAAATTCTTAACACACTAATTCCCTACGAAAAAAGCGAATATAGTGATCAATATGCTTCATTGAATTTGAAAAAAAAAATGTTTTTATCATTCGTTATATTCTGCATTTTCGCGAGGTTGATAAAAAAGGGAAATGTTCTTAGAATTCAAATATTTAAACAAATGTCATGAAATTCAGACCAGATTTAACCATATTTATTACCACGAAAAGTCACGTTTTTAGACTTTTGTATTAAAATCCATGGGATGAAGGAAGTTCGGTAAGTTTTTGAGTCACTTCAAACAAAACTCAAAATGATTGTATAGGAATGTGGAAAAACGTAAATCTCTCCATCAATATAGCGATAGTATTGAGTACTAAAAGAATTCAGCTGAATAGCTAACACTAAAATTATATTATATAAAGCATTGATAACAAAATTGTTGCTGCTCCAAAACTTTTTAAAAGATATGCCAATGGTGGATTTAGATATAAATTGGTGTTTCTAAAAATTGCGGCAAAATCTTTGCTTGTGGTTAATAGCTGTTGAACGATATTCCACATGATTCCAGCTGAACGAGAAAAACTGTATCTGCTACCAAAATGACTGATTTGTCAACTTAAACACAGACTTTAGGCGAAGACCACTACCTATAACGATATAAACTTAATATTAATACCTCATTAAAAAATTGCAAATGCTTCCAGCGCCATAATGGTAGTTTTTAAAAAAAAATCACGAATATATGCACTATTCAAAAATACAACAACTTCATATTCAAAATAGGAATACGGTGAATTTGCATGCAAAATTCCTTTATAGAACTTTTATGCTTTTCCCAAGACCTTTCAAACGACATGTGATCGCGTTATTTGAGATTAAGTAAAAAATGTAACTGCATCAAGCGCCACAACGTTTATTTTAGGTATTAAATCGACCTCAAGACCTTTTGAATGATATGCGGCACGTGGATATGACATATATCAAATGGATAATTTGTCACCGGTACCCGATGATTATTTTTCCAAGACCTTTGAAACGATATGCCACATGATTATGTTGAATCGTTGCATGATTAATTTGAAACTGCTACCAACGCCACAACGATAGTTTACACCATGCACCCTTAGTGGCATTGTGTGCGGAACCCTCCTTGGCTTTCGGTCATTTCAATTAAAAAGTCCTTATCAAAACAGATCGAGGATTAGTTTACGAAGAAGTTTCTGAATATAGCCAGCTGGGACAGAACTAAGTCCTTTCTGAACCAATCATGATGAAATTTTATATACGTTGAATGAAAATGTGAGTTTAAAATTATTGGTGAGAAATTTCGAGGTTAGGTCGATTTTTGATTTTGATTATAAAACGTGATGCTAAAATGAGGTTCATTTATTGACATAGTTTCCGATACAAGTTGAAAACTGTTCTACCAGATTAAATATTTCCCTCTTGGTTACAATAAAAGAGGTAGGACGACATCTCGTCTTGACGAATTTTTAGATTAGATAACAACTAAAAACCAAGCATTTACAACTGTGAGTTTCTTTTCTCTCTTGCGGTTCTTAATAAAAGAAACATTTTTGTTTTTGGAACAAAATAGTGGGTCATTACAGAACTCTACGATAAATATTTCTTATGTTAGAGGTCCTTTACCAAACGAACCGGGGCGACCTGCGTTAAATGAAACTAAATGAAGAATGAAGATTTTGCATGGTTGGTGTACACCAGCAATCGCTTTTACCTTATGTTGGATTGGCACCGTCATGTTGGAATCAAATGTTAATAGGTTAACTTGTTTCAATCGAGCACGAGAAATTTTCGATATCATTTTGAAGGAATAGTAGCACACTTATGCCATCGGAGTAACTTCACATTTACTGTAACGAAAAATTGTTAAATATGTTGAGGTGGGACATTTTTAAACCGTGACCGTTGAAAAGAGCTGATTTCAGCATATTATGGTATTTTTGGGACTTTGTGTGTCAGGTTTTTGATTTAAAGTTTTTCAGGAATTACGTTTTAGGTTTTCTCAATTAGGTTAATTTTGAAAACTAGGTTTTCAAAATTACTATTTTGTGATTACGAACTTTGATATTTTATATTTTTTATTGTTTGGTTCGATTTTTAGGATTTTAGGGTTTCGTGATTTTTAATGTTTCGAGGTATTTTATGATTTTCCCGTTTCACATTGTAGATAGAATCTCCCGCACCCAACATTAGAAGGGGGTTTGAGGCGCTTCAGATGGCTTTAGTGACATAGCGTCTCGTGATATATTTGTTGCAGTAGGCCATACTTATACTCGTTGGAAAGAGAGGTTCATGTACTAAAAAAATCTTTTATCATTTTTTCATTGATCGCTTCAGTTGTGAGTTATAACGTGTCTTGAATGGAGGTAAAGAAAGAGAAAATTCGCTATACAGGTAACCCCCCAAGAACACGGTATTTGAAGAACACAGTTTCGAAGTACACGCATACCCATTTTCTCAAATTACATGGATTCATACTCGTACAACACGATTTTCGTAATTCTCTTTTATTTTGTTTTCTGTATATCAAAACAAAAATAAACCGTAACACGGTTTTAAAGAACACGGAACGGATTAATCGTGTTCTTGAAGGGTTTCCTTTATTTTACAATTTTGGTTCGATAAAGGCGAACACACAAGTTAGGCGGCTTTAATTGTGAATGGTGTCTGTGGTCGCGACATTGTCACAGTAAATCACGCGCATTTTTGGTTTTGTCGATTCCGTTCCGGTTATTTCGATAAAAATGATGCACCACTGGAGGATAGGAAGGCGTATAGGAAGGCCTATCGTCGAAAATGTTGATCAAATCCTGGAAATTATCGTAGACGTGGGGAGTGAAAAATTGTAAATTTTATTTGTCTATAAAGATAGCTTGCTAAAAGTTTATATGTTTGGCTAAAGATGCCATAAATTTCTAATTTCTGCGGATATAAATTATGATTTGACAGTCAAAAGCTTCAAAAGCGATGAAGAAATAAGCCAGATATATAGTTTTTTCTGTAAAAATTACTGTAGATGAAACCAGTAACGTATGTGAATGCCAAATTAGTACCAGAACCTTGTCGATGTATAAGTTCATCATCTTCATCATTTAATCCACAAATTCAGATATTTAGATTTTATTACTTACGTTTAAGCAAACGTAATAAAAAATTGTATCCGATCTCAATAGTTGGGAAAATTTGCAACCAATCTTAACAATTGCCTAAATATATGCACACAAAAACATTATAAATGTTTAAAAACCTTATACATTATTTAGGTAAAATAATTATAACAAAACATAAGAACTTTATTATTGGATCAACCATCAAAGGATCAACATTTCCACAAATTATTAATAAAACAATTACAGTAGACATCGGCTAACACGAAATCGAAGTGAATAACAAAATATTTCGTGTTATGAGAATTTCGTCTTAAGAGATAATAAAATTTAAAGTTAAATGCATACATTTTTACTTAAATTTGATTCCTTAATATTAATGAAAACAAGTAATTACATGTGAACATAATTTTAAATTCATGTTACTAACCAAAAATCACATATGTAATTTCATTTAAATCAAAACATTTATACATTATGTAGGTAATGAAAAATAAAATTCAAAAAGGTACTGTTAAAAAATTGCAAAAAATAGATATTATAAAAAAACATACTGATGCTTTAATTCAATTCGGTGTTGTTTCAAAAAAGTCTGTAATTTTCTTTTGTACCATTTTATTAATTATGTTTTCCTCCAAATAATTTTCCAAGTCATCAAGAATGTTGTACACTTTTTCTTCATTTGGTTGAGCTTCGGTAAATTGACGCAAATCAAGTAAGCACTTACAAACGGTTTCAACTGAAGGTACCGGAACTGGAACATCATCTGCATACTTTTTATCGCTATTCTCGTTTCCTTGGGCGGTTGTGAGTATTATTATATCAATACTATTATCCAAACTCAAGTAATTTTCGATCGTAATATTTTTAGGTAAATTTGTAACCAAAGAAATACGATCAAAAATATTATTCACGTCATCGTTTACAGTACTCTCACATATTATCTCTGGCTGATCATCATCGGAAGATTTTGGAATTGTAAAACCAGAATGGCGAAAGCAACTTGTTTTAGTTACTGGCGTAACAAGTTTCAATGCGTGGCGTAATATGTACAACTCATCCAAGACTGATACCTGTTTCATATCTTCCTAGAAGCTCAATACTTGCTAACTATTTTTGAAGGAGTACTTTTTTGTAAAACACTTTTGACTTCTTAATGATTTCTTGATCACAAGGCAGTAATACACTGGTAGTATTTGGAGGCAGAAAAATTAATTTAACACTTTCTAGGTGGATTATCGGATGTGCCGAGCAATTACCTATAATTAAAACTGCCTTTCTCTTTAGCTTTAAAAAGATTGTATCTAAAGATTTCAACCAACTTGAAAATAAATCCGCTGTCATCCAGGCTGTTTTATTTGTGGTGTAGTGAACGAGTAGATTTTTAAACTTTTTAAAACATCTCAGATTTTGAGACTTTGCGATAATAATAAGCGGAAGTTGCTCTGTTCCATCGGAATTACATCCAACAAATACTGCAAGACGTTCCTTAGATTGTTTACCACCAGAACAAGTTTCTCCTTTAAATGTTACAGTTTTGTGCGGCAACGAAAAAAAATAAACCGAATTAATCCGCATTAAAAATATCTTTTCTATCAAAATCCTTAAGAATTGTAGGTAAAGTTGAAGATATCCAATCGGAAGTGATATCAGCTGACACCTGTTTCACCTCTCCACTAATACACTTAAATACAATTCCGTGTCTGTTTTAGACGTAAAACGTCTGTTTCGTACAGTTTTTCTGCAGATCATGGACTAACTAAAAAATTTACAACAAATATGAAAAAAAAATTAAAATTACAGGAAAAAGTTAAACTTTAAAATAAAAAAACTTACAACTATATAAACCAATAAATCAATTATTTTAAAAAATATCAAAAAAGATTTTTTATATAAATTGAAAGCACAACACAACCGAAAATTGGCATTGTAAAACTATTATGAATTTTTTTTTTATTTCTGTACAATAGAAAATCGACACTGATTTTATTGAAAACTAAAACATTTTTAACATTGATATTGAAAACGTTATGACATACATACCCAGACAACCACCGCATTTTAATATTTAAAGCCTAATAACCCTTTATAATTAGATTTCGATGGCTATTTTATCAGCCTTTTCCATTAATAGAGGTCCAGAAATAGGAGCATTTTGAGATCGCGCTTGATTAAACTAAAGCAACAATCCCGAATCTAAATCTTCAAACTTTGGTAAACGCAAACGTTTCCAGTTCCTTCGAAATCACCGTTTTCATATGAAGATTAAATTTTCAGGCATTATTTTATAATCGTTGATAAAGTAGAGTTCGGAATCCCAAATTCTTTACAAATTTCTGTTTTTGATCGATCGCCTCGATCAACATTTTCAAGAATATCATTTTTTTTACCGTTAAAGCGTTTTGTTTTTTATTTCCGCTAGCGATGCTTTTGTTATTAATCACTGAAAAAGCAACAACAATTTTAAAGAATTCTAGAGAACACAATTTAGACAACAAGAATAATTTTATATCTCACTCACAAAAACTAACACGGTCATCAAAAATAACACCAATACTAACCCCGCGAACGACACCAATAAATTCAAATTTTACGGTTAATGGTAATTTCGTTATTTTGCAATCGTATTAAATCGGTCCTATAGCCGTACGTCCTCAAGTTGGCCGGGAAACGTAAAGTAAGGACGTAAAAAGCATAACCACGGAAGAGCAGGGTGAGCCTCGAGCCCCAAAACAGATCGGATAGTTAACAATAAAAATAAAAAACGAGATTATACAGAAAAATAATAATAATAATAACAATAATAATAATAATAATAAAATAGAAGAATAGTACAAAGCAAACTAAAACCATTTCTAAGAAGAATTTTATAATCGTCCGTGAATTTAATTTGTTTAAGAATTTTTTTCGGCTTTTCGGACAAAATATTATTTTAATGGACACCCATACAATGTTTACGACTATTTTAGTCGCAGAAAACAAAGAGGCGTTTGTGTACACAAGTACGCCCTGGGGTTAAAGGTTTGGGGGAGGGGAGTGCATTTTTTCTACTTTTGTGGTAGAAATATTGTTAATAAATGGCCTCTTTGTTTCTGCGACTAAAATAGTCGTAAACATCGTATGGGTGTCCATTTAAATAATATTTTGTCCGAAAAGCCGAAAAAAATTCTTAAACAAATTAAATTCACGGACGATTATAAAATTCTTCTTAATTATATGTGTTGGCTTGTTACACATACATAGTGAGAATTTCCTGTGGTTTCTGATTTATTGATATATAATTCGCTAGATCGATATGTTCTTGTTTTGTATTATCGGTACAAAGCAAGAGTTGGATTTTTGCAGTTTGGTCGTTGCAACCTGATGAGTAGACCAACTTTTTATCAGTACGAAACCAAGCTGCCAAGAAGCTACCTAAGGGAGTTCTCATTTTTGCAAGGGTTTGTGTTCTTTGTGTACACAAGTACGCCCTGGGGTTAAAGGTTTGGGGGAGGGGAGTGCATTTTTTCTACTTTTGTGGTAGAAATATTGTTAATAAATGGCCTCTTTGTTTTCTGCGACTAAAATAGTCGTAAACATTGTATGGGTGTCCATTAAAATAATATTTTGTCCGAAAAGCCGAAAAAAATTCTTAAATAAAACCATTTCTCTTCAACAAAACAAAATTTAATAACAAAATTTAATTTCGGGGAAGTCCCAAAAACTGAACGATATTTTTGTTTTATGAAACCACAGGTGTTCAATTATAAAATTCGTGAAGCGAATATTTCTATACTAATTTTATATAAAGGGACTGAAAAATTTGTTCGCGTTAACCGAAAATCCGTGTTAAAAGTTCGTGTTAAGCGAAAAATTTAATTCTAAAATTTTATGAAAAAGCTAAGTTCCAAAACAAATTTCTTGTTATTCGATATTTCGTGTCGTCCGTTTTCGTGTTAACTAAATTCCACTGTATTAAATTTGTATGCTTTTGGACCAACATATACATTTGTGCATTTACATGCATTTACATTTTTTGCATTTACATTACAACCTGTCATTTTTTACGTACACATTTGTGGACATAAATGTAAGTGAAAAAAAATTTGTCTTACTGTGGATGAGGGATAATGATTAAATGTAATTTCGATCTGGTAGTTCATTTCCTTTTAAACTTACTCTATTAAATAGTTTAAGTTTTTTAGTGCTCACTAATTTGCTATTCCCAAGTTTCCCTATATATTGTATGCCCATACTATCTTCCTATAAAATTCTTAGTTTATAAACCAATATAATGATGTCATTAAATCGAAACAGTTTATTTCGTTTTTTTTGCTACTGAAAATAGCATTTTACTTATCTACGGTTCACATAAAATCCGCTCATCTCTTTAACCAATTTGTAATTTGTAAATCGCCTGAATCCAAAATAAAATAATCAACCACAAAATCATTTGTCTGGCAATAAATTAGAGTATTACCGCGTCATGTTGTTGTGCCTGAGAGTATTTTGACTTTTCGAATATTAATCCTTTTAAAATCTTTGATATAATTAATCATGTTGAGTGAATTATATGAGTTTTTTTATACGTTTAACTAATTATGATAAATTACTTTAGTATACTCATTGACCTTTGCTGAGATTATACGTTAGCGTGATGGAGAAAGAATGAGGGTGCTGAACTGGCGATACGAACTATTAAAAAAAAACTAATTTTGGTTTATAAAAAAAAGACACGAGCGGAAACTCTATACCACCAAGGTCAGACTAATTAATTAAAATAAATTTAAATCTTTCAAGAAATAATAATAAACGAATAAAAAAAAACAAATAAATAATAAACTGAATCCACCTGCGGCATCCAACTTAATGGCACCAATAAAAAATAAAAATAAAATTCTAGCTACTTAAATTTTATTATAAGAAGGTAGATAAGTAACAAAAAAAAAAAATTCATTTATATAAGATGGATGATTGATTTTACAAAAGAGGAATGTCAAATGGAATATAAATTATGGTATTCCCATATATATTGTACCACATGGTTCGAGGGGATTTAACCGGTCGATTTATATACGTTTGTCTCTAATCCAAAACCAAACATCAGATCAGAACGAGGAAAAAAAAAGCACTTGGCGAAATGACAAGAGCCATTAATGTCTGAATTACGTCCAGACGATAATTTTTGTTATTTTTGGTTGGTTGGTTCGATTGTTGGTGATTTCATCACGTCCAAAAATCACAAGTCATTCACAGTTGATGATTTGTTGTGAGTTTAAAAATTTAAATAAATGTTTGTTTCATGATATATTAAGCTCCAATCCACTTTGACCATTGTCTGTTTATCGTGAAGTTTTAATTCTAATTGTGACGTAATATTATTTTTTTGTCGTTCCAGGTAATGAACTATCAAACAAATCCAGTCTTTTTGGTAACTATATAAATTTACATAAATATTTTTACTGTTATAAACTCTATTATAGTGTTTCCTTTTTATAGTTTATTTCAACTATACTTGAACGAGCTGCATTAGTCAACTCGTTTATTTGCATTAATTTCTGGGATATAACCCAAACCCATTCTACAAAACCAATCTGATCATAATTGTTAAATAATTTATCGAGTTATAGAACCTTCACTGGTTCATATATTTTTACGGTTTATGCGATCGGTTTGGTTGCAGTAAAGGAAACGCCAATAATAATTTACAATCTCACATTCCTCACATTCAGTTAATTATCCGCAATCCAAAACGTCAATTATGTACAACTTCATTTGAAACAGTGTGTTGTGACGTGTCTACACCGCGCAGATAATTATTACTCTCCATGTGTAGAAAATGTACGTAGAAAATTGAAAAGTTGACGTTGACAATGTAGAGAATGTAGCCAATGTCGAAAATTATTGTTTCTGTACTGACGTGAAATAATTCCTAAAAAATCCTAAGTAAAAATTGCGTGTTTGTATTAGTGTTAGTTAAAAGTATTAGCATAGAATAATAAGTTTACCATAGGTTTCCCATTTGTATAAAACGAGAGACAAAACTGAAATTCCAATGTCGTTTACAGATAAAAAAATTTTGTGAGCGGTTAGTGTCGTGAAAATACATTTTCACTTTAAAATGTATTTGTTTATTTTATTCGATATTACGAACTTTTACATATACAATCACACTTTGTATTGTTGTTTTTGGTTATTTAGGAATAACTTTAGATTTAGGAAAATATTCCAACCCGTTTTTTTTTGTTGATTTAATACCATTTGAAAAATTTGAACTCAAGTTCTTATATAACAATGACGTACCCCTAGGATGTCCCAATAAGAAATTCGGAAGCGGCTGGTCACGGGTCTTCAATTGCTAGACCAATTGAACTTTATAGGGCCACAAACCAAGATCTTTACGCTGAATTCGTTGCATGGAAGACGTACTTCACAAACTTCTTGATACCGTTGTGTGTGAGTCCCGCGCTTTGACCAAATTTTGTATGACATTTTCTTGCGATTTCGAACCAATTGTCTTTTTTGTGGAAGTAAATTTAAAACATTTTCCAGTTTTGTTGAAGCGTTAAGCGACTCATTTCGTTAACTAGAAATAATATACTGAGTTTCTATCAGAGAAAGAATGACATTAGTGTTGCCAGAGCCAAAATAACCGATATGTCAAATCTGAACCGGTTATTGTGACACGCTTTATAATATGTGATGCTTTGCTCGGAAAACGGAATGATACGAAAAAATGGATATACCTTAGCTGTGTACAATTTGTAGTGTACAATTTTAAAATATTTGAAAAGTCAAAACATATGTTAAAAAGTAGAAATTGTTAACACAGGTTTACTGTTAACCATATGTGTAGGCTGATCTGTTGTTTAAGAAATTTATCATAAACTTGGGTAATGAAGGTCTTAGCATCGTACGGCGTTATGATTAGACATAAATTCTCTATACTATAACAACATTTTATTTGGTTTCGCCTAAATATATTTTGGTGAACTCGATTCCGACTATAATTGAAATTTCTATTTTGTTTAAAGCAACGCTGAATGCCGAAAAATTAATTAAGAGCTAATTACTCAAAGTGGATTTCAGCGACGACTGTGTAGTATCGATAATACAAATCAAACATCAAGAAATGTTACAAGATCTTGCTAAACACTTGAGATTAAAATTTAGGGAGGTACCGATGTACGCTTATTTACCGATATGCAAATCTCGCGAACTGGTTCAAAATAATTTTTGTACTAATTCCAAAAAATACGTTAATCCAAATAACTAATCGTACAAACATTGAATAATTATTTAATTAATTTTATTAACCCTGAATTTGTAAAACAAAATCAAAAAAAAAATCATTTTACGGGAATGGAATCACTTATCGTTGTCCCAATATTAAAATCACAGTTAACCAAATACCGGTCAAGACGGTAAGACAGCACCTGCAAAATGATTAAGGTTGTTTACAACCGCGGATAAATTTAGGCAATGTACCTACTTTAAAACCATTAGAAATTGTTCCTGGCGACCGAGAACTATACTAATATTTATTTATTTTGCTTGGCGCTACATCCCATAGAGGGATTAATTAGGTTCCATGATCATACTATTTTGTTTTTATATTATTAATGTGTGATTAGTCCATTGAATGCTGGCCAAATTCTCAGGGCTGCTGAAAGAGGCAGACTGCTGCTAGATGCTGTGCGCGGAAGGGATGATTTCGTTACATGCTGTTTCCTTCCGTCTTTATTATAACTTTTATCCTATTTCCATGCGGTCCGGTAAAAGCGTACTAAAACAATTGGAAGATTTAATTAATAAGAAAATGCCGACGATTCAAGACAGATCCAAGCCAAACATTTTTTAAATTTTACCGTAAAAAAATATAAACCAAAGTTTTAATTTGAAATGTCGGACACAGATGAAGCTTGTGTGTGAAAATGTCCCGAAAAGTAGCCCGAAAAAATGTGTCTGCTTAATCTGTAATATTTTCGGGCTGGCCCGAAAAACTTAGAAAACTGCAATACCTTTAATTCTTATCCTGATTTTTTTTACATCAACATACCAAGTTTTCATTTTACAACCCAACACGAAAAAATAGAAAAAAATATTGATGAATAAATATATAATATTTGTTTGTATGTATATGAAAAGCAATTTTAGTGACTATCTCAAAAAATTAGTCTCTATTAAAAATACGAATATAATGATACTACGTACACCTTGTTAAAGTTAGCCGAAAGTTGCCAGCCGAAAAAAAAAAAAAAAAAATGATAATGCAGATTGTGTCTTTGGTTTGATAGCCGAACAGAAAAATTCAACAATGTTGATACTGTTATAATGATAGTGTCCTGAATACAGCAAAAATCAGTCATGAACTCGAATTTAGGAGAATTTAGGATCGGGCTATATCATTCGGGTGAAGGGGAAATTATTTCAGTTTATAGGAATTTAAAAATCGATAGGAGCGAGAGTATAAAGAGAGTTTAACTTTCGGCTGGAATAGTCAGGACACTATCTGCATTATCTTTCGGCTAACTTTAACAATGTTGATCAATATATTTTAGCCAAAAGTTACCAGACAATATTTAAGAAAAAATTATTTTTTCTTCATATTATTTACTTCTCTAAGTTGATATTAAAATAAAAGATTTTTCTTCAATTTAAATGAAATTCTGATGAGTATACAGGGGTGTAATTTAACAAGATTCCAATACTTCAATTTCTAAAATCCATAGAATGGCCCGGCGCTTGTTTAATCTTAATTCGCAATGATGCCACTATGGCCATTTGATAGGCCCTAATGCACGGTAACAACAGTCAATTTTTGAAGAAATTCTGATGGGGATACAAGGGTGTAATTTGACAATATTTCAATAGTTCAATTTTTGAAAAGTTCATTGAATGGCTCGGCGCTCTTGTTTAATCTTAATTCGCACTGATGCCACTATGACCATTTGATAGGCCCTAATGTCTGGTAACAACAGTACAATTTTGAAGAAGTTCTGATGGGGATACAGGGGTGTAATTTGACAATATTTCAATAGTTCAATTTCTGAAAAATCTATTGAATGGCGGCCCACCGCTCTTGTTAAATCTTAACTCGCATTGATGCCACTATGACCATTTGATAGGCCATAATGTTTGGAAAAAACATTCCAATTTTGAAGCAATTCTGATGGGGATACCGGGGTGTAATTTGACAAGATTTTTTTTACTTCAATTCCTGAAAAATTCATTGAATGGCCCAGCGCTCTTGTTTAATCTTAATTCGCATTGATGCCACTATGGCCATTTGATAGACCCTAATGCCTGGCAACAACAGTCAAAGCTATGGAATATATGTCAAATTACACCCCTGTATCCCCATCAGAATTTCTTCAAGGTTGGATTGTTGTTAACAGGCATTACGGCCTATCAAATGGCCAGAGTGTCATCAATGCGTATTTAGGTTCAAAAAGAGAATTTTTCAGAGATTAAACTATAGAAATTTTGTCAAATTGGGCCCCCGTATCTCCAGCAGAATTTCGTTAACCGGTTTCATTAACCGGTTAATTTCGTTTCGTATATACGGAGGGCAAATTCGCTAATTCAATATGTCTCCACAGTTAGGCCGAAGTTGACCAGCATGATGGCCTATCAAGTGGCATCAATGACCAGGCATGCTAACTTAGGACAACAGGCCATTCAATGCATTTTCGATTTATAATCAATTAGCGAAATTTTGATAAATTACACCTCTGTATATACCCCAACATCTCTGTATTCACCAACAATTATGATACACAAAATGGCCATAGTGGCATCACCACCTTACTTTATGTCCATTTGGGGCAAGGTTAACAATATTGCTTTTTAAATTATAATTGATTGATCTAAACATTTGTATTTCTCAAGTTTAACTAGAATTAGGTTTTACAACAACCTTCGCATACTAAAACATTCAAATTAGTTTCTGTTGATGTGTTGTTGAAATAATTATTCGGCTGAAGAATGTTGAACAACGGTGACGTATTTATACTGTTAAAGTTAGCCGAAAGTTTCCAGCCGAAAGATAATGCAGAAAGTGTTTCTGCTATCCCAGCCGAAACACTAACTAGACAAATGCAATAAGACAAATGCAATAATTGTATAGGCTAACGGCTTCGACAACTCTCACGGGCACACGGGACGTCGCTGTGATCCCCTCCCCTCCGCTTAGCCCTACAAGGGGCTCTAGATTTGAACTTCAGGGGACGTAGGAGCCGGGATCAGCAAACATGTCGCACTGCGTGCCGCACGTAGGAGCTGATTATGTAGAATCTATTGACCGCTTTATCGAAAAATCATATCGTATATTTTTTCGACTGGGATAGCAGACACTATCTGCATTATCGTCCGGCTGGAATCTTTCGGCTAACTTTAACAAGGTGACGTATTTATATACTTTCGGCTGAGAAAGCGAAGATACTATCTGCATTATCGACTTTTTTGATCTTTCGGCTGGAAACTTTCGGCTAACTTTAATAGTATACTACGCACGATTTTGAAAAAATAAATACCAGAACATTTTGCAATAAGGCGGTTTTCACAGAGATTGTCTGCGAATTTGGCTGTCATGAATAAGTGTACGTTATTTAAAACCCAAATAATGCAGCCTCTCTTCTACCATCGAGAACTGGTGTAGGCCATCTGGATTTCAAATAATATAGCCCCATTTCTGTACAAGGTGGAAAGAAGTTTCGTGCCAGTCTCAGTATATAACGATTTTCAAGAAAAAATTTACTATGAAATTTTCTTTTGTGGCGGTTGTCACAGGAATTACCTGAAACTTCGGCTACCATGGAGAATTAGTGTAGGCCATCTGGAATCCGAATAATGTAGTCCCATTTCTGTACAAGGTAGAAGGAAGGTTCGTGCCAGTCGCACTATGTAACGATTTTCAACAAAAAATGTACTAAGAAATTTTCTTCTGTGGCGTTTGTCACAGGAATTACCTGAAACTTCGTTTACCGTCGAGAATTAGTGGAGACCATTTGGAATCCAAATAGTTTAGCCCCATTTCTGTATGAGGTGGGAAGAAGGTTCGTGGCAGTCTCAGTATGTAACGATTTTCAACAAAAAATTTACTAAGAAGTTTTCTTATGTGGTGGTTGTCACAGGGATTACCTGAAACTTCGGCTACCGCCGAGAATTATTGTAGGCCATCAGGAGTCCAAATAATGTAGCCCCATTTTTGTATGGGGTGGGAAGAAGGTTCGTGCTAGTCTCAGTATGTAACGATTTTCAACAAAAAATTTACTAAGATATTTTCTTATGTGGCGGTTGTCACAGGGATTACCTGAAACTTCGGCTACCGTCGAAAACTAGTGTAAGCCATCTGGAATCCAAATAATGTAGCCCCATTTGTGTATGAGGTGGGAAGAAGGTTCGTGCTACTCTCAGTATGTAACGATTTTCAACAAAAAAATTTAGTAAGAAATTTTCTTCTGTGGCAGTTGTCACAAGGATTACATGAAACTTCGGCTACGGTCGAGAATTAGTAGAGACCATCTGGAATCCAAATAATGTAGCCCCATTTCTGCACGATGTAATGGTTTTATTCAAAAAATTTACTAAGAGATTTTCTTATGTGGCGGTTGTCACAGGGATTACCTGAAACTACAACTACCGTTGAGAATTAGTTTAGTCCATCTGAAATTTAAATAATTTAACCCACAGAAATGGGGTGGAAAGAAGGTTCGTGCCAGTCTCAGTATGTAACAATTTTCAACAAAAAATTTACTATGAAATTTCCTTTTGTGGCGGTTTTCACAGGGATTAAAGATTCTGCGTCATTGCAAAATGTTTTGGTATTTCTTTTTTAAAAATCTTACGTAATATCATTGTACTCGTATTTTTAAAATAGACTAATTTTAGAAAGGGTGTGTAATGAAATTTAGGTTTTCAAAATGTCGGTTTTCAAAATCTCTGTTTTCTAAATCTCGATTTTCAAAATCTCGGTTTTAAAAATTTCAACTTTCAAAATCCCGGGCTTCAAAATCCCCGTTTTGTATAAAAAAAAAACCGATTTTTAAGAAATCCCGGTTTGAATTTTTAAAATGTGACATGTTGGAAAATGGGACTCTTAAAAGATTTTTTGACAAAATTATTAATGAGTTTGCGATGAAGTTCTAGAAAATGGCTAATAGGGATGGAAATTGGATGGAGGGTTAAGTGCTCGTGAGAGGTATCGAAGCCGTCAACCTCTGCAATTATTGCATTTCAAAATGTTGCATTAATAAAATATTGTTTTTTTTATTAATATTGCAACTACAAAGTATTGTAATTACAAAATGTTGCAAGTACCAAATCTTACACTTAAAAAACTTTACTAATTATTTTGTGCAATTAGAACTAGAAAAAAATAAAACCGAGATTTAAACTGGGATTTTGAAAACCGACATTGCATAGTACACCCTTTTTGAAATTGACAATAAATTTGCTTTTCATATACATACATACACAATGGGGTCGATTCCGCGATCTAAAATTTTATGTTATGTTATTTTTGTTTTTTCAATACAAATTCCAATAGGAAGCGGGGAAATAAAATAACATAACAGCAATTTATATGTCACGAGATATATTTATTCATCAATTTATTTCTATTTTTTCGTGTTGGGTTGTAAAATCAAATCTCGTTGTAGTATGTTGATGCAAAGTAAAATCGCGATAATAATTATAGGTAATGCAGTTTTTCTAAGTTTTTCGGGCCAGCGCGAAAATATTTTCAGACTACTTTTCGGGCCAACTTCACATACATGGTGGTGCTGGCGGATTTTCATATGCCTGTATTTCTGTTTTTTGCAAGTGGTAGTTAAGACTTTGACAATTTCAAAATAAAGATTTAACAGCTTAAGCTAGTTCAAATCTTTCTTCGAAATCACCAAAAACAAAAAGTGACATGCAAATAAAATATTGAAAAATATCTTGAATTATTTTAAATTTTACTTTTCTCACCTACTTGCTTTGTAAAAATTGAATTATAAAATTACACAATATTGAAAATTCGCAATTTGAACTGAAAAACATCAAAAACGCAATATTCCACAATATATATTTGTCGACATAGTCTACACCAATATGTTTTGTCTACCCTATTTTCAACACCAACATGTTGAAACTTCCAAATTACGCGTAGACACACAACACTGATTTGAAAATGATTGTGAAATACATACCATAAAATTTACAGTGTTAAATTTAAATATATAAACACGATAAAATCGCGAATTTTTTTCTAATTCTAACGAAGGCTACTTTAGACAATGTTTCTATTTTTATATCTCCGAACCTAGTGATGTTCACGAGGTCTCAGCTATATGACGGAATAGCTAAATTAAAACCGGACGTGTGTGGTGAACAAGATCTAGTTATGATGGGTTTTAACTGTCCGCAGCGTGTTTTAAAATATTTTATTGTTTTTGATTTCTATCTGTTTTCAAATTTTTCTGTTACCACTCCCAGAGATGTGCATAGTTTCTTAAATGTATTTTAGGATAACATAGACAAAGTTTTAACGAAGATACGTACTTTGACATACAAACTTTAGGAGTTCCATGAATTTGAATAAAATTTCAAATTTTATTTCACCGATTCTAGATATGTTCACGGGATCTCACTTACATGGGCAGATAGATCAGTCAAAATTCTATGAGTGTGGTGAACGAGATCTATGTCGTCTTACTTTGTTTTAAGCTAAATCCAATCTGGAATAGAATTAATATTGTGCTTAAAGTACAATAACAACCAAAGATATTTTTTAATTTATTTTTATAAGTTGGTATCAATTACATTTTGAATTTGAAAACAACGTAAAAATGTAACTAAATATATTCAATTAAATATTAACTAGCTGGCCTGTGATTGAATAATCAGTCACGTGATTACATTTTATTAAATTTTTGGTTAAGAAATGATTAAGAAGATTTATTAAGATGTAAATTTGGTGCACTTTTATCAAAAATAAAGTAAATTCATATACGCCATTAAATATTTAATAAGAAATGTACAAAAGGATAATAAAATATGAATTTACATGCGTAGAATCTCTACAAAACAACATTCTTTGTTGTAATGCGCCCGTCCCGATCAGCTGATTGATCGCTTGTCTCAACCATAAACACTTTGAGTCCGTCAAATGAGCGGCATCGGGAAAAGTCCACAAATACGGGGGCCGGAAAGTACACTTCTACCTTCTTCAAGCTTTGGCCCTAACTCTTGTTGATGGTTATGGCGAACGCGAGCTGGACGGGAAATTGGAGGCGAGACACTTTAAATGAGAAGGTGCTTTCCGAGGGTGAGAGCTTTATATGTGGCAAGAGAACGCGCTCGGCTTTTGAGAAGCCCGTCAGCAAATCACGTTCCAGACTGTAACGGTTTATTTTTGCGACTCGCATGCGTGTTCCATTGATAAGACCCTTGCTAGTGTTTAAATTCCTCATCAAAAGAACGATGGCGTTTACCTTTAGCGGGATAACATGGCGCGGATGTCCGGATCCTTCAATCTTGTTGAGAAACTCGACATGTAGGCGGAGTTCCTCATTCATGTCGTCACTCTCAACTTTATCAACACTAAGTTTGACTTCTTGTCTGCCGGGCAGGAGGTCAAGCATCTGCTGATTGATTAGCGCACAATCATCATTCTTGGGTGCAAGGGTGGCGTGCTCCTCGATGGTGCCCTCGGCTAGTGTTGTGTTGATGTCACCATACACGAAATCGATTACACGTTTGTCTTTGATTATGAGCGCGACCCCTGGCATGATGCTGGCCTCATCTATCATGATGAGTCGCGCGCTTCTCAACTTGGTAGCGTGAGAGAAGTTTGGCTTCATTGATGAACCGGCAGTTTGAAAATGTTGGAAATATTGGAAAAATATTGGAACCGGCAGTTTGAAAATGTGGTGTAGCGTACGTCCACCTTCCATCAAGCTCGTGGCGAATCCAGTGAAGACGGAGCAAATGAACTCCAAGCCACGCCCCTTGGCAAATGCAATGAGTGATTGCAATACAAATGTCTTGCCACACCCATCGGGAGCGTCAACGTAAAAGACCTTTGCTGACAGGTCTTCATTTGCACTCGCATACATGTTGTCGAAAGCACCATTGCTAAATATTAAAATCTCAAAAGGGAAAAGCACACAATTGCCGTAGCGCGCAACTTTACAATCTAAATATTTAATAAGAAATGTACAAAAGGACCGCTGTATTTGTGTGTTATTTTCATTTGTATATGAATAATTGTGACGTACTAAACTAATGTACTTATGTAGATTATATAGTCGATAGTCGATTAACCACCAGACAAAAAGCAGAAACACTTCACGCTAGTTCAAGCATGAAATTAAGAGCTTAATAAATTATCCGGTTACGAAATATACTTTGGACACAAATCAACCGCATATCGGGACGAAACTTCCCGCTTAACCTTTTCGCATAAATTAAGAGATCCAATGACTTTTGCCTGAAATCGGACGAAAATGATTATTCCAAACTTTCCATAGATATTATGTTTGTGTAAGTACTATGGTCAATCTTCACTCGCAAAATTTTGTCATGACAATAGAGTGCCATGACAAAATTGTCTTTTTACACTGGCAGAACACCAAAATGTTTGTATGTATGTAGAATCATTTTATGTTTTCTGTTTTGTTCTGTATTGTCACGGTGTAATGACGGTTCAATACAACCACATTTTGTCATGGCATTCTGGCGTCCTGATTGATTTATAAGAGGTACAGTATAGGAAAAACGTTTCTTGGCTTTTACACCTATTTCCCGTTCACGTACTTTAATAAAACATATATTCTGCACATCTATGAAAAAATACCTTTCACCTGATATATGTTTCATTAAGATACGCGCACGGGAAATAGGTTAAAAAGGTGTACAAACTAAAAATTAAGCGTATTAATATATAAGATGTGCTAAAATATTGGGCCCAATTCTCGTGGCATGTTATGTTATTTTATTCCCCCGTTTCCTATTGGAATTTGTATAGGAAAAACAAAAATAACAATTTTTTTTTTTTTATTTATTTATACAATATTACTTATTATTAATAATTAATTAATAATATTATACATAATATTATTTATTTATTTATACAATATTACAACTGATTCAGAGATCATCTAGTAATTTATCTTTCTTAAATTAAGTTCTCGGGTTAAGATGAGTAACCTATTGGTTACTCATTTTATAATACTTTCTTCTAAAACAAACTGCCCAGCTCCAGAGGTTTCTGCCTTTGGAGTCTCCTCACGCCGTTAGTGGTGTCCAACATACGACGGATATCTGCATTTTCGTGTAGAGATAAGCGCTGTACGTGTTTCTTTGCATGATTCTTTATTTCATCGGTGACGTATTCCATCTTCAAGTCACTATGGATGTTGTCATTCCTAATGTACCATGGGGCGTTCACAATCCCTCGTAGCACTTTATTTTGGAAGCATTGTATCATTTGCACATTGGTTTTCTTGGCACAACCCCAAAGCTGGATACCATAGGTCCATACTGGTTTTAGCATTTGCCTGTATAGAAGCAATTTGTTGTGTATTGAGAGCTCAGAGTTTCTAACCATGAGCCAGTACATTTTTCTATATTTGATGTTTAACTCTTCTTTTTTCTTGATGTGTTCTTTCCATCTTAGCTTAGCATCGAGGGTCATGCCAAGGTATTTAGCTGTATTTGCATATGGAATTTAGTTTGAGTTGAGAACCACGGGAATACAGTTTACATTTTGATTTGTAAAGTTGACGTGTACTGATTTTTCTTCATTTAATGAGATGCGCCATTTTTTAGTCCAGTTGCTCACCGTGTTAACTGCACTTTGAAGTTTGCTTGTTTGATCGACACCATTATTACACATCGTAACTAATTTCTCGTCTTGCTTAGAAATAATTAAATAATTCCAATTTAGAATTAAATATATGGGATTGTTATTGCAAATTTCTCAAAGTAAAGCCCCCAGCCTCCCACCCCTACTCCCATGTCAATCACGTTGATTGAAATTCAACTGTCTATGGGGGCTTAAGACCGCACTAATTATGATGATTTTTAACTTGTCCAGAAACATGTTTACATTTACTAGTTATATCTCTTATCCCAGAAATGTTCACGGGATCTCTTTCATATATTCGAATAGATCAGAAAACAGTCGGTGGAATGATGGTTTCTACCTGGTTTTCCAAATAAGCTACGAACACGATTTATTTTTTACACGGAGTCACTTTTATAATTTTGGATAAGTCAAAGTTTCGATCTTTGATAGCTCCGGGCAGGGTTCGGTTATGATGATATTTACTTTGCCATACACGACTTTGCCAAATTGACATTGCATAGTTTGTTTTTTCTGGTAGGGCTAGATTAGGACCATCTATATTCTGAACAATTCTTGGTAAACCTATTAGGTCTCGAGATATTTAATTTCTTAAGAAAATCCTAATCGACCATATCGCCCATCCTCTAAAAACAGTCATCCTCTAAAGAACATAAAAAACGGCTCCCTGAATTAAAAAACGCTGAAATTAAAAAGGTGTACTTATAAAAATGGTGTTTTTATATGAAAAAATCGGACCTTGTTTAAGTCATACTTTTAACAAATTTTCTGACATAACAAAGGTGTTTTACAAAAACAAATTTAATTTTAAAATGACACAAGAAAGGCATATTTTATTTCACATTATATACATAAAATTTACACTTGTTTACTCGTGTTTCGGTTAATTGGATGCCGATAATTGGACTTTTACTGTAATATGAAAATTAAAGCCATTCAAAATTTTCAACTAGTGCTTTCATTACTGAAACTGTGCAAAAATCAATTGCAAATTTCATAATGAATTACAAAATGCATATGAAAGAGAAAAAAGCAAAAAAAAAATTCTAAAAATGAATATTTTGGTTGACTAAGTGTTCGGATTAATTGGATGCCGGATAATCGGGCTTTTACTGTAATATGTACATTAAAGCCATTCAAAATTTTCAACTAATGCTTTCATTAATGAAAATATGCAAAACACAATTGCAAACTTCAAAATTCATATGAAAGAGAAAAAAAAAAGAGAAAAGAGCAAAAAAATCCTAAAAATTGAATTTCCGTTTGACTGAGTGTTCCGGTTAGTTGGATGCCGGATAATTGGGCTTCTACTATATGTAATATGAATATTAAAGCGATTCAAAATTTTCAACTAATGATTTCATTAATGAAAATGTGCAAAAAACAATTGAAAATTTCAAATGTATTAAAAAATGCACATAAAATACAAAAAAGCAAAAAACATTCCTTAACATTAAAATCCGGTTAATTGGATGCCAGATAATCGGGCTTTTAGTGTTATACATTTTACGTTTTATTTCGATCTTAAATTTACACATTTTATTCCATTTTCAAAGTGACTTAAAAATACACATTTTATGTCACTTATAAACATACTTCTTAAATCATTTTCAAAATGACTTATGATATGCATTAATAAAGTCAGCTTTTTTTATTTCATTTTCATTACAGATTTTAAGTCAATTTTAAAATGAAATAAAAACGCTGGTTTTAAGTCCGAAAAAACACAATTTTTAAGTCAGATTTTTTTAATTTAGGGAGCCAAAAAAACAGTTTTGAGATAAATGCATTTATCAGCTTTAAATAATGAATCATCGCAGCATCATTTGTGTCATGACAGTTTTTTAGAGCATGTGCGATATGTTGGGTCACACCCCGTATTTTTGAGATCATTATATCATGCTTTTGTTTAGGTAATAAAATGTTGATAATTAGGTTTTTACGGTTACCAAACTAGGAGCACGTAGTCATTGTATTAAAATGTTAATGCTGTCTTTTACCGTAACTTATTAATTTTTAATGATTACAAATTTAGTCTTCATGCAGAACACCAATCATCAACAGATATAATTTTATATTAATAAATCCCAAGAAAGCGATTTATTTTCGATCGACCATTGTCAAAAGTGTTTTGTGTGTTAACGTGCGATATAAACCTTGTGTTAAAGTGCTAAGTGAATTTTAAATATCGAACAACATGAAATTCAAACTAAATTGTTCGCCACACCTGCGGATGCACGACATTACAAAACAACTGTTTAACAATAAATTTCTCGCAGATATCCAATTTCGGATGGGCGGTAAAATCATCTACGCACACTCCTTGGAGCTGATGAAACGAAGTGTGGTATTTGAAAGGCAATTAGAGGAAACGTTGGGCGAACAAAAAATTATTCCAATTACCGACTGTAACTACGAAAGTTTTTTGGAATTCATCCGATTCATTTACACGGATGAATGTGAAATTAGTGGTAAAAATGGGATGCATTTATTAAAATTGTCTATCAAATATCGGATTATAATGTTGGAAAATGAAGTGATGAAGATTCTTTTATCTACTGAAGGGTTATTAGCATTGTTTGATTATTGCATTACCGAGAAATACGAAATTGCACGACAGCACATCAATGAAGAATTATCTTTCAATTACAAAAGCTTGGTAAACCAAAATTTGATTTTATCCCTCCATCCGGATTCGATTAATAAAATTTTACAATTTGATGCAATCAGAGGGGATGTTAAAGAAACCCAAATCTTCAATGCTTTGGCTGGATGGATAGAAAATTATTGCAAACAACATAAAATGACATTACGAGAGGGGCGTGAACGGTTCGATGGCCTCATAAAGAAAATTCGATTTCCATCAATGTCCAACTATGAGATACGCCATTGTTTTCAAAAATACCCTGGATTATTTAGTGAGAATGATCAAAATTCAGTTGGAAAGCAGGCTGTGTTTGGTGACAGTGGTAGCGATCTGTGGATATCAAAACCCAGAGAAAAATTTATTCATCCAGACGAATGCCGGTCGATTACTCGAGATACACCACTAGTAACAAAATTTTCAGTATCAAAGGAAATCAATTTGTGTGGACTACGAGTCGGAATTGGAAACCATAACAAAGATGTGGAGATAAAAATTACGTCGAAAGACATTGAAACAAGCGAAGTTGAGAAAATTCAGTTCACGCAATCTGCTCCTAAGTTTTGGCTTGTAATGCTCCTCAGTCTTGGCGACTCAATTGAATTGAAACCAAATGTTGAATACACGATTGATATTAAATTTTTAGACCTACAAGATATTGAATCTGTAGAAGTTTTTTGCAGAAAGCCGAATGTAAATCTCATTTATAATGACCCCGAGAATTGTGTTAAAATCATAAAAGTGGGTGCAAATATGTTGGAAATTATGTTTAAGCATTAGAGCATTATGCAATTTTTTAAAATACATGCATTTTTGATTAATTGAAAATTACTTGTTTTTATTTTTATAGATATCTCGATGCCTTATATAAAATATGTGTCGTTGTGTTAGTGGCGGTCATCACGATAATTGGAATATTAAAGGAATCTTCAAGAGTGTTCTGGTTCTGTTTTGTTAATAATTTTGGACTCCACCGATTTTAATAGAATTTGGTGAGAGTGCCTTCTGATTTGTTTTGAGATTATTCGAGACAATTGTTTTTAGAAGAAGTACTCAGAACATGGCCAAAAGGCGACAAACTGAGCTATTTCTAAATCGACTGGCACACAACTAGACAGTTTTGGGTCCGTGGTTTAAAATAAATTCTGAAACATTGCTAACTGGTATGTACTAGATAATTTATTAACCGATGATAGTGGAATATGAAAAACTGGGATGAATTTAGACTATTAAAAAACCAATCTTGATGTAATTAGGTTTGCTGGGTGGAAACGTGAGTCTGAAATAGTTGTTGAATATAGTCAACTTTAGCGCAGAGCTAAGCCATTAATTAACCAATCTTCAAGAGCCTAAATGCGATCCAAAAATGAGTCTTGCAGGAAGTTCACGATTATGGCCAATGCGACGGAACAAGGCCGGAGCTGGGGTTACTGCAAGTTCGGGTGCCATAATAAGCACTGCGTGTGTCTGTTATTTGTAATTAATTGTTATAAACTTTTTATTAGAGTCAAGCTATGTAGTTTCCGGGTTATATTTTGAAAGCATTTTTCTGGCATTTGGTATTCGAAGGAATTCCATGTAAATTTGTAATATGGCCGACAAGGATGGAACTCAGCCGTTTGGAAGAACTTTTATAATATGGCCCCTTGGGCCGGATTTTGGCTACTTTGTCATCTAACATAATGGGATTTAGTATGTTGGTTGGAATTGGGATTCTTGGATTAGGTATTTATGGAAAAAGTTCTGAAATATGGCCACCGAGTTACGGAATCAGACCATTTCTAAATCGATCATGATATAATTGGATATCGTGGATCCCGACAAATAATTTATTTGAGAGAGTGCACAACTAATCTTACTCGGCAAAATCTCTGAGGAAACCATCCTCCTCCGTTCACCCATTTGATATATGTAACAAAATTGAATTACCGGAAATTAGGGTTAGTTATGACCAGTGTTGTGCGTTCACGCATAACTCGGAATTGTCGACATGTTGGTGTCGAAAACAGCGTAAGCAAATCATTTTGGCGTAGACTATGTAGACAATTAGTAGAGCGCGTAGAATATTCGTAGACAATAGTTGCTTTCCAATCGACCACCGCAAGTACTTATAAGCACTTATGGTTTTTTTCTTTGCTAAATTAACTACTCACAACTGCTCTACCATTTTATTATGAGTAGTTGAAAGCAGTCACGATAAATTTGTCCGCTAGGTGATTGTGTGTAGTATTTTTATGTCAAAAATGTAATTGAATGTCGTATGTGAAGCGCTAATAAAATTTCGGTATAGATATTTTTTATTAAAAAGTTATCACAAATAAACTTCACATTTGTAGGTTATGTTTTGCTTTTGTAATTTTTTGTGCTTTCCAATCGACACTTTAGCCAATACACATTTTTTGCACTTACAAGTAGTTGCGGTGGTCGATTGGGAAGCAACTAATGTAGTTTATTGCTTTCTGTTGCCTTTTTAATTGTTTGTTTCAGTAAAAGGACGCCATCTCACAGCTTTCCAGTTCAAACTGTGAATTTCCAATTCTTGTGAAAGGTTTAGTTCATGTTTTTTTTTTTCAAAACATGCATGTGTGATTAGTATATGTTTAAAATAATTCGAGCTATTTTTATACATTTTTAAATTTATTATTTGCCGTACCACCAAGTTTTAAAACCGCTAGTTTCACTTGCCTCCGGTAATTGAAATCAAAAAATAAGTTTACAATTTTTGCGATAAAAATTAATAGACTATTCGGCTCAGATGTGTCTAGACTTTTCGGCATTTTCTTATTCACCTAATCTTCCAAAATGTTTAGTACGTTATTATGTGACACCGCTTCTAACAATCATTTGTTTTTGATATCGAACATCTGCAAGCAATATTTTGAGACATTTTCATATACAACTGTGTACTAAAATTTGCTTCTGTCTATCATCTCGTTATAGCCATAAGCGATTCATTTCCCAACCTTTAAATTAATTTTTTTTGTTATCATTAAATGTTTGGATCCCGGTAGCTCTCCAATGAACTCGGATCTTACGAGCATCTTTAAAGAATTTTTCTGAAGCCAGGGCGGTATATTGTCAAAAGGTCCCTTATTAAAATTTTTCGGTTTGTATGATTTTTATAATATGTGGGTCATCTGGTGAGGATTTTTTAAAAATTTTAGTTGGCTTGGACGTTTTTGATAAAATTTAGCGTAACAGTCAAAACCCTGCAAGGAAACGAATACTAGAAGTTCTAATTTCTGAACAATTCATTTAGGATATCTAGGATATGCCGCCATGTTGCGTGACGTTGCACCATGTTGCTTCATCTGGTAAAATGTTGTATGACGTTGTACCATATTGTATGATGTTGCACCATGTTGTATGACGTTGCCCCTTGTTGCATGACAATGCACCGTGTTGCATGACCGTGCTGCATCCTTTTTGGTCATGTTGTACCGTGATACTTGTGATGTTGCACCATGTTGCTTTCTGTTGCATCTTGTTGAGGGTGATTATGTGATGATCCACTATGTGATGCCATGTTTGTTTGGGTCTTGTTTAACATTTTATTTCGCTTGAACGATTGTAATAAAATTTGGTTAGGCAGGATTTTGGAATGCAAGGAAACGATATCAAAGAGTTCTGATTTCTGGATAATTCATTTGGGAGTCCTCCGGATGGGCCGTCATGGTGCATCATGTTGCATAATGTGTCAAGGTGTATACATCATTTTGCATGATGGTGTACCATGTTGCGCCGTGTTGCATGTTGTTGTTCCATGTTGCAAGAAGACGAATCATGTTGTGGGATGTTGCATCTTGTGGCGTTATATTGCACCATGTTGTGCGATGTTGCAAAATGTTGCGTTATATTGCACAATGATGTGGAATGTTGCATAGTATTGCACAATAATGCGTCATGCTTATCAAATTGTACCATGTTGCGTGATTGCATCATATTGCACCATGTTGCCCCTAGTTGCTATGCTTTGCGTTTTGTGTTTTTCGTTGACTAGATATCTGACGTAATGTTCCATCATATTGCGCAATGATGCACCATGCTATGTTGTTTGTATTACTGTGACATAATAAGGTTGCACTAATCGTGTCTTTTTAAAATGTCGATTGTTATGAAGAACAATATTTATTTGTAGCATTAACTATCTAATTAATGTTTTGCCTTGGTCCCTTTTTCACAAGTTTTACTATCTCAAACGATTTTGATGTCATGTGGTACGACCCAGGTTTCTTTCTTTCGACTAGCACGATTTTAATAATAATTGGTTAAGGGCTTACCAGGGAACCAAATATTGGGAGGTCGCTACGTAAGATTTCGCATAGTTTGACAAGCAATTCCAATTGCACTTTGTAGCTGTCACAATTGTCAATTTAATTCAGAGCAGAAAGTGTTATTTTTCATATAACGTCATTTTTTTTGTAATCGATTTAAAATGAATCGTGATAAGTTGTTTTTTCGAGGGGTTCTTTTTTTTTTGATTCCAAGAAAACTGCCGATAAAGCTCACCGATTGCTTTCTGATACTTATGGTAATCAAGCTCCATCGAGAACAAGCTGTTTCAATTGGTTTTATCGACTCCAAAGTGATGATTTTGACTTGACAGACAAAGAACGGCCAGGTCTGCCACAAAAGTTTGAAGATGCCGAATTACAAATATTATTGGATGAAAATGCATGTCAAACGCAAAAAGAACTTGCAATGCAGTTAAACATTGACCAACCAACCATTTATCATCGTTTGCACGCAATGGGAAAGATTTGAAAGCTGAAGATGGGTCCCACATCAACTGTCCGAAAATTAATTGAGAGCACGAATTGAAGCATGCAAACAAAAATCTTGCTGAGTACAAAAAACATAGTTTTTTGCATCATCGAATTGTTGCTGGCGATGAAAAGTGGGTCTATTACGACAACTCCAAACGTAAAGCAGTTTACGTCGGTCCAAGCTAAGCAGCACCATCGCAGCTAAAACGAGATATTCATTGCGATAAGTTTATGCTGAGTATTTGGTGCGACCAGAAAGCCTAAAAAACGGCCAGCAATAGCGAACAAAAGCCATAAAGTTTTATTTCATGATGACAATGCCAGACCACATCGTGCAAAAACCGCTCAAAACAAGGTAGAGCAACTCGGTTGGGATCGGCTTGAACCACCTGCGTATTCTCCAGACCTTTCACCTTCCGACTACCATTTTCGATCAATGCAAATATGCCTGGCTAACGTACGTTTCGAAAACGCATGAGAAGTGCGAAATTTGATCGATGGCGGGATAGCTGGGAAACTTGAAGGCTTCTTCAAACGAGGAATCCACAAACTGCCCAGGAGATGGGAGGAAATTTATTTGAGGTGTTCCGGCCGAACTTGCGATGTCCGGAATCTGAAAGTAATTCTGAAGCTCCAGGTCAGCTTTTTGAGCGTGTGTGGCCGCTTCGACTGCTCCCTCGATTGTTGATTTTTTATTTTCGTTCGATGTAGTCATGTCGATATCGGTCATAAGTTAAAAAAATCGCAAGCAATTCCCGATATAATTCGAAATATTTTTGCTCATTATTCGAGAGCTTTTTTGATAAAAATCCAAGAAGATATTTTCTCTTATTCATACGGTGGTCATGATAGTGAATGCGTCATTCAGCGGATGAGCCACCAACGTGAAAGTACCCCAATCTGTTTTAATATTAAATATGCGTCTTTCTTATCCGGCCAAGTATTCGTCGATTTGGGCGAGCAAATCAGCGGGATTCGAAATAAATCCATGATAGTAATTTAAAATGCCGATAATCTGCTGGATGCGTTTAATGGAGATTGAAGATGGGAGTCCTGTAATAGCCTAATTCCTACGAAGTTGAGATCTCGAACGAATTCGTTGATAAAACGCAAAAGGCATCCTGAGACCGAATGGCATACGTGTTATGATTGCGCATACGGGATTTAAATATAAGGTTTAAACGATAAGGTCGATTTTGGAAAAGATTGAGCATCCATGCAAGTATGGAAAAATTTTAAAATTGGGTTATTATGAAACGGTCCGGTACTGTGGCCGCATTAAGACATCAATAATCCCCACAACGAGTTCTATCGAGGTCTTTCTTGAGATCGAAACACGAGATTAACGGTAAATCCTTAATTCCATCAGCTGCGCTGAAATTCGACGTATGCAGCCATATGGCTAGTTGGATCTAATCTACGTGATCGGGGGTGGTTGTAAATTCTTTGTTGTGACGATATGGTTAACCATGGAATGTTTAGCGGATAAGTTTTAGTTTACAGGGGTCAAATGAAATGTGCAACAATTTGATAATTTCGGTTAATAAATCTTGACATATTTTATAAAAATTAATACTAATACCGCAGTCTAAACAGGAAATCCAAACACAACATAATGCATATAAATACATATCTCCATAATGCTAGAGCATAAATAATATATTTTACGTTTCACAGAAACATTTTTTATGATTATGTCTTATTATTATTTTTTTAAACAAAACTACAAAGTAATTAACAATTTATATTTTGTTTGAATTAAAAATAAAAATAATTTAAATTTATTTTTCCATTTTTAATGAGATTACAATAATAAAACAAAACAACGGAAAAACGAATTTTCTTTTATTTAGTTGTACATCGTTTGTGTACTTGTGTATGTGTTTGAAAAATGAGAATAAAATTTATCACTAGTACAAAACGGTAAAAATACTTGGAAATGTAAAATTGGAAAAACAGGGAAATTATTTTTTATCCATTATAACAAAGCGAGACGGCGCTTACGGTAAATAATATAAATACGGAATATATCAAAACGCAACACCGGATATGAAGAAATTTCGTTTTTAGTATTAATTAGCTCACAAACACTAAGGAATACTGTTTAGAACTAATTTTGGAAGTAATTTTTAGGCTACAGTTTACCGCCTCCAAAATTCACCACACCGCTTAATGCGCTTAGTATAGCTCATGCTTCCAATGAAAGTAACCCCTACCTGAAAAAGTACACCATTCATCGTAGAATCTTATGTAACAGGGTAGGCTTTTCTTTACACTTCTTATTGTTGAGTCTCATAGAGTTAAACTCGTATTATTAAGTGAATCGATGGCCTTGTACATTATATAAGGTCATCTGCGAAAGTTAGGATTTTCGAAAGCTGTTTTATCAATTCAGTTATAATTGCAAGAAAATATTTCTCAAACTACTCGTGCTATCCATTGTGATCCAATTATTATATGGGCTAGAAAATACGCAAGCGAAATAAAAATTGTCTAATATTATTCTGTTTCCCCCAACAATTCAATCCAGAATTAGACGAAGATATTAGTCTAGAATCGAATGATCGAGCTACTGGATGTTAATGCCTAGCCCGCTTTTCAAACAAATCCTCATTTTTTAAGTATGTGGTAGTTTCACACTGTGCTATCGGAAACTGAATAGAGATCACTGGGAAGTCGTATTATTGGCCGTTTATACGATTTACACTTAATATCATAATTCGAATAAAAAAATTTGGAAGTTCATTAAGGATACAACAAAAAAATTATTTAAATCATGTCCGATAAATATTTTGAAGAGACCAGCCTAAATCATTGGTTCTACCGTCTGAGCAACACGATTTGCCTTAGAAGTTCTACAATTATTCTACTAGAACAAAAAACAAATTTCTGTCCGGCAAATGCTTGCAATGGACCAGCTCGAACCACTAGTACTATCGTCTCACCCATATGATTCTTTTGAAATTTAACTAGAAAACTTATTAAGAATCGCCTGACCCATTCGATTGCTTTGAAATTCGCCTAGAAAATGCATTATGGATTTGAACTAGCGTAAAGTTCCCGACAAATTAATAAAAAACTTAACAAAGGTTGCAAAGTTTATATAAATCAATCTCCTTATTAAACGTGACCTAAAATAAACTTGTGTAGTATTGATCAATAGTCAACGACCAAACTTCGCAGAGATGTCTTCGCTTAACGTCATGTAAAATCATTTTATTTGGACTTCTATCCATAATGGTTATGGAAAATTAGAAAATTTTGTCATTTTTACAATACTGTTAATGACCGAGAAAGTAATAGTTAACAGTCTTCCAATTAACATTAACGTAACATTGTATCCTCTAAGTGAGGTCCACCATACTTAAATTTCGATTTTAGTACGTTTTACTTCGTGTTTGTTTATCTGTCCTCGGTATTTTGCATTCGAATTTTCACCAACTCCTTGAATCGCTAGAGGGCTCAAACTTGCAGAACTGCTTAGTGCTCGACGGCAATACAATAGTTAAATATTTATATCACGCTGTGGGCGGTATTTATTGTCATTTTGAATAAATTACGTTTCTATCACGTGTGGAAAATCAGGTTCGTCGTTTTTTCATTTTACGAATGGGGATTGATGTCTTCCGTTTTAACGTTTTTTATTATTATCAAACTACGTTGGTATTGTTATTCAAATCCATTTACTGTAGAAGACAAGCCGCAAAGGCGGCAACATTAAGTGCAGGGTTAGTATGTGGATCAACCCTGCACAGCATCTTTTAGATAAAACTGCAGAAGGACGAGGTAATTGTCAACCGCATTGTGAGATTGTGATGCGCCATCGTCTCACGGTTTCGACATCTAAAAAAAATGGGGGACCAACGCTTTGGAAATCTGAACTACATCATTGACACCTGGTCTTCAACCAACCATCACGATTTATCCCAGCTACCAAGCTCAAGAGTATTCGGACTAATAGAGCTGGCGCATATTTTCCATGCGCTAACAGGGAGATGCATGGTTTGCCAATCTTCTCAACAATCTACGAGTCGGCAAGATGACAACAGCTCACTTGTATTTGTTGATTTCGAAGATATTGGTGGACGTAGTTGGTGGATTCGCTTTTGATAAGGCAATCCGCATCTAACAGCTGACAGTACTACTCGAGCACTTAAGAGGCCAATTCCCAAGATATTTCCGAAGCGATAAGGGTCCTAACGCAATCGGAACAGTAGTTCTTCTCTCGTAGATTTTTCCCATTCATCAAGGTGACCAAATTTCACGGCAGAAATCCGCAATTGAAATCTTTTAAGTAAGCAAAAACCTTCCAGCCATGTTCTCGTGCAAACGATGATCCGTAAATTGTGGTAGTGAGTGAGACTTTAAATTACCTATACATCTCCGGCGACCTAGACTAGATCAACATGATTTTATTCGAGTTGGGCTCACTGACCCTCAGCAACAACAAACTCAAACCAATGAAAGAATTGGCGATCCGCAACGTAGTGTTTATATGTTTATGAGACAGGCGCAAGGCCCAGCAAAACTTACCCCATTATTCCGAACGCCTACTTAAGAGTAAAACAATAACTGGCTTTGTCACGGAAGCTTAATGAGTAGCACCAACTATGGCGTTTTGCAAAGACCTCGAAGGATGCAATTAAACAACTCTTTGGAAAGTAACAATGCTTTATTCTTGTCCCTTGATCAAAGCCATTAGGACTCATATCTGCAATTAGCTGGAAATGTGAGCAAGTTTATGACGATATGCCGCAGTATGCTTCAGTCTAGACATCGGTCATGGCTCTGGCCGGCTGTAAGCAGCCTGACGTCGGTTGCGAGTGGAACGAGAGTGAGAGTATTAAGGAGATTAGGCGCAAGACTAAGGACAGTATTGTTAATGTGAGTCATAAAAAATGCAGAGGAGCACACTTGGAGGTATTTGGTGCCCTATGGAAGTAGTCCATACAGGAGGAGGGCCCAGTCACAATCACGCCATTGGTCTACTTCCAATCCAGAATCCTTGGAAGAGATTCTCGAATTCAAGCGAGTTCAATCACCAGTTTTTGCAGTGTGCAAGAAAGTAAAAGGCCAAGGTAGAAGTTGAGAACCTTTATCTCTGCTTGCGGAATTTGTTTGAATCAGCGTCATAGTGGAAACCCCCGCTGAATAAACTGGTTGCTTAAATTCGGACCACCAAAGTGATTCATTACGCTTAGGTGTAAAGTCCTTAACTGACATGACATGCACCGGGCACTGTTCATTTTCGATGGCCGACCTGAAGAGAATCCTAGCAACATCAGAATATGTGAAACGCAGCTCTTGATTGATCTCTGCTCGGTAGTTGTCAGTCGAAATTTTTCGAAAAGATTCAGATGACACTACTGAAGAAGAATAAATAGAATCTTGGCCGTAAAATTAAGGATTTTTGGTTATGAGTTGAGTTTCAAAACGGAAGCAACCCTCAAATCTACATGAGAATATATCGTTTGAATTGAGAATACTGAGAATAAGAGAGTTCTGGTAAATGTGTGTTCTTGAACATAAAATGGCCGAAACAACAATACCATGTCCTGCGATTTGAAGGCAATCAATAAATGGGTGTTTGATTTAGCGCCTTTGCGTGCATGAAAATTGACCAAAGGTTCATCCATATTACAACTACAACGAGATGTGCCTGATGACATTCGCGATTCCTTTGTTCGATCGCTTTTATATTCGATTTGCCATTCGCTCGATTGCTTTTATTCAAGCTAATGATCGGGCGAGCTAGGATCAGCAAGGCATTCATCTATAATGCGAATCAGGAATCAGCTCAGTCGCTGCTTTGGAAGACAAGCAGTGATTGTAGCATGTTACTTAGCAGGTCACTGGAGTGGTTTCAAGATTAGTAGACGGATTAACCCTGTAATTTCACAACATGTTTAAGATGCCAGTGCATAAAGGCGAAGTAATTGTCAATAGAATGCAAATATTGGGTGCTTTCAGGGTACCAGACAGTTGGGAACATGTTGAGTAAAATCGAAGCCAACATTATGAAAATGTTTAGTACTAAGAAATTTTCAAATCAAATTGGGGATGATTTGACTTATCATGATAGGGGACCTGAAAGCGCTCATGGACTTGAAAACTACCTGAAGACGATGAAACAACAATGAAAGGTTATTCAATATGTCTTTATCGAAGAGAATGCTCGAGACGGCATTCACGTCATCAAGCCGAAAATTGTTAAGCTTCTCGCTCTCTTTAACTTCGGAATAATCTGAAACAGATTGCTACCAATATTTTTTGCCGAAAAAGCTGGTTGCTTAATGTTATGCCATTGTTGTTCTCAGCAGACTGTGAGCTTTACTAGATATTGCAATCGTGCGCATTCGCGTGCGTCACTAAATGTTTGTTGAAATTAAAAAGCAAGATTCTCCTTGGTGAAGTAAGATAGAAATTACAAATGCTAGTAATTAAAGATTCAATGTGTGCGTTATATCTTAAAAGGGGAAGTTCTACAGAGACTTTATGTATATAAGAAGGATTGATCTTAAATATCAACGATCTGTTTCCTTTTAGGGATATGTTAACAACCTCTGGCTTGAAGGGAGAAGTGTTGACGCTGATCCCACTTTGGATTCGTACGACCTGCTATGTTGGAATGTCACGATGGAAGATATTCTGTGTGCAAGCTGTGGCCCAGCATAGCCACACTAATCACTTAAGATTATTTTTAATCTAATTTGGATTTTTTGTTATATTGTGTTTGTTTTATAGCCCCGCCTGCGACAAGCCGATTATTTTTTGCAGGCGATTATCCACACCTTTTTTATCTAATTTTGAATAATTTATAATTGTATATTTGGTTGCTAAACGTACCAAATCGAAATGACCTTACAGTAAAAAGTTTAATTTTAATTCAATCATGTTTCTAACTAATCCCATCATACAATACACCTTCTGATAATAATTGTAGATTTACAATTTCAGCAGATCCAAACAATTAATGATTCGCCAAAAAAAAAAATAGACAATGCCATCGATTGTTAAAAGCAACGGACGCGTTTTTGCTTAAACATCTGTGAACAATCTTTTTGATTATTTAGACGCGAGGTTATAAGGTGCGGATGGTATTTAGATATAAAAGTATCAATAGCTCAGTAATTACACCACAAATGAGTACAAAATTTTTAATGTATACAATGTTGGTAATAAGTAAACATAATGTGTAAAAAGTCAATTGTTTGTTGCATGCTAATAGAAAATCATTCAAATCTTTAAACACCATCGAAGAAAAGATTGGTTGAATTTTATTTATAGAAATTAATTTTCTATAAAACTAAATCTATCAGGGTTTGCTATGTGTGTTAAGCACTTTAATAGTCGTTGAATCCGAATGTGTGCAGATTTAAAATTAACCGAATCTGTAAAATTCAAGTATTTTGATTAAGCAAATGGCCAAATTAATTTCCTTTGTCGGCTATTGATTTCATAAGGAGAAAAGTGGTTAGTTGCTTAGAATTTGCCGTCCACTCCAAAACGTATTTGCTTTATTTTGATAATTTTATAAAAATTTATCTTGAATCACCTAATCACCTTAACGTTATTATGTGACTTAATTGAATAACGATCACCATTGGATTGCTCCTTCAAACTTTATTTCGTAATACCATCAAGAAAGAAGGAGGAATAACATTTTATCGTAACTGTTTCATTAAAGGATTTCTGGAACGAAACTAATGAGGAAATGGTAAAATAATATCGGAAACTTGCCTACCGCGAACCAAAAAATGTTATCAAACAATGGCGGGTAAACTCTAAAGACAAGGGAACTGTATTGAATTAAGTTTAGTGTGCCTACCGTGGGGTGGGTCGGAGCTTGTCCACTAATTATAAACAATAGATTTTTTAATGAATGAGAAACGATATATTGACTGGTTTTATAACTTCTGTCTTTATTACGAATATTTTATAATAATATATAAACTTGTTACCTGATCTTTACGTTTAATCAAATTCAAGTATACGATATTTCAGCATTTTATGTTTGTTTTGTGTTACCAGCTGAATTGGTAGCACATTCCCGAGGCATATAGTTGTTACTGCTCGTACAATTGACCATGTATCTGAAAGTAAACCTGCTGTAGCTACTTAAATTCCTTTGTTGATTTTGAATTGACATCCCGAATCATCCTGGGGTTGCCATATCCCTTTCAGTACACACTACCACAATTATGTAGGTAAATTTGAACTCTATTGTAAAACCAGTTTTATTTTTTTTATATCTTAGTTAAGACTGAGTAACACAATTGTGTATGAAAATTGTATACGCAGTCTAGTACGAGATAAAGAAAAATGATTTGAAAGTTGGAAACTGAATGCTACAATTGTGTAGGTAAATTTAATCTGACCTTAAGAACTGGGTGAAAGAAATCAAATGTTATCGTTTTTTATTTGTTAAAATCAGTGCCGTTTTAAATCAAATAATGCTAATTTTCAAATATCATTCAAAAAATAGTTCGGGCTTGGCCGTTCTAGCACCTACACAATTGTGATGATTGGTTTTCAATTAAACAAGAAAAAATTGGTACAAAAATAAAACTTTATTCAAATCACACTTCTTATCACATTCATTGGTAATAAAATAAAAAATTAAATAAACTTGAGTTCAAATTAAAATAAAATATATCTAAATATGAATTATTTCAGTCTTTTTGGATGTGAAATAGTTTAAGGCAATTGTTCGTCTTTGACGAGCAAAATTTATATATTACATTTCTCGCACATACACCTGGTGCGTTGTTTGCATGACTTATAGCGTCACATCTTCGCAGTTGACATGTCATCCCACACCGGCCAAAGTCCTGACGGGGAGTATCGTCTGCCCAATGATGGTAATGGTTCCATCTTTTTCTTTTTCGGAGTAGGCTCGTCATCAATTATTTCTTCATCCGTATCGGTTGGACCGGCTTTCTCGATTAAACTCTCACAAATTAGGGAATATCCTACATCCATTTTAAAGCCCAGCAGGTCAAGCCTTTTTGCCTTAGGTATAGCCAGGAATTTACTAATGCCAAATCTATAAAATGATGAGCGATTTTTACTGGCCATTTTTTAGTTTTAATAAAGGTCCTGTAGTACTCTAATTGCTGATCACAAACGACACCTCCACCCATATGAGAGTTGTAATCACCAATTACGCTAGGGCAATCAACTGTTAGGTGTTTCTTATTTTGTTTGCACCACCGTTCCACAGTGAAAATAGGATGAACTCCGCTTATGGTTGACATCACCGTCACGCATCTTGTGTCTTTCCATTTGACAATTGAAATGGTTGAATCCTGCTCTGTGAGTAGAAATTCTTGTGTATCGCCTCTTTGCATTTGCCGATCGGGTTTAAATTGCACTTGTTTAACTCTATTTAGCATTATTGTTGCCGTGGCCTTAAAATTCATTTTACTTAATTGTTTAAATAAACCAACAGTGGAAAAGTATCTATCAAAATATAGAAAACTTCCGGGTGTTAAAGTTTCCGTTAATCGTAATATAACACTAGGTCCTAATCCGAGCTCTCTAAATTTTAAATTGGTTGATATTCCTTGGTAGAGCTCAAAGTCCATCACTAAACCTGTAGATGTAGTGAGAACGAAATTTTTGATTCCAACTGGTCGTGGTTTGCCTTTCACGAATTGTCGAGCAGGTGTACGGCCTGTAAATGGAATCATTTGCTCGTCTATTAAGAAATGTTCAATTTTACGTTCTATTTGATGACATCTCGTCTCACTGCATCTATTATTGGTTGCGCTTTCCAGAAAACGTTGCTTACAGGATCAGGAACTGCTGAAGTATCAACAAAATGGATACAGGCACGCAAAGTTTGAAACCGCTGTCTGGACATACAATTCGATATCTTTGAAAATCCTATTTTTTGGCTCCAAAATAGATGCATTCTAGGGTAAATAATGCATCCCATGTACATAAAAGTACCGAATAGCTTCCTTATTTCTAGCTCGTTGGTCTTTAATTATTTACCCGTCGATTTAAGATAATAAATATTAGTGAAGAAAGCGGTATCCTTAAAATGCTTATCGTCGAAATACTTATAAAAATAATCTACGGGCTTTCGAATTTCAATATTCGGTGCACATGTATGTTGAACGGGTAAACTTTTTCTCAACATCGATGATTCAGTCCAAACCGAATTTGGATAAGTAGTTATTTCAGTTGGATTTAGAGTAACATTTTCATCATCGCTATGATCATCTGAATCAGATGGTAGTTGTACAACATTTCTCTGAATGGGTGGTTCATGTTCGAAGTCTTCTTCTTCCGAATCATCCGAATTTTCGAGCATTTTTAATACTTCTTCTTGGTCTATGAGCCATTGGCCATTTGCAAACACAACTGAAATAAAATATGAATATGTACCAATATGAATAATTTATAAAACAGGATTGAAAATAAAATGAGAACAACACAAATTCAGTTTTTAATAAAGTGCCAAAGTAATTTCCTACTAATTATAAAGCCAAACCACAAAATTGTGTAAGTCACTTTTGTTTATAAATTTTAGGGTACTAAAAATTATATAATTGAGGTTTTTGAATTATTAAATCAAAATTTCAATAATTTAATGCACTATTGCGACATATTATTTTAAAACAATAAATTAGAATTAATAAAAATAATGACTTACTTTTCCCGGAATTATCTTGCGTTGAGCCTACTCCGTCACTTTTTGACGTAACAGTGATTTTCCTGCCAATTTTTTATTTTGTTTTGCTATTAAAATCGATAGTTCAAATTCTCAAAATTAGATGACAATACTAATAAGAAAGATGAAATAATTCGAATCATAATAAACTTCGTGTTAAACTTCAATAGAATTTTAGCTACACAATTGTGTTAGTTGGATTTCAACAATGATTGAAATTTTTTAAACAATGGTTTTTTACGAGTTATATTTTACCTACACAATTATGTTATATGGTTTTGATTAACAATGTTACATTTTTTTTGTGGATTTTTGTGATAAAAATTTTTACTTACACAAATGTTACATTTGGATTATAAATCGAACAAAAAATTGTTTTTGGTCAGTGCTGAAAGGGGGCAACAAACAACATGCATGCGAGTTCGCCCCCCCTGTTTCGGAACCGAGCACATGTAGGTGTACATTTCCTCATTTTTTATTTTTGTAATACATCTCGTTCTCATATTTAACAGTTAGTTTTACAAATTTCGTTTGACTTTACAGAGAAAGGATTGTGAAATTAGTAGGAAGAAAAGTTATAAAAATTAGTGTGTTGTAATTGTATGAGTAATATGATAAAGAAAAATTACGTGATTTTGTGGAAAATTTAATTTTTATTGTGTTTTTTTTTCATATTTTTCCGCGGCGTGTCAATATGGCCACGCCAGGAGCAATAGGTTACAGGATTTATAGAACTGTTTTATTGTGTAAAATATTATATTTCTGTTGTAGAGTCTATAGTTGTTAGTTTTCTTATTCCGCTCAATACGTTCTCTTAGAAAACTGACGCTTCAGGAAGCTCTTGATTACTTAGTTCCGACGATGCAAATGATCTCTCAGGCAATCTTCACGCATTGTATGTTCAACCACCTGAGAATGACTGTGATTTAAGCGGTGAGGGCGATGCCGATGAGTTAAGATCAGGCTGTGAAATGGCGTTTGAAAATGGCGAACGCCTTGATAATCTGGAAGTGGGTAGAGAGAATTTGAATCACATTCTTGAAGATAGTGTTTTTGCGAATGTTCTCAACAATACATCTTTAAATTTATCCTGCAGTTCACTACGTACTTCTTAACCCACGAAAATTATAGCTCACAAGTCATTATCACCACATTTAAGTCATGTTCATCAACCTTCATCCAGCTGTCCTTTACCAACATCCAACAAGGACACTGTATTTACTTGGTCAAAGGATGACTCGTGTGCATTGACTCCAATTTTGGATGACTCTCTTGTGCCTTGACTACGCACAACCAAATTACGAGGATTGCAAAAATTTAAAACCACATGAACAGTTCCAGAAATTTATAAATGATGTTTTACTTTAGAATATTTGCGACTGTTCAGTGGTATATGCCACTTGCCGAGAAAAAAAATATCGAAGATTGCTGTTAAAGGTTGTTTTTTATTTTTGTCTCTACAATTATGTTACAAAGTTGCAAAATATATTTCGTTACAGAAATTTTGCAGATTCTACATTTTGAACCGAACGTGCTTGCTCCACAAAACGTAACTGATAATTTATGGAAGTTTAGATCGATAACCGATCACATCAAATCAAAAATGTTGGAACATTTTCATCCCGAACAGAATTTATCCTTTGGTGAATGTATGATTGCTTATTTTGGGAAGCACGGATGTAAACAGTTCATAAAAGGGAAACCTATACGTTTTGAATACAAGGTATGGTCTTTATGTAGTCCCAGCGGGTACATGTTTAATTTCGAAATGTATCAAGGCAAAAATCCGCTATCAAACTCAACATATGAAAAACTATTCGGTAAATGTGCTACTCCTCTTGTCAACATGATTGACGATTTTTCTGGTAGTCCAAGTCCAAGAATTGCCGTTTTCATTTTACTTTGATAATTTATTAACGAGCTTTCTGTTGTTGACCTATTTGAAAAATCGGGGCTATAATGGAACGGGTACCATTAAACCAATTGGTGAGAACCGAATCCCAAAAAGGTGTCCGATTCCACATAAAAAAATTGAAGACAAAACCACGTGGTTACTACAAATCCATTAAAATGAACGAAACCGATATTCGCCTTACGAAATGGATAGATAATTTGGTCGTCTACATGCTATCAGCACATTTAGATTTGGGGTCGATCGATTTGACCAAAACGTTGCAGCTTATCGTATCGCTTATCACGGCAAAAAGTGGTAGAGCTGCATCTTTACATGGATTATCATCGATGCTTGCGTGCAAAATGAATGAGAATCAATCCAGATATGCCACAAAAGCAATTCAAACACAAAATTGCAATTTATTATTGCAAGCATATTGGAGATCCACCAAAGTCGCATAGTAGCGTTTCAAGTCTAAAACGCCGATCGAAGTCTACCACATTAGCAACCACTATTCGCTATGACCAGACGAATCACCTTGTTATACCTCTAGAGAAGAAGAGACGCTGTGCGGGCGACCTATGCAATTCGATTGTTCGAACTTGCTCCTACAACTAATGAATAAATACGTCACCTGTTAGTAATATCTGAATAAAATAAAAACTGAATTACTAAATAATCTTGCTGTTTTATTGATTTACTTCAATCCATTTACGGAAGTGAAGTGTTTTACTGAAGTGATTTACTATGTGGCACCGTCATGTAGCATTTCAATCGTGGTGTTGCCATGGCAACAGTACCCCCTGAGGACACTGAGACCTTTGAAAAAATCTGGTGGTGCAATTCTTCTCGTTTTGATCTACAAATTAAACATCTAAAATAGTTTTGAAAAATTCGAAAAACTGACGTTCAGGATGATTCGGGTTAATAACTTCGATATCTGAGTTAAATTTTAAGCTTTGATTTTCTCTGAAGCACTGAAGCAGGGATCTAACATCATATGATCATTCAAATAAAATTGTGGCGCATGAATGAAAGTTCCGATTTACTGCTAAATGCTCTGTATACGCTGTCCATGCGAATAGAAACACACAGCTTGGGTCTAGTATTAGGATTCCCTCTCTTTGGATGAGAGTGGTTGTTGTTCCGATCATTCCGCTGCGTCGGATATGATTACAAAGATACATGCGTTGTGTTGGTGTAAAGAGCGCCACAGAAGATCCAACTTGTCGTACCAACTGTCGGTCGAGCCAAATGTTGTATACACAGTATCCAATTTACCACCCAGTTTTCACGATTTTTGTTTTAGTTTTCGTTTATTTTGTTCTGTTTTCAATGCATTTGTTTACATGGGTGACGAAATATCATCCAGCATTACTACACATCATCCAATTTGCTTGGTTGGTTGATCGACACGTCCTATTTAATTTTGTTGACCAACTTGTCCACACACCATCCAATTCGCCCGACCAAATTGGATCTTTAGTGCTCTTAACGAAATCCATAATGAGGTAATGTTTATTCTGTGAATTTCACAACTAGTTGGTACGGTCCCGGTTTGCTGGAAACGTTGCATCTCACTGCTGCTTGTATCTGACTGTTGTGTCTTGTGAGTCTTGCTGATGAATCGTTGGGACTGCCATTGCATGATATATGTTAAATCGACTTGCCTGTACTATTGGAATTTTGATCTCAAATAGGACTGTTGCCTCAGTTTTTATGGTTTTGACAGTGGCTATTTTATAGATGGGGGCTCCATTCTCACTTCGGTGATTCGGAATGATTTGTTTGACTTGCTCCTGAAGTGGGTGTGACGTTAGGTTAAAGGGATCGAGTGTGTCTTGGTGGATTTCAGTGATGGTGCTGCTTATGGCGGTTTGCAAGTTTCATAGTTTCATCATGTTTTTAGCAAGGTTAATAAATTCATCATGGAACAGGATGGTTGTTAGAATTGGATTTTATCCCTCGAATTTCTGGGTTGTTTCCTCACGGGTGTGTTTCATGATATTGTTGGTTCGAAGTAATTTTTGTATTGTTTCATTGTAAACGTTTTTTCCTCTTTGATCTATCATTCCGAATAGTTTGTTGGCAATTGTACCTTCAAAACCGAAAGACGCCCTTCTATTGCGGATGATTTTACTTCCGCATAAGGCGTTTAATACTTCGTTCATTTTTCATTTTTTGTTCATTGAATTCTACGTGGAGTGATTTTAACCATAAAACAATGACTCCACAATACTTAAACGTATATCAGTGTGTACTGGTTGTACAATATAAGCGTTTTTTTCGAACAAAAGCTGTCTAGTTGATGAGCATCGTGATTTGGTACCGCTCAATAGAAAGTAAAGTTATAGTAGGATATGATTCTCTACTCACCGTTGATTTGAGTGACCAATTTTATCAACGTAGATTCCGAGATGGGAGCAGAATCTTGATGTGTTGTATCTTGTTGGTCTTTTTGCTGTTAGTAATCCTCATGCACAGATTAATACGATAGCGTAAAGTAAAGCTTGGATTTTTTGCTTGCTCTTGGCATTCGTTTATGCTGTTTTTTGCAATCGTTTCGGTTTCGTCTGATGAAGGTATCTTCTCGCATTGTCCTTCGTCCTCAATCGGCAGACCTTTTGAGTAATTCTTAGCTCTTTCTCTCTGGCTGTCACATCCCATGAAAGGTTCTCGCCTCCTGCACTATGGCTTCTGATCCATCATCAATTCTTCGCTGGTTTTTTTAATGTTATGGGTCTAACAAAACCATCGTTAACACTATATTTCTCATAGACTTCTTAGTACTAGCTGTCCATTTTGTTATATTTGGTTCGCTTCTATAACAAAAGTATGCTTTCGGTTATTCAGATCTTCCAGAATTCTTGCAATATTTTCTGCAGAAGTCTCCATCATACTAAATTGTTGATGTTTAGATTTAAATGGCTATCAGGAAATGTCTTGGAGTTAAAGTTGGGAAGTAATTGGTATCTGATGATAGTGGGAGAAGAGGCCGTGTGTTGAGACATGCTGGCTTTCGCAAGTGAGATTTGAACAATGATGTCTAACGATTGTAGATTGTTATCTTCTTTCGAAAGAAAAGTCAGTCGTTAAATTGTTGGTCGACGAATCAAAGTTGGAATCATGAAATCCACTCGAGCAATATGGCTCAGCCATGTTGCAAGTTCTTCACAACAACGGATAATTATTAATAGTGTTCCATCAACAACCAGCCGGTGCTCGTCGTAGTGCAAGATCTCGATTGGTCTGGCGTGAGAGAGCGAATGAGAGAGAGAAAGAGAGAGCGCCTAAGTTGAAATCGTACCTCTTAAATGGTAATACGACCTGGATTACACCATTTCATAATCTTTTGTAGTTTTTTGAAAGATTTCTTCTTAACTTTGTTCATCACTGGTAATTTCCTGTTGTACGTCGACTTCTTTAGTTTGCCAACATTTTTTTACCTGATTTTCTAATGCAATACACGATATCATATAGATTTTATGTAGCTATATGTTGGATACTTGAGCTTTTGAATTTTCCGAACACGATCCATCCTAATTCTGTTTTTTGCTCTATTTGGGTTAATTGTTCTCGATTTCCTTTTCTCACGCAAAGCATTCTTTGGATAATAATCTGCTCCAAGCAAAATGTCTATGGGGGACCAGGTGTGTTACATTTTGGATCTGCATCGGAGCAGTGTCGTGAGTGCTCGAAATACTAAAACATTTAAGTGTAATTCAAATCCAGATACACCGACAGGTTGGATTTTAAGGCTCACTATCTTGTTTACCTCCCCAACGTTGCAACCACCTACTCCAGCTATTTAGGCATACACTTTCTGCTAGTTTAATTTTTGAACTGCTTCCTTGGTGATGAAAGTTGCTTGAGAATCTGGGTTAATCAGGACTCCTAATATATTTTTAGCGAATTTTACTGTCGCTAAGAATACGTTTTCTTTATCGTGACCTACGTTGGTTATTAGTTTAAAATTGTATACTTCCTTTCCTACGTGCCCGTGGTTTGTACTTTGGACTTTGCTGTCTGCAAAGTAGTATGATGTATTCCATTACAGATCGAGCAGATTGCCTCTCGTGCTGATGACAGGCAGCTTCTACAGACCTAGTGTAGTAGCACTATTTGGCTTTTATTTGATATTGACAGCTGCCTAAACCGTGGGCATTAGTATAATGTATGGTACATCTGGCAATAGCGTTGTTCAAGAAACTTCAGAAATTTTTCGATTTTCTAAAATTCTTCACTTTTCTAATTTCTTCGTCAATGTGAAAATTAAAAATGGATTCCAGGATTCGACGTTTATTCCTAGGCTTCTGGTCGCTTGTATCCACTCAATAATTGTTGCAAATCCTTAACTGGGGCTGATGATTTTATACTAATTGATGGTTGGTGTAGTAACGTATTTAGGTAAGCTGGCATACCTGTTTGTTTAAAGTCCAGGCCATTCTACGATTAATTGCGAGTGACATATATTAGTTTTGCTGCAATCAGCTCAATTGAGGCTTCGACACAAAGCTCTCCATGCTTATCAATTATGTGGTTCATATCACACTGTATGGTGAATTAAAAACCTTGCTTGCCTTGTATCGCTTTCAAGACATTTTTGGTCTTCTCAAAGTCTCTGTTCAATTCACTCATTTTAAAATCCTGTCATCGTAGCTTTTAGTTGAGCATGCTGCTGCTCCTATGATCTATCGGTGTGTTGATTTTTTGTACGGAATTTTTAGTAGAATCGTGTGTCTATGGGGGTATAAACTCCAGGCTACACGATGGCGTTAGTGGTGTTAGCGGTGTTGAATTGTCCAATCAATGGCGCGTTTCTTCTTTAAGTTTTTTGTAGGTTGACGCCACTATAGCTCTTTGGTTGGTGTATGGATGATTGATTGGTGGATGAAGGTTGTAGATTTGTTGAAGGTAGTAGCTATCCATTATGGCCAGTCGTTTTGTGACTGTTGAATGATGATACTTGGTTTCATTCGTTGATGTATAGCGCTTGATTATGGATGAACATTTCGCTGGTTGTTATTTAGTCTGGTTTTCGATTCATTAGTTAGTTACTGCACACGAAGTACATTTTACTAACTGGGCTTTGAAATTAACTTGTGATTGTCACTAGTATTGGTTACATATTTAAAACTAAACGTGAAGTTCAAATTCAATAAAATGCTATTTCTGCATTTTAAGATTATAGCTTTCTGTTACCAGCTGAATTGGTAACAGTAGTTCTGGCCCTAGCCTTTATGAGTACAAAGTTCCAGAGCTATGTAGTTGGTATCTAATTGCAAGAATTTCCCATATACGAGTATAGGAGCCAAATAAATTTTACAACCCATAAACTTTCCTTGCCCTTTGATTTAACGTTATTAGATCATAAAAATTAGAAAATATTTAATAGCTAAAAAAAATTTTTTTTTTATATTTACAGGTGACGGAAACTATTAGCAGATCACTGCCCCTTACATTGGATACAACGGGTGCCATTTTATTCACTAGTAGCACCATGTCTACTACATCAACGCTACCATCACGACCCACCACAGCATTCATCGATTACCCAGTAAAAAGTAGTACTATAGAAAACATAATTTCAAATGAAATCCACAGCAACAATATTGATAATAGTAACAGTAATAGTGATAACGATAATATAAATCACACAAATGATATAAATGAAGCAATTAAATTACATTTAAACTACAATAAGCAAAAAATTAGCGTATGGCAGAAATTATTAATAAATCGTAATGAAATAGTAATTGGTGTAAGCACCTCACTAATAGTGTTCACTGTGATTGCAATAATTATTTATTTAGTAAAGCAAAACTATTTTTATTACTATAATAAATTAAATATTTGTAAAACAACGTTATCGAATAGTGATAATGAAAAACTTATTGATAGTAATAGTAGTTGTAATAGTAATAATAATAATTTAAAACAAATAAATAATAATAGTAGTAGGAATAATAGTCATAATAGTAATAAAAATAATAATAGTAGTAATAGTTGTAGTAATCATAGTCATAATTGCATTAATAAGCAAGTGTATTGTGATTTACAAGCGCAAACTATTCACGTCTAGCAAAACAATTATACAAAAATAAATAATATTCTAATCAATAATAATATAATTAATTAATAATAAATTTGTAAACTACATAATTACATTAATATTTAATATTATTTTTTGTGTCGACTAACTATTATTATAAATAATTATTATTATAAGTTGTTTTGTAAATAATTTTCAAAATCGGCTGATTTAATATTTGTATTGCGATAAAATGACTTTTCGATTAAATGACTTTCGAAATATTCATTCTATATAAATAATAAATTAATTATTGTATTTGTGAGTTAAACTATCCATATATAAATATATATTTAGCATAAACAGAAATGAACAAAGAATTGATTTTTTTTTGCGATATATTTAATTAAAAATTAAGAAAATTACAAATTATTTATAATTTTAAGTAGTCATTAATTTAAAAATTATAAAAAAAACTAACATAATATTAATTATGATTAAAATAGATTGATGAAATAAATAAAATTATGGTGATTCAAATGATTTTCAAAATTAAACTTAAAATTCGTTTCATTTATATTATTGTTTGGAATATTCGTTTACAAAACAAAGGTAGGATTAGTAGAAACAAATTAAAGACATTACTAATATATTTTAAAAAAATTCATTTTTTTTATTCAAGATATTTTAAATTGTCGATTACAGGAAATCTGACAATGTATCGATCCAATTTCAACGCCGATTTTTCAAAATTACGTAACCGTTCACAATTGACTAAAAATTCCACGAAATGAGGTTAATATTTTTTTTGATATCTTTAGGGCCGAAAAAAGCAAGGGAAATTGCAGGCAAATGAGGCAACCTATTACAACAATTTAAACGCAGCTCTAATCAAAATTACGTCAGTAACCCAAAATAACCGAATCATTCAGAATCTGTGACTATAAATTTTATTCGGCAAAAATAAGTAAGGGATCAGGGATTTTTGCAGAAAATTAAAAAAAAAATTATTGTTGAAATTGGCCAAGTTGCCCAAAATGATTATAGGTCATGTCAATAATACGTTGAGCAAGAAACTAACGGTAGGTAACATATTTAAGGAGCGGGTATAGAAATTTTCAAATTTTTAAAGGAATTAACATTTTGTAGTCGAACCTAGATTGCAGACGAATGAGGCAAAATATTATACAACAATTTAAATACAGCTCTACACAAAATTACGTCAATAACCCAAAGTAACCAAAACATTCAGAATCTGTGACTACAAATTTTATTCGGCAAAAATAAGTAAGGCTAACATGACCTAAGACTAGGTCATAAAAATAATACGTTGTGGAAGAAACTAACGGTACATATTTAAGGCGCGGGCATATGAATTTTCCAATTTTAAAAGGTGACCGGATGGAGAAATCAACTTAATTTATTAACTAAAAGTTTAAACAATTCATGGGAGATTGATTTGGGCATTTCTGTGTTTAGGGTGTTGGGAGATATGTAGGGTTTTGTTAACCTCCTTCCTTAAAATTGATAGATTTTTGAAGTAACACTTCTTTAGGCACGCTTGACTTGGGGACTAAGCTGACAAGTGCGTTACGAAAAGTGTAATCGAACGAGGCGAACGAAACAATAAACGCAAAACGAAATCATTTTCCTTTAGTATCAGGATGTGCCATGACAATTCATAAATCCCTAGGTGGAACATTAGTTTATACCATTTTATTTTAATAATTGATTAAAAAAATTGGAAAATAACAAAATAGGAAAAGTGGAAAATTGGTAAATTGAAAATTGGAAAAATTGGAAAATGGGAAATTTCGAAATTTGCAAAATTTGAAAACTTGTAAATTAGAAATTGGAAAATTATAAAATTGGAAAATTAGAAAATTGGTAAATAGGTAAATGGAAAATATTAAAATATGAAAATTGGAAATTTGGATAATGGGTAAATTGGAAAACTGGTAAATTGGAAAATTGAAAAATTGAAAACATGAAAAATTGAAAAATTGAAAAATTGGAAAATTGAAAAATTGGAAAATTGAAAAATTTAAAAATGTGAAAATAAAAAAACAGGAAATTTGAAAAGTTGGTAAATTGGAAAATTCGAAAATTGAAAAATTGGAAAATTGGGAAGTCATAATATAGACTTCTATGTCACTGACTGACTTACTCGAGAACGCACAGGGTGACCAAAAAAAATGTTTTTTCTATATTATAACATTTATGTCACTCACTCACTTACTGACCCCAGAACGCACAGGGTGACCAAAAAAAAATTCGTCCGTGTGAAATATTTTATATATATATACATATATATGGTGAAAAATTCCTGAAATCACAAATTTTTGGAAGTCATGTTTGAATTTCATGTTTTTTATATTTTCTATGTATAGTCTTGATTAAAAAAAAAAGTTTGTGGAACATTTTTTTGTTGTTGTTGTTGTTGTTAAAGATACAGGATGTCAAATTTTGATAAAATTAATGAACATGATGTTGTATATATGGCTATAAAACAAAAACTAACTGTCCGATACTTATAAATGAGCGCTCATTTTAAAGATAAATGAATAGGAATTCTAAAAAAGTTATAAAATTGGTACCATGTTTCAACTCTTCCTATTCAAAATGGCCGCCAAAATACTATTTTAGAATTTTCTCAAAAACCTATTTTTTTTTTTTACTGAACACACCAAAAAATTGTACTTGTGTTATTTTTTGTTTTCTTGCAAAAGACGTTTGAGTATGAAGATTTACCCATTTTTGGTATATAAAATCAAAGTCATTGAGGTATTTTTTATTTTTAACTATTTTTACGATCAACTTGATAAAGTAACTGTATAAAATTATTCAGTTCACAAATCGTTCATAAATTACATCACCCTAGGTTTGATCATTTTTAACTTCCTTTCAGTGGTTTGCGCCTACGTGTGTTTATTTAGGAAAATTATTCTACTGGTGACAGTTTCCATCCTTTTCTGAAGTTTAACTTTTTCAATAGTTATACAATCGTTTTTCCCAGGCATTATACGACTAACATCATTATCATTATAATATTCTATCACTGAGTCTCTGAGTTCATCACTTATTCGTTTGCCAGCTGGAAGGCTTAGTGACCCATTCTTGTTTTTAATATTTTTCGCTGTTCGTACCATATACTGCGTTGTGTTAAATTCTTCCTGGATTTCTTGTATTGTTAGTGATTTTGGCAATGTAGACAGCAACTGTATTTTATCACAATTTTTCTCCAACTGTTGAAATTTGGCTTTTAGTTGATCCATGAATTCATCATAAAGGCGTGCCGTATGATGATTTTCCGCTGAGTGAGTCAAAAGAGGCTCAATACCAGATACCGAAAATGTTGATGATGGCGTCACTGAGGTAGTTAAATTTAGTAATTTTTGCTGCTCATGATATTGCCTGGATTCCAACTTACTCGGATATATAGGAGACATGCCAATGTCTGTTAATGTTTGTGTGTGTCGAGAGCACTTTTTATTTGGTACACCTCACTTTCACTCCTACTCGAAATATTCTCGTCACTGCGTGTTGATAATGTCTCCGGGGTTATAGGTGAATTTGATGAATCAGTAACGGGTAACACTTCGCTTTCAATTTTCTGACGTTTAGAAGATACCAGGTAACACGTTGTACAAGTCGATGAATCTTCATTTACTTCAGTTGAGCGCGGCAAATGACTTTTAATATAATCAGAAACGTTTCTTAAATTTTTCGAACATTTCGTCTCAGGAAACGGCTTACAACACTTTTTGAGCCCAGACATTATTACACTTATTAATTGAACTACTTTAAATTAATTTTTTGTTATTGAAACAAGCAAATGCTTCAAATAGAACTTCACAAGTTAAACTAACTGAAATATTATTTTAAACTCTAATTTATACAAAAATGTTAACAAAAGCCACTGGTTATGTTATTTTACAGGCCTACTCCCCCAGAAAATACGCTTAATCCTAACAAAATAAATGACTCATAGCAAAATTTTATTGTTCTACTAATTGCTTTAGGGGCTATCCATAAACTATCTCACATTTTTACGAGGGAAGGAGTATCGATTGTTGTGACGTGTGTCGCTGGAGGAGGAACAGTTTTATAAAATGACAGATTGTGGCGTGACGTCACGTGACAACGTGTCTAATTATAATTACAGCAGTCACTTTGATAGGATAAATATTCAACATAACAATTTGCAATCAGAAGCTATTGTTTCATCTTTTGAACAAGATAGCGTTGAAAATCGCAAAAAAATTTAATCAAATGGAATAATTTTGCTAATAAACACGCTGAAAGGAAGTTAAAAATGATCAAACCTAGGGTGATGTAATTTATGAACGATTTGTGAACTGAATAATTCTAAACAGTTTATCAAGTTGATCGTAAAAATAGTTAAAAATAAAAAATACCACATTGACATTGATTTTATATACAAAAAATGGGTAGATCTTCATACTCAAACGTCTTTTGCAAGAAAACAAAAAATAACATAAGAGTTTTTGAGAAAATTCTAAAATAGTATTTTGGCGGCCATTTTGAATAGGAAGAGTTGAAACATGGTACCAATTTTATAATTTTTTTAGAATCCCTATTCATTTATCTTTAAAATTAGCCCTCATTTGTAAGTATCGGATTGTTAGTTTTCTTTTTATAGCCATATATACAACATCATGTTCATCATTTTTATCAAACTTTGACACCCTGTAACTTTAACAACACAACTACAAAAAAATTTTATGTTCTACAGTTTTTTTTTAACAATTACTACACATTCTAAACATAAAAAGTAAAAAATTTAAACACGACTTCCGGTCCCATATACCAAATTTGTGATTTGACGTATTTTTCGTCATATATATTTTTTTCTATATTATAGCTCCATTCCACACGAGGTATGACAGAAACCGATTCTCTCTTCGTTTCATTCCCCGTTTGCCTATGGTACAGGTTTTAATGCGACTTAAACAAATTTTCGATGAAACCACACTACACAAGCATAAATGAAATAAAAAATATTTCAAGGCCATTTTTACTATGCGAAGAGATTTCAAAAATGATTTGTTTGTCCATTTTGTTATACATACATAAACATTATCTATTACGACTAGTTGGCCTTGAAAAAGTTACCAAGTTACAAGGTTACCTCTTGTGGCATCAAACATAAATGGCTATGTGACACTCGAAACGCACAGGGTGACCAATTTTTTTTTTCAATATTATAATTTTTCTATGTTATATTATAAATATTAAATATATATTAGACGTTTTACTTCAGTAGTGTGGTCTTAGGCACACTTAATTTTTTTTTTGATGTGTAAACATCTTTACGCGCGCCTACCAAAATTTTTTTGTATTAGAGTAAACTTGTAAATGAAACGAACGGAAATTACGTATACCTACTTCGTTTGAATAAAAAGCAAGAAACTCAACAAAAACAATTTTTACTTTACATAGCATGCTTTTATGTATATGTATAGGGAAAATGAAAAAATTAATTTAATGAATGAAATAGAAACCATCGACATTTCCATCGATCAGAAAAATCAAAAAAAAAAATTACGATACGAAATACGAATTACGATTACGAAATTGCATACTCATACGATTAAAAACACAGTCAACAACTGCTGTATATTGCTTTATCACGAGTAACGAGTCTCTAGGCGCTGTTCATCACGTCGGCTATCAATGATCATGTCTTCTACTGAATGGGGTTATAATGACATCTCGTTTTTAACACTGAACTGCCAGAGTCTCAGGTCACAGTCACGCAGGTATGCTCAATTCATTTGGTTTGCGAGACCTGGCTGCGCAATGACGAACTTGTTAATATTCCTACGTTTGAATGCTGTTTTCAGTTCAATAGAGATGGTCAGTGAGCTGCCGGAGTAGCAATTCCGTCAAAAGATCCATAAAATGAGCATAGTGGATGGACACAAATAATTTGCCGTACTTTTTCAAAACCAATATTGACGTAACAAATGGCATGGCGAATGGAACTTAGGCTGTCTAAAGTATATCGAATGCATAGGCATCCTAACCAGGACAACGAGAACGATGAAAACGTCGACAGTAAAAAATGTCAAACGACTCTGGATGGATTTCGGTTCAAATTCACAAGTTGGCAAGAAGGTCAGGTGACTTGAAACTGGATGGGCGCAGAAAACGAATATCGACCGATGTTTGGTGCCCATTTCTAGAAAAAGCTCAACTATTAATCGAAACAACAATTAATGTTAAGCATAAACAACAATTAATGTAAAGCGTCGTACCTTCATGTGCCACCACAATTCATGCATCACAGGGTGGTACCTATAACGATATAGTCAGTATATACTCTTACGATAAAAGACACAGTTAATAAATTGTGTATATTGCTTTAGCACGAGCAACGAGTCTCGAAGGACTGTTCATTACGTCGGCTATCGATGATCATGTCGTCTACCATGGACGTAAAAATGGGACCTCAATGGGTCTTCTTCAAAATTAGCTATCGCGCCTCACTACAAATCCGCTTTATCCGTTGTAATGGCGAATTTTGTACGAGATAATAATGACGTCTGGTTTTTAACATTGAACTGTCAGAGTCTTAGGTCATACACATCACCTCGACCTAACTGACACAATCACGCAAGGATGCTCAATTTTCTTGCTTTTCCAGATCTGCGTTCAGTTCAAGAGAGACGGTGAGTGAGCTGCCGGAGTAACAATATATAAAAATTCAAATAGAATACTCATACCATACAGTCACCTCGCAGAAAGAAATCATCGTTGGACAAACAGTTGGTATGAGCGTAACAACACAACTCATTGATGATATATATACGGATGAACTTCAGCTTCTCAATGGGAATAAGATGCTTTCTGTAGTTGTATTAACCTCGCCGAATAAATCTTTCGAAGACATAATGAAGTTCATACATTTCATCCTTGCCCCATATCCTAAAGAATTTCAAAAATTCTCCAAGGAGACTATCATCTTTTGCCGGTGATTATGAGCGGGGATTTCAATATTAATGTTTCTGTTCCTCAAGCTGAACCACTTATAAACTTCCTGCGAGACGAATTCGATTTGCACATGAACTAAGATCGAAATATATTTACTACTAGATATGGGACGACGATATTGTGCAGTTTTTCAATGAAAATTTTTAAAGTTAGAGTCGACAGTATATAATCAAATATAATATTGCCGATCTCATATAAATTTTTTCGCCAAATTTTTTTTTAAAAGAGGGAACCAATGCACAGTAACCTCACTATGCGGACACTTTTTTCATTAAAAAAGTTTAGCTAAGACAACAATTTTGTGGGACATCTATACGTTTCATGAACAAAATTTTACGAAGTTTAAATTTTTTTATCGATCTTTATTTTCGACGATTTGCACATGCTGGATGCACATGTTGAAGTATGTACATACATACTTGTTAAATAAAAACGTAAACAAGAAGCAAAATCAACTGAATATTATCAATGGTTTTTACTTTTCGTAAAATATTATTTTTTTTTTGTTTTGTGTCCTTTTAAAACAAAATTATGTTTTGTGTCCTATATTACCTATGTAACTTATGAATGAACTGTGAAAATATTTTATACGATAGACTACATTAGAAAGAAGTTATTGTAAATAAGACTTATTATTATTGTTTTAAATTTAATCAAAATAATTTTTTTTTGAGTTGTATGCAACATTGTTATTCGTATTATTAAGCGATAATTTGTTAATCCGTCGATATTGATAGTAGGAATAATACATATGTAGATTATAATTTTTTAATTATAAAACTAAGGAAGCATATACACGTGCCAATTTTATATTGTCCTTACGAGTGTGTATTTCAAAATCGCATATAAACAAAATTGACCTTGAACTGGTTTATGACCTAGACAGCTTTGTTTTATAAACCTATTCTTAGTCAATATCGTCGATGACGTAAAACTAGTTCTAGCTTTAAATAAATAAATTTTTTATTTATTTATTTTTGGACTGATTGGTTTTGATACCGAAAAAATCTGACAATCATAAAATTTCATAAAAGGGCCCCAATTTAGAACTAGTCAGGTATTTAGGAAGCAAGAATTTTATTAAATTATAGGAGCCTGTTATATTATAAAATATTATTTCGTTAAACAAAAAACTTTAGATAATTATTCTTTATTTCATAATTTTTTTTCTGGAATTGAAGCCTATACAATAAAACACTCTATTACGGAGCCGTAACACTGTTTTATTGTATAGGCTTCAATTCCAGAAAAAAAAATTTGAAATATAAAATTAAAACAGCCTAATAATCATAATTATAATAATTATTTTTATTAAAGCTGATGTTCGATAGCAACTAGAAAAAACTGACGTTCATAGTTAAATAGATAAATTTGAATTTGGTTTGATATTCCTATGTTACTGCATTTACTGTATGACGTGCTAAACAGAATGAACTTAATGGTAAATATAGATGAACTGGACGGAGTGTAAATAGCTACTACAATACGAACTATATTTAAATGAATGGACTGAGAAGACTGTATGTAGTAAGGACTGGATGGTGTATTGTGAACTGAATAAATTGTACGAGTATTGGTGAATACAATTGATGATGTCCTAGCTGCCCAAATAAATGGGCAGAACGCTCTGAATGAACTCGATCTTTAAAAATTATTCCCAATTAACAAAAACTAACCAATTTGGCGTGTGTGTTGTTTCATATGAGATGGAATCCTTTAGCTACCTATACTATCTGTATCTCACATGAGCTGTGAAACCGCTGTTAAGCATAGCCTCGCCGAGCAGGCATAACTTACTCGGTTCTTAAAAAGGCACGTACGTGCGAACGTAAGCACAACCTCAACAAAAATTTTAATGTTTGGGAACGCATGATAGATGCTTAGGATCCCTTGTCTTTCTATGTTGAAGCGCGGCAAGGAAAACAAAGCAAGTTCTTCGTTTTTGGCAACTCTGCAGACCAGATGAAATAGGGTGTCCTCGCAAGACCTTCTTAGAGTAAAATTGATTTGGTTACACTCACTAATAGCAGTCGCCATCTTTATTACTTCCCGTCTATATTTGGCATCATCCTTTGCATAATCGCGTTTATTCCCAACGCCTTATTACTAACATAGATGACGCGTTCTTTGAACGACAGTCTCAACCTATTATTCATTTTCATCTAGATCTCTTACTCTTTTCACTGGCATCTAAAATATATCGATGGTAATCTTTTAAGCAGACAGATTAGGCGATAAGCAACCAGGCATTCGGATGGTTTTATCAGCTTCGGAATTAGTATTAAGTTTTTTAATTATCCAGATTTTGGGGAAACTGATTGTTGCAGGCATAAACTACATATATATATATATATATATATATATATATATATATATATATATATATATATATATATATATATATATATATATATATATATATATATATATATATATATATATATATATATATATATATATATATATATATATATATACTCGGGAACGAAAACCAATTTTCTAGCATGAGATGACAGTTTAAAGGCAATGTTCAATAATAAATCGGACGAGGTGTTTTGTTATTCTTAACCCTGCAAGTAGCCATGAGTTATTAAAAATAGACCAACAGAAAAATAACAAAGTACAAAAAAATTCTAAAAAATTTAAAACTCTGACAAATTCATTAAACTGTATTAATAATGTAAATGCAAATTATTATTTAAATTAAATATCTTTGCAATTATGGATTTTAATAAATGGATGATAAATATAACAATCAAGTTGTCATTTGTCAAAGTTTTAATTTCATTTTGTTACTAAATTACCAGCCAGGGACATTTCACGCCCTTGATAGTATAATCAGCGAAATTAGACGTTTGCGCTTCGAATAACAACTTTCCATCATTTTGATTATTTTTAAATTTTTAGGAGATCGCGACAGTTCTGGTAGAAATTTCCAAAAGATCTTTTTAATTTGTACAAATCGGCTAAGAAATCATATTTCATAATATGTTTTACATTCCATACGTAATTTGTTACACCGAACTTGAGAGTAAAATAAAACTTTGACGAATTTAAGTAAAGAAAACCGTTTTCTACTCTAGTTCTACAGTTCTACGTACATGTCATACTGGCGCTCAAGACACGTGTGCGGAAACGCACAATGCTTGTGTCTGCCACTTCGAGCTACTTCGATATCATTAATTTGTTTAATAATAGAAGAATTTTGCTTATCAAATTGATGTTGTTATCAACGACGAACTACTATAAGTTTCAGTTTAGTGGGTTTTTGTTGAGCTTGAGGGCGTTATGTATTACTTTTGCGATCCCTGTTTTATATTCCATTGTTATGTATTGGTTGGTTTTTCCAGCATCTGTTTCTAGTGTGGTGAGCAATCTTAATCTCGATTTTTGTTGGTATTTTCTATTGATTTGGTCTAGCATTTACTGTTACTGTTAAAACCGTTGGTTGTGGCCATCTGTTTTATGGCATTCATTTCATCTGTATAATCACTTGTTTACTTTGGTATGTTATTGATGCGGTTGATCAAATGTTCGTATGTTGTTGATCTTTCAAGCCTCTGTGGATGGTTTGACGTGGAGTGTTGTATTGTGTGTTTGATTTAGGTTGGATTTCTATATACATATCTTGAAAAAGTGTTTGCTGTTGACATTTTTTATTGTGACATTCAAGAAGTTGAGATGGTGTTCTTTCTCGTTCTCTTGAACTCGCCTTCAATGCTAAATTTTATATTAGGGTGTATGTTATTAATACATCAATACCGGAGATTTTTAAGTTGCGCATTGAACATGAAAATAATTTTGCTATCATCCACGTATTGGTGCCAATAAGTGATGTTATTTTTTAAGCTGTCCTTTTCGTTGAGTACATGTTTCTGTCCGAAATATGAATGGATACAAACAGACAAACGGATTCCACTCTCTCTCCGGCACTATATCCCATCAAGTGATTTGGCCGCTTCAAACGAGGTTTCATAATCATAATTTCATTTCGGATAATGAGTGGTTAATTCATTGATCCTAAACCAGCCGTGAAATTTTTCCCTTGTCACCACCGGGAATTAAACACGGGACCTCCGTCGCTGGAGCAAGCATGCTGACCACTTTGCCACCGGGGCGGGATTCAACGGGCAACTTAAAAATCTCCTGCATCTCTTGGCTAAGAAGCCCTTTTCTTATTGCTTGCAACGCAGCTTTATGTGAAAGCGTGAAACTGGGAGAACACTTAAACCCTCTGTGAAAGCAAGGAAAGAATTGTCACAACTTTATGTCCACAAAAAAAGAACGGCGAACTGAAACCTATTTTGGAAGTTATTCCGCCAATTACTGTAGGAGAACTACTCATGGCTACTTGCAGGGTTAAGAATAACAAAACACCTCGTCCGATTTATTATTGAACATTGCCTTTAAACTGTCATCTCATGCTGGAAAATTGGTTTTCGTTCCCGAGTATATATATATATATATATATATATATATATATATATATATATATATATATATATATATATATATATATATATATATATATATATATATATATATATATATATATATATATATATATATATATATATATATATATATATATATATATATATATGTAGTTTATGCCTGCAACAATCAGTTTCCCCAAATATCTGGATAATTAAAAAACTTAATACTAATTCCGAAGCTGATAAAACCATCCGAAGGCCTGTTTGCTTATCGCCTAATCTGTCTGCTTAAAAGATTACCATCGATATATTTTAGATGCCAGTGAAAAGAGTAAGAGATCTAGATGAAAATGAATAATAGGTTGAGACTGTCGTTCAAAGAACGCGTCATCTATGTTAGTAATAAGGCGTTGGGAATAAACGCGATTATGCAAAGGATGATGCCAAATATAGACGGGAAGTAATAAAGATGGCGACTGCTATTAGTGAGTGTAACCAAATCAATTTTACTCTAAGAAGGTCTTGCGAGGACACCCTATTTCATCTGGTCTGCAGAGTTGCCAAAAACGAAGAACTTGCTTTGTTTTCCTTGCCGCGCTTCAGCATAGAAAGACAAGGGATCCTAAGCATCTATCATGCGTTCCCACACATTAAAATTTTTGTTGAGGTTGTGCTTACGTTCGCACGTACGTGCCTTTTTAAGAACCGAGTAAGTTATGCCTGCTCGGCGAGGTTATGCTTAACAGCGGTTCCACAGCTCATATGAGATACAGATAGTAGGTAGCTAAAGGATTCCATCTCATATGAAACAACACACACGCCAAATTGGTTAGTTTTTGTTAATTGGGAATAATTTTTAAAGATCGAGTTCATTCAGAGCGTTCTGCCCATTTATTTGGGCAGCCATCATCAATTGTATTCACCAATACTCGTACAATTTATTCAGTTCACAATACACCATCCAGTCCTTACTCCATACAGTCTTCTCAGTCCATTCATTTAAATATAGTTCGTATTGTAGTAGCTATTTACACTCCGTCCAGTTCATCTATATTTACCATTAAGTTCATTCTGTTTAGCACGTCATACAGTAAATGCAGTAACATAGGAATATCAAACCAAATTCAAATGTATCTATTTAACTATGAACGTGAGTTTTTTCTAGTTGCTATCGAACATCAGCTTTAATAAAAATAATTATTATAATTATGATTATTAGGCTGTTTTAATTTTATATTTCAAATTTTTTTTTCTGGAATTGAAGCCTATACAATAAAACAGTGTTACGGCTCCGTAATAGAGTGTTTTATTGTATAGGCTTCAATTCCAGAAAAAAAATTATGAAATAAAGAATAATTATCTAAAGTTTTTTGTTTAACGAAATAATATTTTATAATATAATAGGCTCCTATAATTTAATAAAATTCTTGCTTCCTAAATACCTGACTAGTTCTAAATTGGGGCCCTTTTATGAAATTTTATGATTGTCAGATTTTTTCGGTATCAAAACCAATCAGTCCAAAAATAAATAAATAAAAAATTTATTTATTTAAAGCTAGAACTAGTTTTACGTCATCGACGATATTGACTAAGAATAGGTTTATAAAACAAAGCTGTCTAGGTCATAAACCAGTTCAAGGTCAATTTTGTTTATATGCGATTTTGAAATACACACTCGTAAGGACAATATAAAATTGGCACGTGTATATGCTTCCTTAGTTTTATAATTAAAAAATTATAATCTACATATGTATTATTCCTACTATCAATATCGACGGATTAACAAATTATCGCTTAATAATACGAATAACAATGTTGCATACAACTCAAAAAAAAATTATTTTGATTAAATTTAAAACAATAATAATAAGTCTTATTTACAATAACTTCTTTCTAATGTAGTCTATCGTATAAAATATTTTCACAGTTCATTCATAAGTTACATAGGTAATATAGGACACAAAACATAATTTTGTTTTAAAAGGACACAAAACAAAAAAAAAATAATATTTTACGAAAAGTAAAAACCATTGATAATATTCAGTTGATTTTGCTTCTTGTTTACGTTTTTATTTAACAAGTATGTATGTACATACTTCAACATGTGCATCCAGCATGTGCAAATCGTCGAAAATAAAGATCGATAAAAAAATTTAAACTTCGTAAAATTTTGTTCATGAAACGTATAGATGTCCCACAAAATTGTTGTCTTAGCTAAACTTTTTTAATGAAAAAAGTGTCCGCATAGTGAGGTTACTGTGCATTGGTTCCCTCTTTTAAAAAAAAATTTGGCGAAAAAATTTATATGAGATCGGCAATATTATATTTGATATAATATATCTTATTTTAGCTATACCAAAATTCAATTGCGTCGATTATACCGAAAGAGTAATAGACCAATTTAACGATAATAAACAAATGAAAAACTCTGGTTAGTAAAATTGCATTCCTTCTTCCTTCAAAGTAAACTGTACCCACGTACCACGCCATGTTTACACATCTCCTTGAGAGTACTAATGGACTCACTCATTTTTTTTTTCATTATTATAATTTTTAAGCATTTTTGTTAAAAAAATGCTATATGGTTTCGGTTTGCCGTCTGTCCGTCTGTGTGCACGATAACTTGCGAACGGATGGAGATATCAACTTAATTTCTTCACTAAAAGTTCAAGCAATTCATGAGAATGATCCCTATTGATTTGGACATTTCTGTGCTTAGGGAGTTCGGAGATAGGTGGGGTTTTGTTAACCCCCCTCCATAAAATTGATAGATTTTTTTTATTTTCTATTCTATTTTGGTTTCATTGTGCATGTGAATCTGGAATAAAAATATATCTTGTCTGGATGTGGGTTTGTGGTGGTGGTGTGGTTATGGGGGTGGTAGGAGTGGTGGTATGGGAGGTGGAGGAGGTGGGATGAGGTGTTTTGGGTTTGGTGTGGGAATTTGGGATTTGGTGAATGAGGGTTTGTGTGGGTGGTGTGTGTGTGTGTGTGAAAGTGGGTGTGGAGGTTTTAAGGGGTGATAATATGGGTGGTGCGGTATAGGGTAGTGCGGGGGAGATGAGTTTTGGGATTTGAGTTGGATAGTGGGTGGGGGTGGTAATAATGTTTAGATGTGGTAGTTTTTGGTTGATTAGGGTCAGTTGAGATATAGTGGATTGGAATCGGTTAGGCTGGGTGTAGATGGGGTTAGGTGAGTGTGGGAGTGGGTGGTCGTAATATTTGAAATACACAAATCACACTGCATAGAAGTTCTTTATAGGCAACAAAAATGCTTATAGAGTTCGGCTCCGAACCTTTCCCGTCTTTTTCTATATTATATTATAAATATTAAATAGAAGTTTTACTTCAGTAGTGTGGTCTAAGGAACACAATTTTTTTTCTTTTCTATTTTGGTTTCATAGAGCATGTGAATGTCGAATAAAAATACATATATCTCGTGTGGATGTGAGTTTATGTGGACGAGGGTTTGTGTGTGCGGGAGTACTCATAGATATGGGTGGTGCTGGTGAGATGGGTTTTGCGGGTTTGAATTAGTTAGTGGTTGGGGGAAGGGGGTTAATAATGTTTAGGTGTGGTGGTTTGCGGTTGATTGGTTTCGATTTAGTTATGGTGGATTGGGGTTGGTTGGGCTGGGTGTAGATGGGGTTAGGTCGATGTGAATGTGGGTGGGTGTGATATTTGAAATACGCAAATCAAACTGCCTAGAAGTTCTTTATACGCAACAAAAATTGCTTATAGAGTTCGGCTCCGAACCTTCCCGTCTTTTTTTATATTTATGGAGTAAAAGAAATAGTAAGGGTAGTATACCCTTGGAAATTTTGTGAAAATTTTTCAATTTTTAGATGATTTATGGTTTTTAGTATTTTGACTGTCAAGCAGTGGAAGTAATTTTCACCGCAATTGATCAAGTTAGTAAAAGAAAATTTTTGCTAGGATCTCATGCCACAACTCAAAGAACTACAAATCATTATTTTGTACATTACACTGTTATAACGGAACAGGCACTGATATTATTCATAAATTATCATTAAAATATACACAAGTAAACGAAAATTGAATGAAAATTAATGATTATCTTAAATCGGAAAATAAATTGAAAAATAAAATGAAAAATACGTGTAAAAATTTTTTGTTGAATTTTAGTTTTAATCTCTAAAAAGATAAATGATATGATGATGTGAACCAAAGAAAGTTGTTGTTGTAATTTGCAATAACAAATTTGATATATTCTACACATAGTTTCTTACAATGTTATAAAAGAGTTGGTTGGTTATGCCCTTCAAGGTCTTGATCCAACCCTAACAACCAACCAGTAACATAAAATTCTTTTAAGCCTTCTCTTCACATACAAATATAAATTGAAGTAAATTATTTATTTATGTGTCACTACCAATAATCCCTTAAGTACTCTATCCTTATTTACAGAAAGATCATATTTGGAACAAATAAGTAAAAAGCTTTTAAAATTTTTTTAAAAGCATATCTTAAAGGGTTTATATTACGTATATAATGCATACGCAGAAGGGAATGTGTTTGTATCTAGATTGTGTAAGAAATGCTTTGAACAAAAAGTAAATTGTTGTTGAATAAAATTTCCATTTACTTCCTATACTCCACCGTAGAACATAAGCATATCGGAAAAGTTATTTTATCCTCAAAAAAGGATTTCGTGTTTTGTTGCTGTTTGGTTATGTGTTCAAATTTTCATAACAATTGTTTATTCAAGGATGATTGTACATAAAATCTTTATCTGATTTACATTTTCTTCAAGAAACAAAAAATAAATTTACAAACAAAGTGGAATATTTTTTGTATGTTCTGGAGATAGATAGGATGATGATTATGATGGTGAATGGAAAACATCAAAGAAATATTTTTGACCAACTTTTCTACTTTACTATTTTTATGTTTGTTTGTTAATTCAAAATTGGAATATTCTGCCGAAGAGCGAAAATTTATAACATTTTTTATTTCGAGCTCTCGCTCGCCTTGTATTGTGGTATTGTGGTGTGGTGTATTGTGGATTAAAAATTTGTATACAAAGCAGCATCTTTATACTCTCGCCATTTAGTAAACCGACAAATCTTATAAATCATATTCGGTGTTATACTTCTTTAATATTGTAATCCAATTTGTTGTTGTTTATAAATTATATAATGTATAAGATACAATTTGTTGACGAAAAATTAAGTTATATACCATAAAATATTCATATATGGCATTGTGTGGCAAAACTTACATAAGAAGCATGTAAGAAAATTTATTTATTTTCCGGGATCGACAAAAGAGGACAATGTTTTAAAATTTGTTATCTAATAACCCATAAAAAGTGTCATGAAGTATTGTAATTTTTTGTGCAAAACTAGAAATCAAGAGTCCTCAAGATAGAGCGGCAATAGTTGATGATAGCCCATCGCAGTATCATCGCCGATTAAAAGCCATTGCAGTCTATAAAGAATTGTGAGGCACGACAGAAATTTGTGCATAATGTATTTTGGAAAATAATGCGGAATTTCTGACATGACTATCACACCAGAAATCTCATATATCTGTTTAATCGTTAACGCGAATATTTTACTTTAGTTTAGTTGTGCCAAACTGTGCATTCCAAAAAAAAATTCAGTTCTCCTCCAAAATTGGTCATGAGTTTTTCTAGCACATCTGATGAAGAAGATCAACTATGTAGAAAAATTTTGTTTTCTAAACCTGATATGGCAAGGATTTACTGGTGATATACTCCATATCAGCCACATTTTGCAATAGAAACCCCTTAATTCAACAATATTTTAACAAGTTAAATTTCTGAAATACATTTATGAATGATTTCTGAAAATCACGCCTTTTATCAATGAAATCATTTAATCTGCTTGAACTCTTAGACAGAATCTTTTAGGCAGCTTGTATTGAGTGACCAACTAAAAATCAGTTCAAATGAATATATTAAAAAATGGTGAGACATCCAGAAATTATCCATATAAAATTTATCGAAAGTGACCTTTTGAATTAGGGTTGAAATGGATGTTTCCTACGGATGATTCTGGCGGTTGGGGAGCAGGTATAATCATGAAATTTGATCAGAATGAACAAGAATCAGTAGTTTATGTGAGAATTCTACTAAGTGCATCTGCCACGTAATCGTAGTTTTCTAGTTTTAGCCTCCATACGAATAGTTGGTACTTCTTAACGGTCCATATTATGGAAAACGCCTTCTACCTCTACCTTATCCTGGATTTGGGAGAGGACTGGGTACCTAGCGCAAAATTTGATGCGTCCATTGTCAGAATAAATTGTTTCGTGAAATCGGGGTAAGCTACGCTCTGGTCCGTAGGTTTAGGTATCATAATCTTGGGATTATCGTTATGAACCTTCTATAGTAGTACAAAAGCCTCAGAAATTAGTAAACTTCCTTGATTTCGGTTATGGCCAGTTTAATATTTTTTTTTTTTTTATTTCATCCGCATTAGGTTTAACGCAGAATTGCGTAATTATATGGCCAAGGAATTCGGTTTCCTATTTCAGAAATTCACATTTATCAACATGGATTTTAAAATTTTGAATATGATTTTCTATAAAGTGTGTCCGACAATAACGATCTAATCCACGTAGACGTGACAAATCTTTTCAATAATATAATTACTTTAAGTTATTCATCACACGCTGGAATGTGGCGGCATCGTTTTTTAAGCCAAAACGAATTCTTGAAAATGCAGGTTTTCCTTAGATGTTTCGTTCATTGGAATCTGGTGAAAGCCAGATTATAAATCCAAAGTTATTCTTCAACCAACTTTCCTAAGCTGTCCAATATTCCTCGATCTGAGGAATTTCCTCGTTTAATTTATGATATTCAATCACGACTCTAATTTTCCGTTTTCCTGAGGCATCGAACTTTTTTGAAACCACCCAGCATGAAGAAGAGTAGCAAATTTTTCAATTACGGGTTATACCGCTATCCAACATTTCCTGTGTTTGTTCCGCAACATATGTTGTGAAGAGATATGAGTATCATTTATCTATGAATATTTTGACAGCATTGACTTGATTAATTCGCTAAGAACCATACCTCGGCTTGCACAATCTCTAATGGGTTCGCGAGGTACAACCATAATCAATGACGTTCGTTTAGCCACGAATGTTACCCAACGGCGAGGTTCATTAGCAAGTAGCTGTTAATTTTAAAACTTGTTTCTCATTTTACTGTTTCAATTAATTTGACTTAAACGAATCGAACTAAAATCTAGGCAACGACCCTGGTTTTGCAAGTCTCGCATTATCCCATTTCCAGTTTAGGATCCAAAGATCCTCTATAAATATTTTCCCAGGTTCTTCATCTACTGAAGTTATTAAATCCGCTACATAAAAGCTTTTCTCATTTGGTTTGAATGTTTTGTTACTGAACGATTTGATGAGACCACGTATCGCTATTAACGATAAGTGACAGTTGATAGTCTATAATGACAAATTGGATAGAATGGAAGCTTGCGCCAAACAATCTACTAAAACCTTTTATATCAAATCCTCGATGTCGGCAATAATATGGAAAAGGTTCGACTGAATAGTGGGACCTACTTATAAGTAATTATTCAGAGTAGTGACCCGTCGAACTCTCCTCACAGTTTTTTCGTAAAGCTAGCTGTTGTTCGAACTGCATATATTTCAGGTGATCATATTCATTAATGAACTCAATGAAGGCTACGACAAATCGTAAATTCAAAGTTCGCACCACATTGTTGCTCCCACATTTCTCTTTCCGATGATAAAATGTTTTTACCATCTCCCAAAGACTCAATTTACTAAAATCACTCTAAAGTGGTATAAATATTTGCATCGGGTTCTAAATATTTAGTGGCCAGTAATGACCTCATGTTTTCGTGTTTTTCTCGATTGCTCCGGAGACTACCCAGACAAAAATTTAATTTTGCATGATGAGCCCATGTTCGCTTAGTTGTTTTCGTCCATCGAGCAAAATGGAAAAGAAGTGATCATCTAAGATTAAAATATTTAAATACCTTAACAGCAATGAATCTCACATATTCTCCGAAGCAGGTTGTTAGTTGTGATAAAGCTAACGTGTTCATTTTAAATTCAGGTTGATCTGGTGTTTATATTAGTTGCAATATTACTTGTAAACCACCTGAATCTAATAACGCTAGTACTGTAATTTGAGCTATTGGTAGAATTGAATGGAGTTTTATTCTTTTGCATTCTACGACATTGACATTGAGTAACTTGTTGTGTTTATCGGTACAGATTCGACATATGCACCTTGACAAGTAAATATTGCGCGTCTATGGCTGTCAAATTACAACTTTTTTGATTATTTGTAACCGATTCCCTGCATTGGTTGACATCAAAATTATTAAACTGAAAGCAATCGAGTGGGTATGATTTTTATTATTGCAGAAAGCGCATTCAATTCTATTGATTCTCGTTCGACTATAGGTGCTCTTTTATAAAACATTTAGAATTTATCGCTTTAATCGAAAAGCTCATTTATTCCAGGATCCAAAGGCTCCTTTTAGGTATTGAATTTTTGAACTGAAGTCAATATCTGCCGTGTTTCATGACACCCATTGATTCGGATCAGTTCAAATTTTATATGAAAAACCTGATCCAAATTTTATTTCAGATCACAAATTATGATTTGAAATCTAGCATGAAACGTGAACTGAACCGGATCAGATCAAATATCAAGAAACACAAGTATCGTCGAATAGTGCTCGAAAATATATCGTAAAAAACTACCATTCCGCATATTTCCCTGTGAATGACGATATGCTTGATTTAGGCAGCTTCATTCCAGCTTGACGGAATGTGACTGGTTTAGTGTTATGCGTGTTCCTTGGATATCTTTCAGGAAGCATTGTTAATTTGCGAAGTTTAGAATTGAATTCAAAATCGAGTTCTTCTTCAGCGACGATATTGAATATTTTGCTCTCAATGGTAGTGAATTCATGAGTAAGACAACTCGAACCACACTTTTTCTAATGACATTAATTTCTATATCTTTTGGGTTTGCGTTGATGAATTCACTTATGTTCGTTCATTCAGTCTTAAGGAAAGTTATTGACGATACATTAATGACTCATCAGCGATAGTCAAGCATAACATGTATATAGAAATTTTTTCAGCAAATGGGACTAGTTTTCGTTTGTGAGTGTGACATGTCAGAGATGAGTCGTACATGACATGACTGAGTTGAATTGTAGATGACATGTCTGATATTAATCGTGTTTGACATGTCTGAGGTGAATCGTATGTGAGAAATCATGTGTGACAATGCTAGGACAGTTTATAGACATATATTATGTGGCTTGCCTAAAATCTATTGTACATAACATGTTTGAGATGAGATTGACATTTGTAATTAAAACATTTTATTTAAATTTCATTTAAACATTTTACTTAAACTACATATCAGTATGACTTTCAAAATAAAAAACTTAATTTAGGTCAAAAAAATTAAATTTCATCGTTGGTACTCCAAATGGCGGAAGTTTGCCTCATAGAATATAAAACACAAAATTTGTTTAACTATAAAATAAATTAAAAATTTAAAAATTTTGGTATAAAGTACTACTACAAATCGTTTATTAACCTATTTGACAAATAAAATGTTAAAAATATGCTGCAACACTAGCTACATATATTTTTAGAAAAATTATACATTAAAAGAAAAATTATTACATAGACGACAGACTGAAGATGATACGCAAAACATTTTATTTTTATCGATTTTGTTTTCTTACGTTGTTTTTCGAATGAGAAACATCGAAGACTCTTCATACATGTTTCGCTCAAGACATTATCAAGAAAGAAGTTGTGTACATGACATGTCTCACACTAGTCTTTGTTCAACAGACACTGTACGCGTCATTTGAGAATCAAATGTTGCTTGTCATAAATTAGACATTTGACAACATACCATCAAAAAACGACAAAAACTAAACTTTTTTGTTTTTCATACACAATTAGAAAAAAAACGTAAAAAATAGAAACGTATGTTTTCTGAATAGTAGCAAAGGAGTTATATACAGCTTTGATTTGATGCATGTTAACACCGAGGAGATAGAGAAAGAATTAAAAGAACAGAAAGTCATAAAAGTCGAAAGAATCAAAAGGAAAATAAATGGAGAGCTTAAAGATACCCCGTTACATATCATGACATTTAATGCTATAAACTTACCAGATTATATAAAAGCAGGGTTTTTGAGATTAAACGTAAGGCTGTATTTACCTAACCCGATGAGGTGCCACAACTGTCAGCGGTACGGGCACACGAAAAATAAGTGCTTCCGAGTAACTACATGCCCTAAATGCGCGCAAAATATTCCGGATGGACATGACAATGAGAATTGTGAACCCGTAAAATGTGCCAATTGTGGAAATAGTCACACTGCCTATGATAAAATGTGTCCTATATTTGAGATGGAGAAACAAATTATAAAGATAAAAACCATGGATCGGATAACATACTTCAGAGCAAAGGAAATTTATTATCGCGAAAATGCAAATACCACGGGAGCATCGAAGGCAACGCAACCAAATGAAACATTCAGTAAAGTACTACAACAAAATACAGGGAACGCGCAAAACGAGGACAACATTAATAACAATACAAATAAAAATAATAGCAGCCACAATAATAAAAACAACAATAATAATAATAATAATATTGAAAAGAATAAAAGTAATAATAACAGTAATAATAATAATAGTAATAGCAAGAACAATAGTAATATCAACAATAATAACAACAATAATAGCAACAATAACAACAACAACAACAACTACAATAATAGTAACAATAATGAGATCAATAACAACAAATCAAAACCTTTAAACAACGAGAAAACAAAAACAGAATTAACCAAAGAAACAATGACAACACAGGAGCCGGGACCTGGTACAACAAAAATCGAGTTCGGAGCATCAGCAGCAAAAAACATTGAAGCATTGAAGTTCAGGAGGTACACCTATCTCAACCCTAATGAGTTAGGAATTTTTCAACCAAATGTAGATATGAGTGATGATGAATGTTGAGGGAAGAAGGTTTATTCCCCTTCTTCTTTTCTTTGAATGGCAGAGCGTATGATAAGATCCAATGAATGTATGACAATTGGTCAGATAAACATCCGCAGCATGTATGCCAATGGCGATATGCTGCGGACTTATCTGGCCAAAAATGATGTGAATGTGATGCTTTTGTGTGAAACTTGGGAGCGTGAGGGTAAGACGTTTCGTGTAAGTGGGTATAATTTACTGTCCAGACCGAGGGCCGATGGCTTCGGTGGTGTGGCGATATTGGCACAGAACAAAATTAGCCTTGTCGTGTGCGACACACCGACTTTCGAGCGCATCGAAGTCATCGCTGCCAAAACTCGGAATCTGGACAGAGAGTTGTTATTTGTGAGTGTATATTCAACTCCAATTGAGTCAGTGAGTGATAGAGAAAAAAACCTGAGAGATTTTCAAATTTTGTTAGATTGGGTGGAAGGAAAAAGTGACGTAATTTTGGGGGGTGATATGAATGCGCATTTGAGAGTATGGAGGTGTGAAAGAAATGATGCTTGGCGCACCTTGTTGACTCGCCTCATTCTTGATTCCGATCTCGTAATCCTGAATGATGGTGGGTCAACTAGGATGCCGTCTGTGGGATCGACAGCCAGTGCAATAGATTTGACGTTAATGTCTAGCGGGCTGTCGGCCCAAGTCACTTGGAATATTACGGATGAGAATTTGGGTAGCGATCATTATTTGATCAGGATGTGTTTAGGTGGTGTGAATGTTGACGTAGACCGTAAGGTCATTATGAATGGTAAGAAATGGATCGAACGTATGAATGAGATTCTCATAATGAATGAAGCAACTGAGGTTACCCAACTTGAGGATGAAATAGAGAGAATAAATGAAATGTGCACTATCGATGTGAGAGGGAATGAATGTACTGTGAAAGGTTGGTGGAATAATGAAATCCAGTATTGGTATGAAAGGAAACGGATAGCACTGAGAGAGTTCAATAGGTGTATATGTCAAGAATGTAGAATAAATTATGGAAGGATGAATGCAAGATTGAAAAAGGCTATCCGTAGAGCGAAGAGGAAAAGTTGGCGGGACTATGTGTCCAAAATGACACATAGGACCACAACTAAGGATTTATGGGATAAATTTAATAGAGTGAGAGGTCATAGAGCGGAAGGCAGAAATGCAGTGCTAGATGACAGAGAGAAAGGAGGTGTCTTTTTACAAATGATGATGGATGTTAGAAACAATTTGAGCGATAGGAATGAAGTTTTGTTACCTGATAATGAAAGAGAATGTATAAATGACATGTGTAAGGAGTTTGAATGGGATGAGTTCCGTGGGGTTTTAGAAACTTCCAAATCTACTACCCCCGGAACTAACAGAGTGAGTTATAAAATGAATGAGATTGGATTTCGAAGCCAAGGTGGCTTTGCTTCGAATTCTCAATCAATCAAGTATGGAGTATTCAAATACCGGAAAAATGGAAGGAAAGCAGGGTGGTACCTATTCCAAAAAGAGATCGGGACCATAATCTGGCAACAAATTACAGGGGAATATGTATGTTGAATGTATTTGTCAAAATTGTGAATGGTATGATGAAAGGATCGTTTGGATAAATTTGTGATTGAGGGTAATTTGTTGCCGGAAACCACCTTTGGGTTCCGTCGTAACCACTCAGCTAATGAATGTGTAGAAAAGTTTGTATGGGAAGTAAGAAAGGAAAAGAAGTATGTTGTGGCGGTATTTTTGGATATTGAAAGGGCATATGATTACGTGGTTCCGGGGAAGCTTTTTCAGGTCCTTATGGAGCTGGGGATTCCTTGGAAAATTTGCAAATGGGTGTATGAGTTCATGAATGACAGAAAGTTAGTGTTGTGTGGTAGAGGGTATAGGCTGGAGGGAGCGGTGGATATAGGCCTTCCCCAAGGCAGTAAACTCTCACCGACTCTCTTCAACCTATACACGAGCGCGGTACATAGGTTTAACTCCCCGGACAAAGCCATATTGCAATTTGCAGATGACTTTGTCCTGATGGGCAAGGGGAGGACCATCGAGGAGGCCTTGAATCATGCTCAAGAATGTGTGAATCAGGTAACAGAATGTTTGACTGAATTGAATTTGTGTGTAAATTCGAGAAAATGTTGTAGTATGACTTTTCGAACAAATCGTATGGTAGATGTGCAAGTATATAATGAGAGAATAGAGTGTGTAAATTTGACTAGGTATTTGGGAATCTGGATTGATAAGCGATTGAATTTTAGAGTGCATATGGATAAATTAGCCTATAATTGCAAGAACAGATTGAATGTGATTAAAAGGGTGAGCAAACCGAAATGGGGAGCCCAACCTAGTGTGACGGATATGTTGCGAAAGGCGCTAGTGTCATCCAAAATTGCTTATGGAATGAGTGTTTATGGTGATGGGTCCAAAGTCGGGTTTAAAAAGTTGATGACTGTCGAGACTGCTTGTGCCAGAGTGGTATTGGGGGCGATTAATTCAACCCCAATACACACTCTGTGGTCTGAATTGGGTGACTCACCTCTCAACTATAAGAGGGAGTGGATCACTGTGCGCGAGACTGTGCGGATGTTGACTAAGGACAATAAATTGGTGAATGAAATGAAAGAGAGGTTGCAAAGAGGGACGGATTACCAAGAAACACAAAGGTCAAGGGTGATGTTGGAGAATATGAATGTATTCTCCAAGATTCGGCCCGTAAATCCGAAAGTCCCTCCGAGCAATCTAATTGTGCGTTTGAAGTTTGGTGATACAACAAAAGCGATGATGAATGAGTTATCGGTTAAGAGTGAGTTTTTAAAAATGCGTACAAATTATTTTGCACATGTGGAAGTTTATACAGATGCTAGTGTGAGTGGTGATCGAGTAGGTGTAGGAATTTTTATTCCGTCAATGAGGAAAGAGAAAATGATAAGAGTGAATGACAGTATCTGTATAATGAATGCAGAGTTGATTGGAATTATGGAAGGGATCAAGTTGGCAGTGACACAAGGGAGGAGGAGAGTAGTGTTATTTTCCGACTCCCGGAGTGGGTTAGAATTAATTAGCAAGGGTGGGACTCATGGTAATGTGTATGTGGAGATGTTGTATGAGTACCTTCAATCTTGTGGGTGTGAGGTGATTCTTCAATGGATGCCGTCACACCTACAAATTGAAGGTAATCAAAGAGCCGATATGCTTGCGAAACTGGGTTGTTTGATTGAGGATGTAAATGAATATGAATTCATGGATGCAAGAGATGTACTTCGCATGTTTCAGGTGAATCTGTGGAGAAAATGGGAGAGAGAGTTTGTTGAAAAATGTCAGGTGAAAGGCAAGAAGTACTTTGACTTGGTTAGTTCTCCTTTGAGACAACCTTTCTTTAAGGTGCTCAAAGGAGATACTAGAATGATACGAACGATGGAGCGCGTAAGAATGAATCATGGTAATTGGAAAGAATGTCTGATGAAACGCAATTTGATTGAGAATGAATTATGTGAAAGTTGTTTGGTTGTGGAGGACATCGAACATTTGATTCTGAAATGTTCTGCATTCAATCAGAACAGACAAATGTTCGATGTTCTCTTGAGGATGATGGGAATGAAAGTATATAAGAATGTGTATAGTTTTATAAGAATGAATCAAATAGAAGTATGAAAGGGGATCGATGTGTGAAAGGTGAATAAAAGAATAAATAAAAATTAATATAAAATTTGAAAAATTGTAAAATATGAAAATTTGTAAAAATTGGACCAAATGGCACCAAATTTTGGGGCTAGTGTCAAATAAAAAAAAAACGTATGTTTTCATGAAAAATAATCCACATGGATGTTGACAAATTTCCAACTGGGTACTACTTCAGACAACGCTATAACCATTTCACTTACACGCTTGCTCCAATTGCTATGTACCTATTGCTTTCTTTTTAAATCATAGGTTATGTCAATACTTTTTGCTTGAAATTATGACAGCTCGTCGGTCTGACATTTCGCGTCACGAAAACAATCATGTTTTTGCTTGAGAAGCGTTCCGAAATATTGAAAACATATTTTCAAAGTCAATATTGTATAGCCGAACCCATGCGAATTTTGAAAAAAAAATATGGGTCGTGAAAGATCCCAAAGGCCCGTTTAGCACGTTGTAAAAATGTCCACTCCTAGTGTTCGGGATTCTGGACACATAAAAAAATATACCTACTAGCATCCTGCCGTCTCACCCTGCAACACGCCAAGTAAACAAAAGGAAAAAACCGGAACAAACTAAAATTAGAAATAAGATTAATTTCATGTATTTATTTCAATATCAACTTACCATTTTCTTATGCATCTGAATGTATTCCTAAAATTAAACAATTTAATTTATCATTTAGTTATCAATTCAATTGTAATTTATAATTTATACTTACTGTAGCAAACAAATGTAACCACAAAAAGTAAACATTCATCCATTTTTCGCTAAATGTCATTTTTTGTCTAAACACATTGAACCAAAATGTACTTGGTTGCGTTTGCGTACATTTATGGCTGGTCTCCACTCTCCACTTGCATATTTTTCTCGTGACAAAAAATAAATGGCTTCGGCGCATTACATTATTTGTACAGTACACTTACAGTACACTCTTCAAAACTAGACATATTTTCTCTGTTTTGATTACGTAGAAAAAAATGATTTGCTTTGTCATTTTAGATAGTGTGCTATGCTGTGATTTTAACAAACAACAACATCCACGATTTTTTAATTAAAAATGTCAAAACAATATAATGTGCGCTCAAAATTGAGCATAAAAACACAAATTATGCTCAATTGGAACAACATGATAAAAATATTGAATATTTTGATCTTTTCCTCTCTTGACAAAATTTCAATGCGCATGCTCAAAACCATTTTTGCGTATGTATTTTGGTAAATATACTAAAAAATGTCACCAGAAAAAAATGGACTAGATTTTTTTTCCGTCGCGAGAAAAATATGCAAGTTGAGACCGGCCATTATGCTCTATGTGGGATGTGTTCGTAATTTGGTACCAAGTTGTACCAACATGGCATTTTGGAAAAATGGATAAATGAAAATTTTTATCAGTCAGTCATTCGGTGCGCTTCAATTTAAAACCATACTTAAATAAAATTAAAATAGTAAAGTTTATTATTTAAAAGTGAAAAGTGCAAATCAATCGGTGCTGTTTGCTTCATCTCCATAAGAAAATACACCACAACAGGGAAACACTCGCAAGGCCGCCGAAAATTTGTTTTAATAAGCGGATTGTCCCTCCACCTAGCAAGATCAATATGTCCTCGATTGGTGAATTTTTGATCAACAATATTGTTTTTGTGGGTACTTTCGGGATGATTATCGCCTACGTTTCAAATAATTTGCTGCGGTTAAGTTTGAGCATGCAGGCTTCAGACACAAATGAAGCATTCCATGAAATTTTTCATGAAATTTTTCATGAAAATCTTTTATTTTAACCAAAGCCGTTGACAGTATGGTTTTAGCGATAGCTAATTTTGTTATTAGAGTCTTTATATCATGATCGTCAATTGGCTTACATTTATTTCTACACCCTAGTGTGTTTGATTGATGTGCTCTTGGACCGGTGTATGCTCGAAATTATGAGCCTTTACTTCGCTCGATACGCCATACTATACGATGAATGATGCTTTCTGTAACAAAGTTGACATTCTAATCTTGATCTTATGAATTTTCTTAGTGAATCCCTTCGCTGGCTCAGAAATTTGAGCAGGTCTTCCTGTACTCTACTCGTTGGGAATTCCTTGTAAGCTGTCTCCTGTGACCAAAGACAATTTGTTTATCGCAATATTATCAACAAATTTTGTCTTTTTTGGACATTAGAATCTAGTGCCTCGGGCCTCCGGATTGATCCCTCAAATGTATCTGTCAACTTTGTTATATAACTAGCATTTGGTTTCCATATACATAGTTGGTTTTCTTTGCAGACCATCTCTGATTTAATTTCTGGAAGACTTCGATATAATTAGCTTCTATTATTGGGAGATGCGGAGTTTCATGCTACCTCTCCATTCAATTGATATTGAAATTTCTGTGCTCCAGCATGACCTTCTCTTTCATGAACGTTTAAGCTATATTTGTCAAAGATGAACTGCAACTTGATACAATAACCATCAAATGTTGGTATATGTGAAGGTTCAACGAACGAACTGCAAATGTATGCCGTTCTGACGAATATATGTACATAGTGCTGTTTAGACATGGTCTGTTCGGTGTGGCTATGCTTCGGTTACGTAACACAGCACTCGATCGATTGGATTTCTGCCAGCAGTTTGTGTGCTCCATCCTGCTTTGCGCAAACATTTACCTAATTGCATCTTAGGAACATAAGCAGGTTAGTCATATATCCCTTTATTATCGTTCGCTGTATTTATAACATAAATGTTCAATTGAGTACGGTAGATAACCATAGGACGACCACAAAGTATGCATTCAGTTAACGGAATCCGAATTATGATTACCATTATACAACGATATGTTCACTAAAATCGCACTAGTATTAGTTCGCGAGTGAAAAATTTAAGACACACGGATGGTGCTTAATGTAGTTTAATAACAAATTCAGTAATTTAAGCCTTTAATATTTTAATATTAGATGAAGCGTAATTAACGAAACTCCGCTACACAGCTGTACAAAAGCTCGTTGCCTTTAATTGCACATATTGCCTAATATAATTAATATCCGGCCCCTGCTCGAGTGCCAATATATGTAAATATATCTGGATAAGGTCGTATGATTTTTTTTACTAAAAGATGCTTTCCTTTTCTTTTTCGCAGCAAAATAAAGTATCATGAAAACCTTTGACCTGTAGATTTTTGCAGATTTGCTATTCGTTACAAATGCCTGTGTATGCGCGTGCAGACTAAATGCCTGTTGGCGCTGTACTGCCTAGACGCATAAGCAAGTCAGAGTGACACTTCATATACATCACTTTTTTCATACATCATTTATTTTTCATTTCAACAATTCAGCTCTTTCATCCCAGAAGAATTGCTTAATTGGTATAAAACGCCATACTAAACCTTTTTATAGAAATTTGGAGAACCTGTGGCGATTTTCCTGAAATCGGCATAATACCGGTCCTCATTGGTTTTCCAAAATTCATGCAGATATGACGATTTTTGTAAAAAAATCGGTTTTTAATTGAGGATTCGGTCCATACTCAGCTCATACGGATTGATTGAACCGGACGAAACTTCATACTTAAGCTGTTTCTATAAGTTGAAAGATTCCAGTGACTTTTGGCAAAGATCAGACCACCGAAAGTGGCAGCTTCCACCGAAGCTTTTTCGTTTTTTTGTAAATATTTTGAAAAGTATATCGTTTACAAGAAAAACAGTTAAGAACTAAAAAATTTATAATTAATTTTGCAACAATAAAGTTCTAGGTCACTTTTCCAAAATTTACGAGTAATTCACGTTTTTTATCAAAAACTTCATTTCAATAAAAATACGCCTACTGTTCTGCCCAAACTTCAAATCTAAGCTGTTTCACAAATTGGAAGATCCCAAAGAATTTTGGCCGACATCGGTCCACCGGAAGTAACCGCTTAGAACGCTTATTCGTTTTTCACTGGAAGAAACTTTTTCGTTTTTTGAATAAACGGAGTCTAAATTAATTTTGAAACAATACTGGTCAAGGTAGGTAATCGGTAATGGCGACTTTTGTCCAAACCTCCTTTTCAGTATAAACTTGATCACTGTACTTTTTGGACGAGATCGGTCCATCGAAAAAAACTTATTCAATAGGAGCTGTTTCGTTTTTTGTAAATACATATTTTGAAAAGTATATAGCATTTACGAAAAAACAACAATAAAGATTAAATTTTTTAACAACGGTCGAATTTATCGGTTTTCTGAAATTTAAGCAAGAGTAATGATTTTTGATTATGAAAAACAGTTTTTGTTGTAAAAGGAAGTCGTCGGGTCCAAATGTTTATATTACACTTGGGTGCAAAAAAATCACACATTGCTTAATTGTCCACAAAAGTTCAAAAATATCAAATAAATCCAATATTTGTTTAACTTTTTTAATGCAGATTCAAAGTCTATTCCAATACCTATCCAGTGGTACTTTTTTTTATTTATACGTGCCATAAAACTGATTTTTGGGGGTAAACATCTGAGATACACGTTTTTGTGAATTTGTCAGCATGAAAATTAGCGGTAAAAAAACTAGTTAAAACATGAAACTAAACCCAAAAAAAAAAACAGTTTTATTAATAAGAAGTATACCTTCCCCTGGCCTGAATGACAGCTTCCATTCGATGCTGCATTGATTTCATCAAAGTTTTCACAAAATCTTGAGGCATCGCCTCCAATTCCTCTAGGATCGCCTGTTGCAGCTCCTAGAGACTCGTTGGAGCAACATCTTAGGCTCGAACCCATCTTTTCAACTTATTCCATAAATGTTCGATGGGATTGAGGTCCGGGTTTCAAGCTGGCCACTCCATAACAGGCACATCCACCACTTGAAGGTACTGGTATAATACATCAGCCGTATTCGGTCTCGCATTATCCTGCATAAACATAAAATTTTCACTAATAAACCCGGCAAAAGGTACGACGAACTCCTCGAGTACTTCCTCAATGTACCGTTGAGAATTTATTCTTCTTGATTGACAGCCAGTATTGGCTCGTGTGATGAATACAAGATTTGTCTTCGCCACTAATTATATGCCTCCCCAGAATATGCACGACCCACCGCCATACGAGACACATTCTTCAATGCAACATTGTGCATATCACTCTCTTTATCTTCTGTATACTCTTCCGCGTCCATCGGTGCCATATAAACATATCCTGCACTCGTCAGAGAACAGGACTGTCCTCCATTCTTCTTATGTCCAACTCAAATGCACTCGAGCGATCTCTCGACGGAATCGTCGATGGGCTGCGGTCAATTTCGGCCCGTTTACTGTCTGTGTGCAGTTAGATTAACTTCTCGAAGTCGTCTTCTAACTGTCCACCGACCGAATTCTTATGGCGTTTTCGCAACGAAGTTGTTACAAGAAAGTGGTCATCACGCTGTGCTGTAGCACGAGGTCGGTCAGATCCTTGTCGCCGTCTGAAATCAGCAGTTTCGTGATATCTCTGCCACACTCGACGAACGGATAATTGGCTCAAATTAAGTTGTGAAGCCGCTACACTTTGGTGCTGCCCCACATAAATTAGTGCAACCACTTGTGCGGCTACCTCTGGTGTGGTATCCATTTCTTCCCTCCGGTTGAAGACGTAATCAATAGAGGATCGTTCAGGCTAAGTGTCGATATGCGAATGATCACAATTTCGAGCGAGATATTTCATGGCATGCTATTGAATTATTTTTAGAATTTAATTCGAAAGCCTGCTATATGCATTTGACATTAAATCACTTTGTTGGCATGGTACAAAAAAGGTACCACCTGGATAGGTATTGAAATATACTCTTTGAATCTGCATTAAAAAAATTAAACAAATATTGGATTTTTTGATATTTTTGAACTTTTGTGGAAAATTGAGCAATGTGTGATTTTTTGCACCCAAGTGTATTTCCTCGAAGTGGTTTTGAATAAAACAATTTAGTTTAAATAAAATCTTAACAATATAAATTAGACAATTACATCTTAATTACTGTTTATAATAGTAAAATGGTTCTCTGCGCTTACACGGTCACCAGAAAAGCGTATCTTGCCAAAATTATTTGATTCCAAAATCGCTAATATTTGTAATACGTTTTTCCGTCGATGTACTTTATTTGAAACTCTACGAAAAGCTACTAGTGACATCTATTAAATACTAGTTAAACTATTCTACAAAATGATTACGTTCTACATCTTGGTCGAAAACGACCATTGCCAGTATTTATTATACGCCCGTGTTCCCAGGCGTTTTTGTTTTGTCGGATAATTTTATTTTTGAATATTTTGGTTGATTCGAGTTTGCCGAATCAGGAAATGCAAACGTTTTTGTAATGAGTTTTGAAACGAGTTTGGAAAACGTTTTTCCATCGTTTAGGTTAAAAATAGTTTATGGGATGAAATAGGCTAATTGAACTGATTCATTATGATGGAAGCGATCTTAACCTTTTTGACATTATTATTTTGTTTTTGATTGTTAAATGGTCAAGTAATTCAAGATAATTGTCTATTCATGATACTACTAAATTTTAAATGATGCCTTAATTCCATGGAAAAAATTTACTGTCAGCATTTTTCACGGAAAAAACGAAAACAAAACAATCAAAAATATATAGCTGGCAAAAAAAAGAAATATTTTTTTATTTCATTTTTATGGTAAAATTTTATAGTTTATCTTCTACAATTACATTTTGGTATAACTTAAAAATTTCATAAAAGTTTTAGTTTACACATTTTCGTACATTTTGGCTATAAAAATCTTGAACGATTTATTTTGTATGAGTGTGAGAAAAATTCCTTATTTTCACATACATTTTTTGTAGATGTGTGAACAATGCTGCCATCAAAAATACTTGAGTTTACATTTTTTTATAGCACACTATGGATGGCAGCAGTACAGTAACACCATCACAACTATTCTCTCAGTAAAATTTTACTGACATTTTTTGTTTCACACAGCCAGTAAAATCTATATATTTCTCTCGCTTTTATATTTCCCATGAAATATGAAATGTGATGAAAATCTCGGACTTTTACATCCGAGATTTTTTTTTCAATTTTTTTCAATTATTTTGTATGAAAAGAGGCATGTCTGTTGTATAATTTACGTGATGTAATTGGTTAAAACGATGGGATTTAATCTAAAATTTAAATTTTCGATTTCTTTTGCTTTTAGCTCATCTCGCCATGGATTTATGGCGTTAACTGTCTTGTAAACAACACAAAAATATGGCGTTCACAATGCTTAATATCAATAAACAAAAACAATTGCAACAAAAAGCCGCGCATTTCTGATTTGTTGGGACAAAATCTGCATTAGATTTACGCAGTTATGATTAGAAATATATCTTTATCATAATGCGGTAGATATTGAGCCTCGCCACAGTTTGATTCTTTCGTCGTGATTCAATGATTTCAAAAAACCAATTGCGAAAACCAATATTCGTGTAGTAAAAAATGTTTATTATTTGCTGCGAAAACTGCTTGCTTGGTTGAAAAAATATATTTTTTGCACTCGAAGCACTGGTTGTCTATCGCACATCCTTCAAAAAAATGTCATAACACAAAAAACAGTTTTGTGATAAATGCATTTTAAATTGCTATACTTGATTATTTATTTTATAAAGCTAATAATGAATAATCTCAGCATCATCACAGTAGCGTTAGCAAAAAAAAATTAACTTGCATTTATCTCAAAACTGTTTTTTTGTGTTGACAGTTTTTAAGAGGATGTGCGATATGTTTTCTGTTGTTTTATATTTTTTGTTTACAATTTCTGCTTTGTTTACGATTAGATGGGGCTTTATTTTAATTTAATCGAATAAACGTATGTCTGGGGATTACAAATACACAATATTCGGTTTTATACACACATTACAATTTATAAATTATAAAATAATTTATAGCCCAACAGTTGTAACAAAATTCAATTTTTGGTTCTCATCCTAATTGTTTCACTTAAATGCATTTCGCATATTTATTTATTATTATTATTTTTTTTTATATCATTTGCTTAGGTCGACTAGCACTTATAGCTGTATATAAACAGGCAATGTATTTTTATCAATTATATTTTTATGTGTATCCAGTCGTTTCTTTCGTTAACACCGGGAATCGAACCCGAGACCCTCTATACACACAGCAAGCGTTCTACCCACTCTGTTACAGAGAATTACTTTAAATTAAATTATTTAAGGCGCTAACCTAACAAATTCAATCGAAAAATGTCAAAAATAAACAACAACAACAAATATTTGAGCAATACTATTACTCATACTTCCGGTTACTTTTGTTACTATGTCGGTACGAATTAGATTATTTTTAATTAGATTATTTCAAGGAAACCTTTTTTATTTGTCGTTTTTCGGATAATTTTAATTTAATCTGTGCTTCGAGTGCAAAAAATATATTTTTTCAACCAAGGAAGCAGTTTTCGCAGTAAATAATAATCATTTTTTACTATCCGAATAAATCAAAAGCATAATTTTGCGCACATACATAAACAAAGAAACGCGCAAAGAAATCAAATGTGGACGGCGATTGATTTTTTGAAATCATTCAATCACGACGAAAGAATCAAAGTGTGGCGAGGCTCAATCAGTTGAATCAAAAAAAAAGTTGCTGAAAAAGTTATCAAACATTTCCGCGCCAAAAAATTAGTTTGTCAGTGAAGGGGATGGAAACGAAGAAAGAACACACGACGAAAGAATCAAAGTGTAGAACCAAGGATTAGGCCAAGAATTATCTTCCTGTCGGTAGATTTGTCCATATCATGGAAATTTTTTAATGAAAATGTGGAACGATCTAAAGCTGTACCGTTCAATAACTTTTAGCCACCACATACTACAGCAGATACATAAGTAAACTAATCAATAAGTGCTTACACGAAAAATAAATAATATTTCCGCTTTTCTTTAATAGTTTCTTATCTCCCCCTATCGAACATGACACGCTCGTAAAATACACCTAAAGAAAATAAAGCGTTTCTTGATTATTTACTCTAATATTACGATAAAGATAAAATTTCGTATGATTGTTGATAACAAATTATTATCAATAAACCAGCTAAAACTTGCGGAACATAGATAATATGTCAATGGCATGGCCTAATGGCATAATCAAACTGTATGCCTTTATGGGTTATACTCGTTTTCAAACAGTATCAAGAGAAATTTGAGAACGCACGTAACATAATTAGTAGTTGAAAGTTATTCACAGTGTTAAGTTCGATTCGATCGTATTATAAATAAGTCAAAAAAATGCCTGTGTTACAGAAAGCATGTTGCTGTCTAGAACTTGCAACGGGCACTGCTATTCTCGGATGGCTCGGCGCCCTTGGAAGTGTACTCAATATAATTCTGAGTATTGTACAACTAACCGATCCAGATGTTGGGGCTGGAGCAGTTATTACTAATTTATTTATTGCAATTGTACAACTAATAATCTCTATTCTATTGATCCGTGCTGCTATGACTGTAAGTTGCACAAAAATATTTTTTGTTAAATTCGGAATCTAAAGTGAAATTATTTTTTGCAGAGAAATCGCCGTTTAATTCCACCGTGGTTAATTGTCACAATAATTAATTTAGTTGTCTTGAATATCACTTATATTTATGTGGCATTTGCAACCGGCACATTCAGTTTAATCGGATCGTTAATTATCGCAGATTTACTAACGGGGTATTTCTGGGCGTGCGTCTATTCATTTTATCAGGAGTTAGAAGAAAATCCAAATATTAATGTTTAGTATTGTGTATTGTAAAACTTAACTTGTAATCGGTTTATATTGTAAAAATTATTTTAATAATAATAATAATTTGGAATTTTGATTTAGATGTTGATTTTACGATTAAAATTATCAGTGTTCTGTTTTGATAAAAAAATATTTATTTGTACACTATATAGTTACAAAATATTTGGGTGGGGTTTTATTTACATTCACAAAATAAACACCCAATTAACATTTTAAACTAAACACGACTTCTTGAACAATAATGTCGTTCTCATTTCTTGGATCCAAAGAAAAAACGGCCACACATTTTATGGTAGCTAAAATCTAATAGATAATTCAAATATAATGAGATGCGAGCGATGGACTTGTTGGTGATGAAAACTTGGTCTGGTGGACTTAACATACGGATATTTGTTATAGATTCTAACAACTGATGAGCTTCAGCAGACCTTTAATTATCGTTTATATTTTGACCGCTGCTAAAGACCAGAATTGTCCTGTTATAAATCCATTTTCCCCAAAATAAAGATGATCCCATCCAATCATCTCAATGTATAGCGGGATAGAAACATCTACGTTAATTATTGTGAATTCTTCAAACATTTTTGTTTGACCCTAGCGTAGATAAATTTTGTTATATTTTTGTTTATAAAGAAGAAAAGGTTTATTTCAAACGATTTAGGTTATGTGTAGAACAGTGCGATCACTGTGGCTAGTTTTAATTGCCATCCAGGAGCCATAAGACTTAGTAATCCCCATTTTATGACCCAATAATTTTAATTCACATTTTGAGACTTAATCCAGTAATTACATTCCTGACTGCTCATATCATTACGACATCCTTAACGTCACAAAAAAATCATCCAACAACAATACTCCATTGCATAACCACCCCGTCTCGTTGCATTATTTAATTGTAGTTATTCCACTATACATATGACTGAAAAATCTGATCGTGCTCAAACATGTCGCGATCATAATATTCTTTGAAATTCCGGCGTGCTGGTAGAAACATTCGAATATCCAGTTCAATTAGACCATCTTCGTTTAAGCGTTTAAGTTTGGGAATACGGTCGTTGCTTCTCCTAGATGTAACACCTTTTCAAGGAAAGTGGCACAAAACCGATATATCCCTTTTTCAACCAAAAAAAAAATGGCTCAATTAAAGTCCAAACCACACAAATGTGTGAGTAAAAAATCAAAGTATATGTAATGGCGTTTTTGATAAAAAATTTCACGTGTTTTGAAGTACAACCAACACAATTGTGTGTATAGTTATAGTGCTTTTTTTCGAACGAAATAAGTTTGAAAGGAAAGCGCGAATGTGTAAGTTGGTTCAAAATACATACAAAAATAAATTTTTGACATGGTACTTTTGCCGTACTCGCACAATTGTGTTAGTAAAACACAAAAGGGATATCATTGACTTAAGGGGACATATAGCACCTTCAAATTTTTAAAAAATCGAAATTTTTTTATGATAGAATATGTTAGAATGAACGTTTAAAAACAGAATTTTAATGATATAAACATGAAAATCTCAAAAAAAAAAATTATTTATATTTTTATTTTATTTATTAACGCGATTATCTCGGAATGGCGTTTTTCAAGTTGGCGTGCAAGATTGAGAAAAAACTACTTATCCAATCGTTCTAAAATTTTAACACGTTGATCTACATATATTTCTGCTCAGAATGAACTACGGAAGGAATAATCGGCTTTCAATTTTTTGAGTTACAACTAATTGGGGGGGGGGGGGGGGGTACAAAAAAGCAGCATTTTCCAAAAAATGCAACCATTTTTTTATTTTTCAACCAATTTTTTCCTTTTAGTTCATTCCAAGGGCAATTTAATGCTGAATAAAACCCCGTTTTTTTAGACGTTTCTGAGAGCAGTTATGATGCACGCCGCGAATTTTCAGTGTTTTTGGAAAACTCTTGTAGCAGACGAGTGGGTTAAAAAAATCTGATTTTTTTTTTCGTCAGTTAAATAAAATTCCAATGGAAAGTTTCATTAAGATATCTCTTTTTATTCCAAAAAAAAAATCTTTCAAAAACTTTTTTTTTCAATTTTGAAGGTGCTATGTCCCCTTAACCTTAAATTAACATCTACCAATGAGAGCAGTAATATACATAAACAACACAAAAATTCCCATCGGCGGACGAAGTGATCGAAAATAAGTTGCGTATTAGCCGGAACCAAACGCCCTTTACAACAAAGTAACATGATGCGTATTGCGTGCGTATTGTATCATTGAGCACTGACAGGCTTTTCGCCGAAACTAATACCAAATACTAAATAGTATCAATATAGGACATTGCCTTGTAAAATCGCGTTCCAAATTTTTTTCTATAAGCCAAGAGTGAAGTTAGCTGTTTTAGTACAAGTTCGAAAAAACAGGAAAATCAACACAGCTGGTGAAAAAGTAAAACTAAATTTAACTGTGTAGCTTAGTTGTCAAAACAAAAATGTAAGCAAACAACGGAAATTTTTAGAAAAAAGTTCGAAAGAAACAACCAAAGTGACACCTGTGCCAGAAAATCTAATTACGGAAATGAAATAGGATAAGCGAGAAAAAGAACGCGCATGTCCTATACTCGTATAAGCTATTTAATATATGGTATTAGCATATATTAAATAGCTTATATTTAGGACATACTCGTTCTTTTTTTCTCTTATCCTATTTTATTTCCGTAATTACATTTTCTGGCACAGGTGTCACTTTGGTCGTTTCTTTCGAACTTTTTTCGAAAAGTTCACCAGCTGTGTTGATTTTCGAGTTGTTTGCGAGCTTGTACTAAAACAGCTAACTTCACTCTTGTCTTATAGAAAAAAAATTGGAACACGATTTTACAAGGCGATTTTACAAGTGTCCTATATTGATACTAGTTGCTTTCCAAACGACCATCGCAAGTACTTATAAGCACTTATGGCTTTTGTCTTTGCTAAATTAACTACTCACAACTGCTCTACCATTTTAATATGAGTAGTTGAAAGCAGTTACGATAAATTTGTCCGCTAGGTGATTGTGTGTAGTATTTTTCTGTCAAAAATATAATTGAATGTCGTATGTGAAGCGCTAATAAAATTTCGATATAGATATGTTTTTATTAAAAAGTAATCACAAAAAAACTACACATTTGTAGGTTATGTTTTGCTTTTGTAATTTTTTGTGCTTTCCAATCGACACTTTAGCCAATACGCATTTTGTCCACTTACAAGTACTTGCGGTGGTCGATTGGAAAGCAACTACTATTTAATATTTGCTATTACTATGGCAACCGGAATAGTATAAAACCGACAAGAACCAGAATTTTATCAGCTGCAAGAAGTTGAAACTTTCAAGGTATTCGTGATGGCTATGCAACAAATAAGCTTTAATGGCAAACAAATATAAGATACAATAAGTTTGTTTTGTTAGCCTATATCTAACTTGGGAGGTATACATTTTAGATTTAATTGTTGAAAAATATTAGCATATTTTGAATACGAAACTGAATTTTCATTTTTTTCTGGATACATTTTGTGCATTAAAGTCAAATTTAAATATTTTTGAGATGTATCCCGACGGGTATAATGTGACTCATAAACTGGGAAAGTGTTTATGTACGCTGTAATTTCACCGACGATTTCATCAGACAGTTTTCTGACTAATTGATGTCTGCCTCTTCTATCATTTGTTGGAACTGGTCCAGGACTAATGTACATTTTATTTGTACATTGAAACACGTTTCACGTGCGTTTGGTTTTAGTACTTCCTTTTGATGTAGCGTATGACAATCCTAAATATCGTTTCTTCTGCAACTCTTTACGTTTAGATAATTTAACTCCTTTTCTTTTCCGATAGAGTTTCAAAATTTGACCCAATTTGCAGAGGTATTTCAAAAATTTCTGAATCAGACGAACTGGTATTACTTTTCGATTCCTTTGGAACGTTATTTGGATCTGTTGATTAGCGATTCATAAGGTTCAGATTCAGACGAGACTACGGATGTGTTCGGAAATACTTCGTTGAGTTTGTCAACATAAAAGTTTCTTGCATCGGGTTTGTTAAACAAGGGTTTTAATACGTTTGGAGCGATGGGGTTAAAATTTGTTAAACTAACGTTTGCTCTGGATGAAGGTCCAGCTGAAAAAGAAAATTATTGGTGAACATGATTAACTAGAATTGCTTCGTCTTCCAAATCCAGTTTCCGCTGATATTTCATCCATTGAACTAGCAGGCTACTTATTAGAGTTTAATTTTAATTATAGATGGAAGATTTGCAAGAATCGCAACAACAAAGTTTCGAACTTAATGAGATTATTGATTTGAAAAAATCAGTCATCTCATCAGGCCGCTGCGACTGACGTTCATATTTTACATAGGAATATTGTCTATATATAGAACAATACCATGTAGTTGTACTACTAGCGAATTACTGCATAGTGTACGAAATTCGATTCTTTCATATTCTCCATCTATACTTCATTTTTTACCAATTAACTTTTCGTTGTGTACGAATTACTTTTATATTTTACGTTGTTTTTTTTTGTTTTACTGTAATGGTTTTGTTAGCCATTTCAGGCGTCTGAACATTTCCGTCATTAAATTTAGGTTTTTTGCTGTACTAGTGGCAACATTTTTACCTCTCTTAGGCTCATTTTAGTTTCTAATGAGAACCTTTACTATTAGAAGAATTGAAATTAATAGAAACAGTTTTAGAGCTCTGCAGGTTTAATAAAAATTTACACACGGTCATTCGAGGTATCTTCATGTTTCGGAAAGCCCACCCTAAGCCCCTGAGTCTTAGCCGACGCAATCGATTGTTCACCGAAACCTCTGAAGTTACAAATATCTACTAACGGGTCATTTTCAAGAGGTCCCGTAACAGTGAAGCTCATTTTCCCCTGTTTGTTCCACGTGAAAAATCGTGATACATCAGTATACATTAATGTCTTTCCGAATTGAGCGAAAATACCTGGTCGGTTGCATAGTTCAAAAAACTCTACTCACATTTTGGGGTTATATGTTCTAATATGCGATAATTCTTAAAAAAATTCGGATAAAACCAAAAAGAGAATTTGTTAGAACCTGATTGCAGTGCCGCCTACCGGGCCCAATTGTGAATCTAAATCATCCAGTAACCCACTCAAACACACACACACACACACACACACACACACACACACACACACACACACACACACACACACACACACACACACACACACACACACACACACACACACACACACACACACACACACACACACACACACACACACACACACACACACACACACACACACACACACACACACACACACACACACACACACACACACACACACACACACACACACACACAAATTTATTAAAATCGGTCCAGCTGTTTAAGATGAGTTCAGTCACATACACACGTACAAAAAATTTGGGGGTGGTAGGGGTTGTGAAATTTTGTGGCTATATGTTCTGATATGTGGGAAATCTTAAAAAAATTAAAAAAAAAATAAAAAGAATTTCTTAGATTCCGATTAGAGTGCTACCTACCGGGTTCCATTGTGCATTTAAACAATCCAGGAACCCGCTCAAACACACACAAAATTATCTTAAAATAAGTCCAGACCTTTAGGAGCAGTTCAATTACAAACAAACGACAGAAGAATTAAACATATAAAGATAATTTAAAACTTAATTTCAATAAATACCAACAACATAAGTTTGCACAATAAAAATGGCGGAAAATAAATATACGTCCTACTCGGTAAGTACACTACATCATATCCACTCATATTTAAAAAAAAAACACAAAACAAAAAATAAAAAAGTTTGCGAATCAGAAAGAGAAAGAAAATTATTGTTGCCCATAATTTATGTTTTGATATTTTATAGTAAGGAATTTAGTATGGAAATAAAACTATTTTTTCCACATAATGGAAAAATTGCATACTGCGAAATCCAGGTTTTCTTTTCTTTTAGTTCTAAAGTCTTGATTTTGAAAAAAAAATTTATTAATTCGGCTGGCAGGACTAATAATATTTTAACATAAAAATAAGATTTCCTGTCCAAAAATTTCCTACAAAAACCAAGACTGCGAAGTCAGAGGTGGGAGTCGGTTTCTTGGAGTTGATGCTATTTTATTGGAGTCGGAAAAAACTGAACTCCCATTTTTTTTGTCCAATTACAACAACAGTGCCATATATTAACACCCGCTCTGGAATTAGTCGAATTCCTAGTTTTTGATGGTTTTCGAAAATTGAATTGTCAATTTTGAAGAAATAAAAAACGGCAATAACAAAACCAAAACAGTAAAACCCGTACACAGTAAAAAAGTAAAGCATCGGGATCTATAAGTCGGGTCGCGGCGCTTCTGTCGTCTCGCTTACTAGTTACACAAAAATAATTCAGTTTAGAGGAATTTAAAAATTGATAGGATCTAAAACCATACCTCGTAATATTACATTATATAATTGAATTAAATTAATACTTGTTTTTTAAATTTTTTAAATATTTTGCTTTAAGTAATTTTAATTAAGTCTAATTTTTAATTTTCAAATTTTATAAATAATAAAAACCAAAAAAAAATAGAATTATTATGTTTCACTCTTTTACTCAAGATTTTGTCAAAAAAATTTTGGTAAACTATATTTTATACGTTAAGAATTCAAAAAACAAGAATGAATGCAAAACAAGATTTTGTCTTGCAGGAAAATACCCCGATTCGAGATTTTCGTTCTATAAAAAATTTTTTCTTAAAAAATCATTAAATACATAATCCCATTTAGATCGTGTCAAATTTAAACATAATCAGTTAACAATGGCCAAATTCCATCTCTATAGACCATATTCCACCCCATCTAGATCCATCCCTAATGGCAATACTCCCGAACTTTATCAAAAATCATTTTAAAATCCCATTTTGATCCCAAATGTCGATTTTCGACATAATCGGACGAATCAGATGTTCATCAAAAACCCAATTTTTTTAATCCCATTTAGGACCCACATGTTGAATTTCAACTAAATCGATTTAAAAATGTCCTAGTTCCAAAACGATGTCCACATTCCAGAACATTATCACAAAATCATTTTAGAAATCTATTAGTGTAGAACTTCAACAAAATCGGTTTTGAAATGGCCTAGTTCCATCTCTATCTATTGAACGCTTTATCGAAAAATCATTTTAGAATCCCATTTCCATCGCACGTATCGTATTTAAGAAATTTAAGAAATGGCCAAATTCCATCCCTATTAGCCATTTTCTAGAATTCTATCGCAAACTCATTTTTAAATTTTGTTAAAAAATTATTTAAGAGTCCTATTTTCCCGCATGTTAAATTTTAAAAATTCAAACCGGGATTTCCTAAAAATCAGGATTTATTTTATACAAAACCGGGATTTTGAAACCGGAGCACCTGAATATATTTTCTAACTGAAATGGTCTCCAACTATTTATCTGAATTTGTGTTTAAATCTCTAGGGATATCTCAGTTAGCCTGAGAATTTTTATTATATTTTGTCATAATACAAAATTTTATTAACTGCCCCCCCCCCCCCCCCCCCCCACCAATTCAATAACATACTGAACTAAAGCTTTCAATTTAATTTTTTTTTCTCAAAATATCCATATTCAATGCGAATTTATTATTAGTATGAAAACATGTGACAGCAGAACTATCAAACTGAACGTCGACACCATTTTTTCATTCAAAAATAGTATTCAAATTTTCGATTTTTCCGGTGACTTTCCCAAAATTTTCTTTCATACAAACCTTGACCTGACAATTACAAACACAATAAATATAAAATCAGCCAAATAGTGCGAGCGTGTTTTACTAGTAAAACTATAGCAGTATTTTCAAATGCATATAACTTTAATGTACTTTTTAGTGAAGATTTGGTATTTACACTTTTCCTTTGCTACATTTTGTTAATTCCACTTTTCATACAAAAATTATTTGAATTTTAACTTTTGGCTAATTTGCATTGTTACTTTTTTTGTAACGTTAGAACTATACTCCGATAGAGCATAAATTGACTCATAAAATGATGTAACTCTTAAAACAATTAGAAGAAAATTGGACATAAAATTTTATGAAGCTGTCACACACAATTTTAACAGCTACACCAAGCCAACATAATTATGTCAATTTGTCACACCACATTGATTGGTTGATCAATAATCACAATACTTGAAATCCGGTTGATTGTTTTCAAGTTGAATTAATTTTTTTTTTGTTATGTGTTCAATCTTTCAGATTAAGCTTTCATATACAATTATGGGAATGAGACGGAGAAATCCCAAATTTATTTCGTCAATTTGAATTTGTAATCAAACATTCAGAATCTGTTTATTTATATTCAGTTCCAGAATCTCTGTTCAATCGGTATCGTATATGTATATGTCTGTTTGTTTTCTATATAACGATGTCATGTGATGTGTAACCAAAAATTGATTTTTAATATGACGGAAATGTGACGGTGAGAAATTGATTGAAATTTTATTCGATATTATTTATATATAAAATGAAAATCAACAGTAGCAGCAGAAGCACAAAGCACTGTATATATGTAACCGAGCATAAATTCTCGATGTATTATGGATATACAGCATTACAAAACTCTGAAAACCAAATAAATTATTGTCGTTCGGGTTTTTATAGACATTACATAGTGTTTGACTTGAAATCGAATATAAATTGATTTTTTATGGTTCTGTGGTTATCCTCCAGAAACATAAAACATAAAAAAAACAAATGTAAATTGAATGAAGTATTGGGTGCGATCAAATTGAATTCTTAGTTCTTTTTGATAATTTAGTTTCGGTTAAATTTTTTTTAACTATTTGGTGTTGAAAGTAAATACAAGAAATTGTTCTAGTGGAAACTATATACATAATGAATAAATCAACTTTCCTTTGTGTAAAGTTGATGCCGACGAAAACCTAAATTATTAAATTCGATTAAAATATGTGCGTGTACCTAATGAATTGGAACGAAATTGGTTTATAATACAACTTTCTCTGGGCATTACAGTGTTTAATTGTTATTAAGTGAAGTTATTTTACTACAGTACAGTATATAGTATTTATATCGCTACCAGCAACTCCTTTGCCGATATTTGCACACATCGTAAATTATTTAACAAAATTCAAATCACGAATTTAAAATTAAATTAAAAAAAACTTGCTAATGTTCAACAAAATCAATTACATTCAAATTTTATGTATACATTTTGTGTATCTAACTTTAAAAGCTTTTTATCTAAGCGCATAAAGTTTTACGTTACTGTTAAAATATGAAAACATTTTAGCTGACCCTTTTCCCGAAGAAATATTATTTTTTATGACTTGTTTTGTCTTGTGTTTGATAATGGATTTTTATTATGAATATAGGCGGGATCCTTTCCATCTGACAATAAAGCTAAAATAAATTTTTGAGTTTTGGTTTTATGGGAATTGTATTGGATTCAGGCCACATATAATAATAGGTTTCTCACATTCAACTGGTATGAATATGATATGCCTAAAACATAATAGTTTAGGTTTAGACGTTAAGGGTGCAACTGAGAATCAGAGATGTACGCATTTTTCGAGTAAAACTTCAGACAGTGTAACTTGGGAGGAAGGAGGAGGAGCGTAGTACTATTCAACTCTCCTCGCAAAGTTCCCTTCGTAACTGAATCAATCAGGTTGCGCAAATGACAGGCGAGTATTTCGATACCACATAAAAGTCAGTCCACCAGGTTAGGTGCGGCAGAATCGGGGAACCAACCGCTTGTTGTAAGCAGCTCGCTATGTAAACATGGTTTAGATTTGACTAGGTGCCTTCAGATTTATTACCAGTATGTAATTTACAGAAGCAGAATTTTGGTTTAGGGCAGGATAATATGTATTCTCACAAAAATTATCATGTTATGAACCTTAGGACCGTTGTACATTTCAGCTAAGCTAAGCTACGCGAGATGAGCTATGTTCATAGCTCTTTGTTGCAAATAAAGAGTTATGGAACATTGAACTATGAAAACTAACTTATGCTTCAACCAGCGAACACTTAAGAGCTTGTTACGGACGGCTCAGCAGCCGACCCGCAAATTTCAACTATAACCTCAAAGAGGCCTCACACGGTGGTTTTGCCGGCCAGATTTTAAGGAGAAATAATAACCGGGTGTGTCCATCCCGTGACGACCGGATCTCCCCGAGTGACAAGTACCCAGTCTGCTGAAGAGACCCCCGAATGATCCATCGACCCCGATGCCCAGCTATAACGAAGCAGCATTAGAGGGTACGGGCGTCTCCCCAACAGACCAAGCCACTCTTAACCCGGAGACCTCCAATAAATCTCCCAAAATTCACACTTTGCCAGCATCAAACCGCCGAAGTTGCCAGTTGCGGTGTCTCACCGATAAAATCACAAATGGCCGGTTGGCCACCCGCGTGTGGCGGGGTCTCTCCCCGATACCAACAACGACTAACCAGTTGCATCACTCAATATGCGGCTTTTAGTAGCCGTCCTGCCACAGACGCTTACACTGAAAAAAAAACCAGTAAAAATTAAAAAATATACATATAAAATCAAAAAAATATACATATATTTTTTAGACGAAAAATCTCGTTTTTAAAATCAAAAAGATAATCCTCTTATTTTTAAAACATATTTTTTCGCCAAATTTGATTATAAAAATAAAAAATTGTTTTTATTTTCAAAAATACTTTCCTTACTTTTATCAAAGAATTTTCTTAAATTTTATGAGATTGTTTTTTAAAAATAAAAAACTATTTGCTAAGATTTATTTTAATTTTTAAATAATTATTTTTTAACAAACCCCACACAATTTTATTAAATCAAAGTAATCCGTAATACACTTTACAAATAAAATGACATTCACAATGTTTACGAATTGAGACTGTTCGTTCAAGCCAGCAAAAAGAAAGAGGTCATCTATCATAACATAATATATCTACCACAAAAATAAGAAAGTTAACTCCCCCTCCCCAATTTTTAACCCCCAGAGTCATTGTGTAAAAATACACACAACCCTTAAAAAAATATAATGAGAACTTCCTCAAGTTCTTTCTTGGCAGTTTGGTTTCGTACTGATAAAAAGTTGGTCTACTCGTCAGGTTGCAACGACCAAAACCAAACTGCAAAAATTCAAACCTCATAGCTTTAGTATAATACAAGAACATATCGATTTGGCAAATTATATAAAACAACGGGATTTCTGCCAAACCAATTAATAAAAACATTTTCATAAGTTTTCATTAATATCAAAAAAATTGTTTTAAAATTCTAAAACTCTTCTTTTGAAATAAATTATTGTGTTTAAATAAATAAACTTTTTAAATTTAAAAAGTATTTTATAAATCATTTTATAAAATATATTACTAAAATAAAAAAAATATTTATTAGTTTGTAAAAATCTCATTTAATTTCAAAAAAATACTTCTTAAATTCAAAAAAATTTATAACTTTTAGAAATTAAAAACTTCGTTTTTTTAATTTTACAAACCAGAATTTTTCTCAGTGTAACCCGTAAGTAATTGTTTGGACATTGGTTACCATAAACTGTAGCGGCCCACCCGCCGATAAATATATCGACCTTGATAGACTTCCAAAGTAATATGTGGGGCGTTGTCTCGCCAACCTTAAATAAAGTGGCCTCAACTGACCACTCGTATTTTATACCGTTGAATTTTATTTTTTTTTGTAAAAATTCTTTGTGTGGTGAAATTTCTAGTGTTTCGTTGACCCTTTGCTTAAATGTAACAACAGCAACGTGGAAATCAATTTATTGGAAATTTTCCAACAAAGTTTCACTTTTTTTGTTACACACCCTGCCTTTCAAAATGAAGTTTCGCATTCTGCAAAATGCCTCACACTACTACAGTATTCACACACTCCCTGAATTATTCAACCTATCCCGATATTGGCCCGGTTTATTACACACTTTTAAAACCCAACAAAACATAAATTTTGTTATTTTCTTTATCAATAAACAAAAACATTTGATATTATTCAGTGTTTTACATAGTTTTCTACCTTCAATAAACAAAATCAAAATGTTTCCGGGTGAAAATCACAAATATTGGTTTCATTCGACCAAATTTTTTCTTAAAAAAGATTACTTTTTAAATAAATTAAATAAATTATTTTTAAATAATATAATTTCGATTTTTTATAGAAAACGTACGACACACCGAGCACAATTTGGCAAGATGGTGATAATGATGAAGGCACACCCAAATATAGCAAAAAACTTAACCAAAGAAGGTCCAGAAGTTGTATTAGAGTTCTGGCAAAAATTGAGAGACGATCTGGGTCACCAATAAAACAGACGGCGGAATGGAACAAAGTTTATTGTTTTATAGAAAGTTGCATGACCGTCGACCGAATAAAATAAAAATATTAATTTTTTGTAGTTTTAGGTTTTGGAGCGGCGATAAATCCGCCCTAAAAAAAGTTGGCTCACCGTAAAGGTTCAAATTAAGGGGCGATTCAAATACACAACTGGTATTCACAGCACTAGACGAAGAGGTTATACAGCTAGTCTCTACAGGATGCTGTAGACAAGATAAATTCCAATAAGTTCGGAGTTCCACGAAACCGGGTAACCCATGACGTCACCAATATTAGTGTAGAAACACAAAATTTACCTATCGTTGATGAACTTGTTGTCTCTCCATCGTCAATGGTTGGAAATGAGTTGGAAATTAAAACACCAACCATTGAAAGAAACACCGAAGTACGGCAAACAGCCAAAGCACCAAAACAAATAAAACAATTAGAATTTCTATTTGAAATACAAGAAAATTTATATAAAAGTCAAAATAAAGAATGGGACGATGTTAATTTAAATCAAAAAAAGATATATAGAGCCCTTATAAAATTGAGCGGTCGAATCCATAGTTTATGGTCGCATATCTTAATAATAAATACATTTTTAAATAAAATAAAATTTAAATGTTGCAATTTGTAGAACGATCTTGAAGTAGTTGACATCCAATAATCCAATTATCTCCAGAATCCAAATCCAAATTAGACTTTCGAATGATTGGATCAAATCCAGTGAAATACAATAAAACTACCAGGAGTAACACACTGTATATCTTGAAACTGATCCTTTCAGTTCAAAAGTTTATTGCAAAAAAAGAACCTTTTACATTTTTGTTTTACAATTTTTGACAAACTTAATTTATAAATTATAATTTATAAACATTTTATAAAATTGTATAGAAAAAGTGCGCTTAGTTTAAATTAATTATAACAGAAATTTATACTAGTATATTAATATGAGTATCAAACGCACTCTCTATACCGAACACTAAATGGTATAATCTATTACATTTTTACTTATAATAGCTGTGTTTTAATTTGGAGCACTATCCGGCGCCGAAGGGAAATTTTCTACTGAAACTGCTGCAGCTATTATTCACTGGTGTCGCTACTAATCAAAAAAATTAAATTGTAAACTTCATGCAGTCGAATGACATTTCTACTCTTGTGTTTTTGTTTGAAAAAAAATCGCAAACATTTTAAAACAAACAAATTGCGAAATAAATAATTTAACAATGTTTTATTAATATTTAATTGTTCACAATAGTAAATATAGTGAATAAGTTTTTAAGTTTAAAATTTGAGTGCTGTGCCTGTGTGATACTTATAAATATAAATGTTACTCCAACGAAAGCCTCTCGAACGTCATTAATATTCAAAACATCGTTGTCCACAGTTGTAAATGAGTTAGATTTTATCGTGAAATTCATTAAATGTCTGAAACGGATAGTTTAATTGCTGAGGGTAGTAATGATGTGCAGGATCCAAAAGCAAGGGCTACAGCTAAAGCAAAAAAAGCGTCGTCTACAAGTTCAACCGTAACAAAATGTAAAGGAATGATAAATGGTAAACTAGATACGGTATCTTTCTTTAATCCCGTATTTGACGATATATAATCGAATTTAAGCGATATGAATGGTTGGAATGGAGCTTTTCTAAATACGCTGGAATTGAATAACTCGGAAATTTTATTTGATTACGATAATCCGTGCTGGGATAATACACCAAATGAATTTATACTCTATGAGGACACCCGTTGAAAAAGAAATTTTATTTTATGATTTACAAAAAGCTGGACGGCCCGTTAAAATTAGGACAATATTTATGGAATACAATATTAGTTATAAGCCATGCGACATGAATAAGTGCGTATTTGGCTGGAACCATCTAAGTAAGGAATCGCTCTATAACGATCTTTTTAATTTCAGAATGCTGCAATCAACCGCAGGTGATAGTAACATAAATATAGATGACAGCGATAGTGATAATGGTTTTATGGGTGTGAAAATGTCGAGACGGTGTTGTGCTATAATTCATGCTATAATTCTCAACTTAAAAACCGTATGGTCCATTATTTCGAATTTCCAAAGAATGGGGATTATTAAGTTCGATTGAATTATTTCGACCCTGTAGGTAGGTAGAGGATTTTAATCCTATGTACTATTCTTTTCTAGCGCTCAGAAATGGGCAGATCCGCCACTTAATTCGAGACCCAAGAAAACACTGCGACCCGTTACTGTACGAATCCCAACAATATTTGTTTCAAATGTTGAACAATTTATGCCCGGAGGAGATAAGCGATTCCTCGATCCAGTTAAGATAGATCACAGACGGAGGATGATATCACCTTGAGCGAAATGCCTTCAATAAGTCTGCTTAAGAGACAGCACACTGAAGAACCAATGACAACAAATTTATGTGACAGTCCATCTCCTGAATGGAACCTATCTATCTAGAATATGATTTACCACAAACTAAACAGTCGCGACATGTTGAATCTCCACTTTTAACGTCCAAACCGGATGATGAACTCGAAGAGCGCCTTGAAGAAGATGAAGATCCACCAAATGAAAAACACATGCTCCGATACGTATTTTATAAAAGACGAAGGTTCCGAACTTCAACCTAAGCCGAATATCTTCTGGGTGAACAAGATGAAATTAATCAGGTTCCATATCGTCTATGTGCCAATGAATTTTTCGGAGAGCTACTACTATTTTTCCACGAAGATGATCACATGAACTAATAAATAGTGTGTTACCGCAATTCGCAATCCCGTCCCACGATTACTTACCACAACAAATAAGTATAGGTACCATGCCTAACAAGGGTTCATCAATGCGCGAAACAATGTACGATTTCGACGCGGTTCAAGAAAAACTAATGAACAGTTGAAATCGTGTTTTTTAATTTAATAAATTTTCTTATCAATATACAAAATATTTTTGATTTATAAACATAATTTATTAAAGTTTTCCTAATTTTTCACGATTTTATTATGTATTTTAAATCCTTAGATACATGTTATGAAATTGAACGACTATCCGCTAACACAAAAACTGTACAAAAATTAAAAAATTTTTAACGATTAAAATTTTACAGTGATATAAATTTAAATTAAATTAGGAAATTAAAATTGTTCTTCTTCCACCGGAAAATTTTCCCACGCTCGTCTTTTGCTCCACTGATTGGCCCAAATTCATAACCGCCACGTCATTCGAACTGTAAAAAGTAATCATGGTGTTTCCATAGTGATTTACGATGGGATACGGTGAATAATGTGATTCCTGATTTTCGCAATTGTTGCTACATGCATCCTTCGACATCGACCGAAACGGCGCTCGTACATTCGTCCAAAATTGCAAATTGTGGATTGTGATAGCACATCGATAGCGTTTAGATCACGTCCCGACTTTCTAGATATGATAATTGTACAATTTCCAAAAATCGATGGTTATCGGTCTGACACTCTGACCCCGTCGCACCAATACATCGTACGTATGCGGCTAAATAATTTGATCACGTAGCGTACTTTAATTTTAATAAAAATTAAATTATATTATTAATTTAATTTTTTTTTTATAAATTTTTTTTAAAACACAAAATTATTTTTTACTAAAAAGAATTTCGTATATTTTTCTAAACAATACAAAACAAAAAAAAATTGACATACGTCAAAATTTGAAGTTTTATTTGATTTAAGGGTTGTACAAAACAAGGGAAATTTTTATAAATTTCCCTTGTTTTGTTTTTATTTTTATAAATAAGTGAGCCAAGATATTTTTTATCGATTTTTAATTAAAAAGTTGAATGAAAAATTTTAGTTTAGAGTTAAATAAATTAATTATATGCAATAATAGCGCGCTAAAAATATAAGTTTTGACATGAAAATTGGCTGCTCCGGATACATCTATCGGGCGCTAATAAAAAAACGCAGCAAATATAACAGCTCTGTTTACTTGTCAATATTTACAGTTTATTTGTGTTTGTTTATTTAGTGTAATTGGAAAATTAAATTTAGTTTTGTATAAATTAATAAATTAGTTACTTTTATTCTTCTACGGTTGAATTAATTAATGTAAGTAACATAATCCATTTATATATTTTTCTATTTTAGGTTCTATGCTGGTAATCCTGGATTTGGATCTCGATATTTTCATTTGAGTTTTAATAAAGTGTATAAAACAAAGTTTGTTGTTGTTGTTTTTTAATTATGAAATCCTCCAACACAATTAACAATTAACTTACTATCATGACACTTAGACTATAGTATCCTTTGCGGTTATACTCGTATAGATAACGGTTTTCAACTGGCTTAGTCATTTTTATGTGCGTAACGTTTATGCACATGACTATACCAGGAATTTTACTTTTGAATAAAAATATAACCTAGCCTCATTTTTTTCAGCCTCACACATTTGTAAAGATATCCTTTTTGGACGCAAGACACTTTCCAAAATGTCACCTCGAATAGCACTACTGAAACCATTGGCTGAGCCATACCTATGAAAGAATCCTGGCCAACACTATTTTGGTATCCTCTTTCCGCAAAAAACCGAAGAATATAGCCGCTAATTTAAATTCCGGGGTTAATGAGGACGATTTTAACCCCTGTGTTAATTTTGTTTTAACTTCTTCTAATGCGTAGGTAAACGCTGTCTTGTTTAATCTAAAATTGTTTATAAATCTGAAAGAAATTTAAATTACAAAGCAGATGGTGAAATGTTTTAAAAATTCAGAAAAATATTTACTTACGGTGCATTTGGCGACTGGAATATATCCTTACAGCCATTTCGTACCGGGTTTTTATGCCCTTTTCTATTAACTTGTAACACCTCTTCATTGTCATACAAATATATACATATAGAATCCTTTTAATTTACTATTGAATCAAATTATTTTAATTAGCAAAAAAATTATATGGAAACCAAACACACAGAGCATGAAAAATGAAAAAAACACCAAATTGAATGTCAAACATTTAAAAATACTTGTGAAAATGCGGATTTATGGCGGATCGATATGCAGTTTACCGACGGATTCTATAATGCTAATAATTTCAAGTGCGGAACGAATGCGGAGTGAAGGAACTTCCGCGGCAGTAAATCCACCGAGTTGTATATCGGCGTGATTATTTTCTTCCAAATGAAATCACAAATTTTATTTTCTTCCAAAAAAATTCTCGCACCAAAAATACGGTGCACAAAAAATATTTTTCCTTTTATGTGCCTCTCGAACGTGACGCGCCACAACACAAAACAAGAAACACAAAAAAAATATTAATCTGCATTGTACCTGCACGTACACACGCACAAGGGCACACATTGGTCTCGCTCCAAAAATTAATAAACGTTTACAAAACCGATAGGGGTGGGCAAACAGAAAATACAACACAAAATGTCATGACAACACAAGTGATTTTTGACATACACTACTCAACCGATTACAATGAGATTAAAATTTGAGGTAAAGCGTAAAAAGCATGAAGTCGTAACCCGCTGCACGCCGTTTGTACCATTTCGATTAATGCTACAATCACTAAAATTGCATAGGCTTCTCGTCACAAATAAACAACTGACCTCTAAAATTTTGGTGGTCGTGCCGGTCCCCTAAGTAGCCCAAACTGAGCTCAACTTAAGCTCTTAAGTTTCCGCTGCTTGAGGCTTCAGCTGGTGTTGTTTTCGCCTTGGTATTTTCAGCTATACCGCTCCCACATCCATTGATATATTTCTATATTTAATTTTTGACGCACATACAAGGCTACTTAAATTTCATGCTAACAAAATATGACATTTCGCAACTACCGGCCATTGCTTTTGGAAATGAAAATAAGCGACGTGCTTTTCTGGAATATAAAAGTTCAACCAGTGCCGATGTTCGAGAAATCTGATTTTGGGCTTGGGTTGTAGTCTCGATGGTGTAATATACGATACTAATGATAATATTATTTCGATGTTGGAAATTAAATGCCCAAAAAGGCTTGAAAATATTTCACCGTTTGAATACAAAAAAGCCCGAAATCCAAATATATTATGCTTTACAAGCGACGAATTTGGAAAGTTAAATTTAAAACGAAATCATACTTCTATTTTCAAATTCAGTTTACTTTAGCAATCATGGAATTGAAATTTTGTGATTTTGTAATTTGGTCTAGTGCAGATCTAGCAATCGAGCGGAATGATGTTCTCATTTCTTATTTAATGCAAAAACTTAAGACAATTCATTAAATAATTTTATTAGTGGAATTTTTTTAGATGAGACTTGGCTCTTTCAGATTTTTATCGATACCAATAATTCACAATTGAAGCTATTACATATGTTAGCAATATTAAATTCTCGATCTGCTAATATGAGATCACCCATTTCTAGATGACTGGTTATGCCACACGAAATAAAAGTATCTCTATCTGATATGGTCCGTTCATATGGATCAGACAAGTAGCACACACCACTCGATGAATGTATTCCAAACCAAAATTTAAAAGTGGCTGAACCTTTATAAGCAGAATATGTAATTACCGTGTTCTCGATAATCTTCGGCTTTTTGTTTTCATACTTCAAATCCATCTATACTTCATCTATCGGTTTCTCTTGGTGGAAAAATGTTTAATGCTTTAAATTTAACGTACAGAACATTACCCATGTACCTATACGAGAAACAAACGAAGTGCTTACCAACAACCTATTAGTTAAATCCTCAATTAGTAGCCCTACTCGGAGTCTACATAATGTAAGGAACAGCTGATTTTGGGGTGTCAACACTTAACGGCAGCGTAAAACTTTAATTGTTTTGGATTATCTTTAATACTATCAATATTAAACGGTTGAGAATTTAATTGTTGTTTTAAAATTGATGAAAACATGATGATTTTTGGTGATAATATCTCTTGTGGACACATTTGTTTCCCATGGCTCATTAATCGTTTGAATGTTAGAGATTTCATCATGATACTGCATGGAATTTTCCATATTGTGATTTTCTAAGCTCTACATTAAAACAATTTGAAAATTTAACATTTTATAAAATTACATGCTAAGATATACATATATCTGACTTTTTCAATATTTATCTCTTGTGTACTTTGAAGTGTAGGCTGATTCGCCTCACCGCCGTTAAAACTACGAGCCACCGACAACTATAAAAAAATAATTCGTGTATAGTTCAAATATTTTTAACACGTTCACGACCACACGACGCATATGTGCTTCGTGTGGTTTATAAAAGGAAATTTTTTTCTAAACAACCGACGACTCGTTTATGCTTCATACTATTAATAACGTCACATACCTCACAAAACACATAAATAAACCATTTATTCTACCATTAGGCTTCAATTAGTTTATTACGTGTAAATTTATCATCTGATTTGTGGCCACTCCAGGCTAGAGTAACAGCTCGGTCGTGAACGTGTTAACCAATGTATCCAAAAACAACAAAACTTAATTTAGGTATACATACCTTAGAAAAATTAGCAGAAATAGGGTCAAGATTTAACTCCGTCGGTCTATTTTCACCTATAAAATGAAGGCTACCGATGAACGAGTAGCTATTGTTTTACATTTTTAATAGTAAATTTTGGTCTTTGACAAGCGGCAACCCACTTCTTACTCCGACATGGTTAGGAAAAAGCAAAAAAAAATTGTTGAACTTTTCGAATATCGTGAATCTGATTTACAGAGCCCGTGGGTGCAAGGCTTTACTACCATTTTATGAAATTGTTTTTAATTATTTATTTTAAATAAATATGTAAGTGAACTATGTTAAAATAAAAAAAATCTAATTTTACAGCCATACAATTTTTTTTGACAAGACTCGTTTACTTTCCATTTTTTTTATTTTTTACGCTAGTGGCGCCTTTAATGTTAAATGCGAGAAGCAAGTTCTGGGAAATCGCTTATTGCACAATAATTTTATAAAATGGTGCTGAAATGTAAAAATAATTTAAATATTGGTTTATGATATTTTGCAACAGGCAGTTCTTTCCGGGACTTGAGTTTTAATTTACACCTCAGTGAAACTACGGTAGGACCAAATGTTGAGATGGTTAGCGACGCTATATGGCTTAACATGCAACCACTAGAAATGCCAGAGCCAAATGAAGCATTTTGGCGAGGAAAGGCTGTGGAATTCGAATTTTCCAATTGCGTTTCTGCCGTTGACGGAAAAAACGTCGTTATTCGAAAGACTATAACTTCCGGCTCGTCTTTTTACAAGACCCTCTGTTGGAGTGCAGAACTCAACGCCGGCCCACCGTCCATGTCAATGTACAGGTTGACATGGAGCTTGCAATGTGTAGGTGGTGGTACACTGTAGTTGTGTGAGTAGGTGAATGGGTGGGTGTGTGCGTGAATGAAAAGGGGGGTATTAATTGACCTTAATAGGACATTAAATCCATTGGATAATTAATACTTTCTTAAAAAAAAAAAAAAGTATAAAAAACACTTACAGTTGTTTTTATGGCAGCAGTGGATGCGTGTTATAAGTTCACTTATATTGATGTTGGTGTCCAAGGCAGGTTCAGCGATGCAATCATATTTGCAAATAGTACGTTTCGCAGGCTACGTAACAATGTACCGAAATTTTCTGAGCCTGAAAGTCAGCCCGAATTCTTTGCCATTCATTCTAATTGGAGCCCAAGCTTTTCAACTCTCAATAAATTTCATGAGACTTTATCCAGGCTATCGTACAAAAGGCGAATATAAATTTCAAAATATTTAATTACAGGCTATCTAGACTGAGCTAGCCAAACTGTAGAATGGGTTTTTGGAATTCTGGGTGCACGGTGGAGAATGTACAAAAACCGTTCGTAGCTAGTCTACGAAAAGTTGATAACATTATCAAAGCAACTTGCGTGCTTCATAATTATATACAAAATCAAAAAACCCTACACCAACCAAGAGATGAGTGAGTTTGATTCAACTGATTTTGATGACCATCAACTATTAAATTCGGCCTCGTCTAATAAAAGAAGCAGCACAAATGAAGCGTTTCAAGTAAGAACTGGATTCACAAATGACTTTTGTTCTTCAGATGGATCTATTCCATATGGTAAATAGAGGCTATTAGAAAGGGAAAATATTAGCTTATAATAATAATAATTAAAATTTGTCATTTGTTGTTATTTATTAAAATTCAAATAATTATTTAAAAAGGCGTTTTTTTATCAACTTCTTGAGTTTTACAACTATTGAAGTAGGTGCTGAAATTTCAATCTTCATTTTATGATTTGTGACTGTGAGATACAGACATATTATTCTCCATTTGGATATTATGAATATCTGACATTGAAATGAGGAGCCCTAAATAAAATAAGAAACATTAGTATTTACGAGATGCTGTATAAGATAGCGGAACTTTGACAGCGGAAAATAAAAGATTATGCTACTCGCCGTAAATGGTAGCACTATCACTAAAGAGAATATATATATTTCCATAACCATTTAACTTCAGAAAATCATACAGCTAGCTTGAACAATTTAGACATATTACATATACAACCCAAAAGCAGGCGTTTAGATACCTTAGAATCTTACGAAATTCGAAAATCAATATTTCTTAACCAAAATATCCTTAACGAACAGAGAGAAATCCGGTTCTCACCAATTACAGACCCCGCCCTTTTCTATTCTCACGTACGCAATAATTTACCTTGAATTTTGTTACTCAACCTATGACTCATCGCCTACCTGCGCGATCCGTAGATTAATTTTTATTGCTTATTTTTTCCCCTCCTTCTTTTATTTTTATTTATATTTTGCTTTTTTCTACTATATAACAAAAAATTTTTACTAATACAATTCAGTAGATACTCCTGATGATGACCTAACAAGTCGAAATCGATCGAGTGATTTTTTAAACTTCTGAAAAATATCCTGCGAAACAAAAACAAGTGATTAATAAAAATGTGTTTATTAAGTACTAAAGAGAATATGTTTTGTTATGTAATTACCAGGGGGATTTTTTTATTCATTATGTGACATTCGCTAAATAAAACATCTCAGCGGAATAAAATTTTAAAAATGATTCGAATGAAAATGAAAATGGCAAATTGATTGATCTCCGAAGTAAAGGAATTCGGTATATGAAATCTTGAAATTTAACAATATCCCGTCTTTCCGTCAATCCTTACCAAATTGCGATGAAATTTGGGTAGATCAGGGATTTTAAAGTACGTTTTGAACAAAATTCTAGGTTCTGTTCGTGCTGGACTAAACTTGGCCATTTCATAACCAAATCCATATGGAAAATGGTATCTGTAGATTCTACACGATATAAATAAATTTCAAACTGTGGCCCTATTGTGGGAATTTCCTTGGAATAGTGAACTGGGGAAAGATTTTACATAGCTTTTAGCTATAAATCTGTAAATATTTGTAATTTAAATAGAATTTTTATGTAAATTCTTTCCCCAATTCCCCATTCCCGGGGAATAACCAGAATAGAGCCATTGGAGGGAATTGGTCTATTTCTTAATTAATAATTGTAAAATATACATATATCGCATACAGGGACAATTCGGAAAAAATTACGGATTAGAATTTTCACTATAATTTTTTGATTTTCTGCGGCAATATAGGTAAGTTATTTTCAGTTTTTGGTCAAAATCTAAAAAAACTTCCACTAGTAACCAATACTTTTGGTTGTTTTTATAATAGCGTGGGTCGTACTGAGACTTTGTGGAAAATTTGGGGAGAACTTATGAGGCAATAGCAAATATTTCAAAATTGTTTACCTTGGTCACTGCTTATTACCAAAAAATCTTCTTCGATATAAGGGACGGGATTTGATCTTGAAATCTTTACATTCGGCCATTTTCAGGCGCGTACGCTGGATGAAGCCATGGGGGGGGGGGGGGAGTTGCAGAATACATATTTTATATAATTTTTTTTTCACGTAATAGAACTAGCTAATATATATTATAATTTATTTCACTATAAAAACATAAACTATACAAGAAAGAACTTAACTGTTAAAGAAAAATTAATATAAAAATATAAAAATTATATAACAAAAATTAATAAAAAATTCATCAAGAAAAGTTAACAAAAGAAAAATAAATATATGTACATATATTAAAAATTATATATTTTTTCTTCTATTCTATTTTAGAATAAAAATGGCAGATTCAGCAAAAGACAATTTTCTGAAACAATTAAAGAGCGATAGAAGTTAAGACTGAAGTTCAAAGATTTTTTCTTTTCATAATTACCTACTACAAGCGAATTTCTAATTTACGTGAACTTTTTGCTAGTTCATCTAGAACTGCATCAACAGAAACCGCGACATTACGATGATTATTTAGTAACGCCAATCCATTTAGCCTATATATAATCCATTTAGCCTATCTTCATTCGTTGTGTTGCGTAAATACGTTTTGAGTCGTCTCAATGTTGAAAAAGATCGTTCACTGCTTGATGTTGTAACCGGTAGTGTTACAAATATTTGAAGTAATTTTCGAACAGTTGGCAAAATTGATTCGTCGTATGATAAAAATGCTATATTAGCATTTTTTGGTGTATTCGAAGAATTTATAGCATGGCGTCACCATAGCTTCAATTCACCAATGCCTTCAACTATGCTGCAGTTCGTAATACTTTTATATTTTTCCAAAAGGATTTTTTTTCGTGCTCTAATGAAAAATTTTGTTCATTTGGCAAAAGACACATAAAACTTTGCAATATATTTTTATGCCATTTTTATGACATTGTCAGTATTTTCACTTCTATTCCAATTAATACTTTGTCCCAAATAGTTTTTAATTACTGAGATAGGGATGTTGTACATGAGGGCTTACGTCGTGAACTGAAGTTGATGTTTGAGACTTATATCAAACAAAATTATTTCTGTTTTGATAATACATATTTCGAATTCGCTAATGATCTACCTATGAACTCTTCTTCGAACTTCTTCGAACAAGTGATTATATCAAACAACAATCCTTATTTTCATACAATATTTTGGTATAGATATTTTGATGACATACTATCTCTATGGAATGTAACTACAGTCTATCAGTTATATTAGACTCATTCCTTACTTGGTTAAATCCTCAATATCCCACAAAATGTATCGGAAACCCACGTGTCTTACGTCTTAACTTATTATATATACAACCCAAAGACATATTACATATACAACCAAAATATTATTAAGGAAACGAGAGAAATCCGTTTCTCACCAATTACGGATCTTGCCCTGTTATATTCTCACGTTAGTAATAATATGATTAATATGTCGGGTAATTAAATGTACTTTAATATATCTTGAATTTGCTACTCATCCAATGACGAATCGCTTACCTGTTATCCTCCTCCCCCTTTTTTATTATTAATTTTTCCGTATAAACCACAGATTATAGGGACGATCAATAGATTCATTTTTATTGCCTATTTTTTGTCTCTCTTCTTCTTATTTCTTTTTTGTCTTTTTTTCTAATATATATAACTAAATTGTTACTTTTAGATACTCCTGATGACGAAATAACAAGTCGAAATCGATCGAGTGATTTTTTAAACTCTTGGTCAAATTCGATTAAAATGTACCACCTACTAGTAGAAATTCGGACAAATAAAAGAACATCATTTCGGTAAAAATGCCCTGTAAATGTCCCTTCCGGTTATATTACATAGAAAAATCGGGCTAGTGCCTGACAGTTAGGGTAAAAACTATAAACAAAAATGTAAATCGTGTGTTATGCTGAAAATGCCACACAAAGAAAAAAAAAAGTATTTTAAATTAAAACACATCTGAATTTGATATGTAAAGAAAATCAAGAGACATTCGTTAAACAATAAACTCATCTTAATTCCTAAATACTTATCTGTAAAGCTTTATAGTATTTATAAGAAATACAGTAGCTTCTTATTGTATTATGTATACTGTACGAGATCAATATAATCAAAAAGAAAACAATTTATACAAAATGTTATATCTGTCAGATTGAATGTTATCGATAACAAAACGATTGACATTCGATTGAAATTGCCGCAATTTTTTTTTTGTTTGTTTTGTTGTCTTGAGTCAATTCTGTATATATTTTAAGTTTATTACTACTCTCTCTGTGTGTGGACAGGACAAGCCAACAATATAATACGATTATTGGTTTTTTTTTTTCTATATCGACAGACTGATATTATCCACTGTTTGGTAATAATTTTTTTTGTCGTTTAATTGAATATAATTTATATATTTTTTTTAAATGCAGTTCTAACCCTTGCGCCCGGTATCGATATGCTGCTACAATATATACATACTCTTATTTCGAACATATTCTCGTACAGGGTTATTTGTAAAATAAAATTCAATTTATTTTAATTTCTAAAAGCTTCTGTTTCTTAATGCTGATTTATGCTCCTTCATTTATAGATCTCAAACATAAAAGCATTATTTTAATATATGTTTATATGAATTATGAAAGATATAAATTTTATTATACATAATATGATTTTGCTCTATCCCATAACATAATTGTAAATAAGATCAAAGTAAATATAATTTATACGAATTATAATGAAAATTTCAATTATAAGAGATTTTTATTGATAGATAAAATACAAATATTTAGAAATATTTTTTTGTTCTGTTTTTTATTTATTTATTGATTTAATGAAAAATTATATAATTTTTATAAAAATGATTATTGAATAATAAAATATTTTCAAATAAAAAAAACTACATATCTCTATTTTAGGATATAGCTGTGTCGAGATAAAAGGAAGGTAAATTTAAATTTTGTTTACTTTACAGTATCTCGATAAATAATAATGCGGTTTTTATGTGAATTAGTTATAGGCCAATTAGTATAAAATGAATTAGAAATATGCGGTTTCTGTATGATATATATGCTTATCACCATTTTACTAATTATCTACCACGCTAGAATAGACTATTATCACAAAACCATGAACATTCGGCCATAGTCATTCATCATTCAACATATTGTGTTGGATGAAGCACATTGAAATTCTGCATTTATCTTCTGTTGGGGTACAGCCACAATATTTGTTTTTTTTTACAATTAATTAATTTTATTGAGGTACAAATTTAATATTTTGGTGATTATACTTCTACAGCAAAAATGTATGTAAGTAATTTGTATTGTTTTTTTCATGTTGGAATTGCCGCAGTAAACATCGCAAATTTGATCAACAGCTTAATCAGTGTTTCCGATATGCGTTAGCGCGTGTTTCAATATAGCAAATTTAAATATGAAAATATGTAAAATAAATACTATTTAAATGTATATTAGTTAATTATGGTCGGGTTACATATAATTTATTACGATTTTTCTCAAAATTTGTACAAGACAAATTTTTGTTTACAAACAAGTATTTTTGTCAGCCAAATGTTTTCCACATAAAAATTTTACCAGCTCTTGAAGCAGATAAAAAGTTTGACATTTTTATTCACCATAATTTTTCTCTTTTTATGCGGCATTTAAACTAATTGAAACACGCACTTATGCTATAAAATTAATGTAGAATGTTTACATTTTATAAGTTTTTACAATCTACACCAATTACCAATGAACAACAAATCTTAATGACAATTTGACATAATAATAATAATAATTTTGTTATTTATATAATGTTATTTACATAATGTGAGTGTTACAAAAAAAATAATAATAATTTTATACAAAATGACAAATTAAGTGATCGATTTCTAGGTACGTTTCCCAGACCAACCTTCTAATTATAAGGAATAATTGTATTCGTACAGATTGAAGAGTATTCAAAATATAATTTAATGGATTTACAACTTATACTAATTTATGACGAGTATCTTTTGCAGCATCTAAACATACACCCCGCCTTGAACTAGCAAGTTCAAAAAATGTTTCTTCGTTGATGTTGACAAAGCCCAAATTGTGCTGAGATTGTGCTGAGACTATCCCAGCCTGGATGGAGCTTTGTGACTTTGCCGAGGAGCCACTGGTTTATTGAAAGATTGTTATCTTTGATTATGACGATGTCATCCAACTGAATTATTGGTTTTCAATGGTTGTTGCAGAGACGTCAGATACTCCAGGTACCACCTTTTCCAGAAGTATTGACCCGTTTGTTGCATCAACTGCCAACGATTGAGGTGTGATTCTATCAAGGGAGATTTGTCAATTTCGGGAATTTTGGTATATGGATGCCCAATCAGAAAGTGTGTCGGCGTAAGTGGATCAACTTCATCATCGTTGATAACGCACAGCGGTCGAGAATTTAGAATCGCCTCGATTTCTCTTAGTATGGTATTCATCTCTTGTAGAATCAAAGTATTTCTTCCTTCTTATAACTAGCCTTTTAATGTAAAATTTGATAGACTTGATTGCATAGCTTCCCATAACACTCCAAAATAGGGAGAATTCGGTGGAATAAAGTTCCATGTTATACGACATCTAGAAAGATATTCAGAAATATTATTGGAAGTTTTTTTTTTTTGTATTTATCCCTGCAATCTGTTCTGGGGCTTGTTCAAGACTCTCCCTGCTCTTTCGCTTTTCGCTTATTCCGTCCTTACTTTTACGCCAGTCAGCCAATCCGAGGACGTACGGCTATAGGACCGATTTAAGACCATCTGCACATTGCAAGCTCCATGCCAGCCTACACTGACGTGGAAGATGGGTCGGCCCATGAGTTTTGCACTCCGACAAGGGGTCATAGATGTATTACATTTCATCACAGATCGTAATCTGTGATGAAATTTCACTTTTGCATCCTGCCCCTATCGGGATTCGAACCCGGTACCTCCCGATCCAAATGCCAAAGCTTTAACCACTCTGCCATTTGGTCGGATTTATTGGAAGTTTTGATTAGTTTAGCAAACATTTCTCGTAATTTTCTGTCTTTTGTAATTGCAAAATGGATGCACAATTATCGGATGTTTGGTGGGGAGGGGTAGCCATACTATTCTGCAACCTGCCTCCAACTCCAAGTAGTCCACCTTCATCTAGGAATGAATTTAATGACCTGAGGCTACTGGTTTTGTTATTGTCCCGTTTCGATTGAAGTGCCAATATATTATCTTTGTAATGCTGACTTTCCCGTAGTAGATGAATCCTGATCATTCTGGTGTCTTTGTGTTATATGATGTAACCCATAATCGTTTGAAGCTTGCGGAACGATGAATATTTAACGCTTAATTTATCAAACTAGTCATTTGACTTGACACAAATGAGTATTCGAGAGATGGCCTTAGTTGATCCTTATTCTATGGTTTGGCTTTAATGTTTTTATTGGGTTGGCCAAGATTCGATGGATTTACTTAGCCAGCTCAGATAATTCCACCAAAGTGTGTGAGAGTTGAGTTCGCTGGGAGACAAACCCACCCTGTATGGTTAGTGAATCAGTATATATCGTTGTTTTTATGTTTTGGCTCCCTTTTAATAGTGTTGATGAGACTTATCAGTAAAGGCGCCTTTATGGTTGATATTTTTTCTTGTGTTCGATCATTTTGACTATTTTTTTGTCCAATTATATTGCTAACATAGTCATTTTTGAGCAATTTGAACACAAGAAAAAACATCAACTATAAAGGCGCTTTAATACAGCTGCGCATAATTCGAGAGTTTGCTCCTTTATCTGCTCCACCTTTGTTTTGGAGGATACCAGTGCTGCATACGTTTCTCCGTTTAAGTTGACAATGCGGAAATATACCACAGCTGAGTACGCTGACTGTCTTACATCGCAGAAGCCGTGTAGATCTATTCGGGAACCAACTGATAAGTGAATGAATCTAGGAATGGGCATTTTATTAATATTTTGCAAATTTGATTATTCCATATAATGTCCTTCTCTGCTGGGAGAGCATCATCCCATTATAGGTTTGCACATTTGCAGAATTATTTTGAAAGTTGTGATTACTGGAGAGACCCAACCCAAGGGTCAAAAAGCCTGCTGGCTTCGGAGCGAAATGTATGTTTTGTGAACTTCGTGGAGTTATGCAGCTTTTCATTGAAAGTGAAACAATCGGTTTTGTCGTTCCAGTTGGTTCTTAATAGTCTTACGGATTCCACGATCTGTTTATTGTGGTCCTGAATTTCCTTATCTTCTACTCCTTGAAGTTTTTGAGGAATGTTGCTCAATATGCGTTGACTATTGGATTTCCACTTCCTGAGATGGAAGCCATAGGTAATTTAAATATTTGCAATTTTTACTGTAGCTGGAGTGCATCGTCTTCGTTATGGGCTCCCGTCATGAGGTCATCCACGTGGATGTTATTTGCGATGGCAAGAGAAGCATTTTTGGCTGAATTTTACTATCGTCTACGATTTGTTTTAGCGCTCTGGTGGCCAAAAATGAGGCAAAAGCCGCGCTAGATCTGGTCCATTAGGAAGATCCATCGAATACAACTCTTTTTTGCGACATTATTGGATGTTTTGAGTAGACGATTCTATGGGCTTTAATAGAAATATTTCTATCATGTAGTTCAATTGTTGATACTATGCCATAAAAGCGCGATATAATTTTGCGAATGTAGAATCGCGTACGAAGTGGGGTTCAACTCCTTTTAGTCTTTGAACTGCGCCAGATAATGAAACCCTAAGGGGTTTGGTGGCTTGGAACGGGAATCTCACCACGAAACGACGATCAGAGTTCCTCTTTACGTTTTCTGCAAAATTATTTTCTTATTTTCAAAGAAATATTCTTCCGGTGTTAATGGGCTCGTTGAGGGATTCAAGTTCCCAACATTTCCTTAGACTTCGTTCGATGTTCACCGTGTCGCTTTCTTGGCCGAATAACGTCATCATTGAAACTAGACCACTATTTCTGAAAAGCCCGGGTTGCCCTGAAACTATCCATCCTAATATCGTTTTTTGTAGGACCGGCTCTTTCACGTTTGTTCTAATCTGCCCGTTCCGGAGAATACTGGAGAAGCGATTACCTCTAATGAGTAAGTCAATATTGTCCGACTTGTTATAATCGGAGTCAGCTAATTTGATACCAGCGTTCGTCTTTATATTGCTGGTTAGCCTTATCGGACTGAGGTAGTATGCTGGTAACTTTTGACATCATAAAGGCGTCGATTGAGAATCCAGGATGATAATCAGCTCTTAGTTTCAACGCCACCGTGGCTTTCGTTGTTCCCGCGTTCGAATGACCCAATCAACTGATCCATTGATATACGAGCGTTTCGTTTTTTAACCGCAGACGGTCAATGCAGCAGCGCTCAGGTATAAAGCTGGCTTGTGAACCGGAGTTCAGCAGAACTCTGCACGGTGTTGTTCTCCCTAAATGATCTACGATTTTTAGTACAGCAGTGGGAAGAATTCCTAAAATGCTATTGTTTTGGCAGTAATGACTTTGATTTCTTCTACCACTGAGGAAAAATTACATTTGTAAAGTTAAAAAACTACTTTCTAATTTCTAAAAGTTTTACATTTTTTTGACTTTAAAAAGTATTTTTTTGAGATTAATTGAGATTTTTACAAATTAGTTACGTTAGGTTAGGTTAGAGTGGATGCTATTCCACACTTAGGCCAATAGTGATCCATTGTGATACCACAGGATCCTATCTCCCTTTTACTCCCCTTGAAACCATCCAGAGCTACTTATGTAGCGTAAAATATCTAGCCCGCGAGTTCCGAAAGGCTATCCATACCGTACACACCCAAATACTTATGCCTTCTGCGTGATAGTGCCGGACACGAGCAAAGAAATTGATCTAACGTCTCTTCCTCCTCTTCGTCTAAACAACTTCTACAAAAGTCATTCTGTAGACCCAGCCTTCTCGCATGTTCCTCAAAAAGGCAATGTCCTGTCAGTAACCCTACGACAAATGCTATCTTTCGTTTTTCCAGGGCTCCTAGTATTTTGGAGCGCCGCAAGTCCAGTTTTGGCCAAACCTGTTTTGCTACCCTGCACGTGAGAGTGTTGGTCCACCTCTCATTTGTCAAGGCGATTGCCTTTTTACTGAGTGCCAATTTGAGCTCTGCTAGCCCTCCCCAGACCGGCTCTTTCCGACTGCATCTGGAGAGTCGTACCGTACCTAGCTAGTTCGCCTGCCCTGTATTTTCCCGTGACGTCCGACTGCCGTCTAGCTTAGAACCGTCCGCGAAAAATTGCAGTGCCTCGTTTTCCAGCATTGATCCGTTCCTCCAGGATTCTCTCGAAGGACAGATGGTCCGGAAACCTTTATCGAAGCACAACGTTGGTCTTATATAATCTAGATTCGCCAGTTCTTCAGTAAGCGATTTAACTATCGTCGAGTGTCCCGCCTGAAGACACTTCCACTGAGAGACAGCCGAGAGTCTCGTAGCCACATTGGCTGCTTTCTGCTTACTAAAAAATTCGATTGGAATAAGGTGGAACATAATCTCTAAAGCGCGTGTAGGTGTTGTCCCAAACTCGACCTTCCCTTGTGTTCTTAGCTTTATTAAAAGCTGTCCTACACACTCTCCGATAGGTTCCCAACTCCTTGGTCCACCATATCGGTTTCTGCCTGCCCCTCGGCTTTATTAGGGGGCATGCAGCATTAAATGAAAGATTGCATGCTTTTGTGAAAATATCTACCATGCAATCTAATTCTTCTACCGTCGCCGAAGGTCCAGGGACCTCTGGCGGCAATAATTCCTGCAACATCACATCTCCAATCTCCCCAGTTTGTCCTTCTGGAATTCCTGAAGGTTTTTCGGGTAACAGGTTTAATGTTGAGGTTATATGTTACTTACCGATGATCAGAGAATAAGTGCTCCTTCGCCACTCTCGTCCCTCTGGTCATATGAAAGATTGTTTCTGACGCAAAAGTCACATCTAAAACCTCCTGTCGATTTTTAACAATAAATGTCGAATTTAATTTGAATTATAGATGGAAGATTTGCAAGAATCGCAACAATCAGTTTCGAACTTAATGAGATTATTGATTTGAAAAAATCAGTCATCTCATCAGGCCGCCAAATGACGCCAAATTGACGCCAAATGGAGGAATTTCCTACGATTGTGTATTTAATTCGAGATATACTGAAATAGACCAATGTACGGAACAATCACAACAAAAACAATTACAATAAAAACAACAACAACGTAAAAATAAATGTCGGTTCTCGTCCAATATTGCAAACTAAAGGTTGGTTTTTAATAAATAATCAAAAAATAACTCACCCCTCTCGTTGATGTCTGTGCTTCCCCATATTGTGTGATGCGCGTTTGCATCACATGCGAGTATAACACCACCCTTCTTTGATCTGCTCCTCGGATCAGTTCCCCCAGGTTATCCTGTGGAACCTCCTTCTCTCGATCCATATAGGCTGAGGCTATCCATAGTTTTCACGGCCAATCCTCCAGTCTTCCGTTGGAAGATCGGGATTGCTGGCCCGAATGATCTCGAGGATCTCTTCTGGCTTATCCGGCTCAGTTGGCAGCCATACACTTGCCCTCGGCCTGCTCGGGATTTCTTCCCAGCAGACTGCCTCAAGCCTTGCGTCCTGCCACACCTCGCCAACTTCAGCCACCGCCCTTTTATAAAGGTCAACCGATCTCAGGTCATCTCTGCAGGACTGGAGAGATCCCGGATTTTCTGTCAGAATCCGCAGAAAAATGGAGTTTAGTGCATTATACAAAACCCTCCACTTCTCTAACGTGATGCCCCCATCTTCCTAACTTCTGTCAATGACGGCTAGCACCAACACGTCCTCCTTTTGGATCTCATTGAATAGCTTCAGTGTTTGATCCCTAGGAGCACCCAACGTCTTATCTGCTTCCACCTTGGCTCGCTTGTTGTCGCCCGTTTCGCGCTCATCTTGTGACCTCTGTCTTTAGACACAAGGGTACTTTCCGAGCTATCACAGCCGACAGTTTTTTTAGCCCATGCCACATATTCTCGCTGTTCTACTGTAAGCTGCCCCTCAGAGGTCGCAGCCAGTTTTTTGTATCGCTTCGCTGGGGGGATCTCTCTCAATCCCGCGCTCTTCTCTTTGGCGGTTCCGCTTCCACCTGGCTTCGATGCCAAGGTGTCGCTTAACTTTGCCCCTGATGATGGAGCCCCACCTTGACGGTTAGAGTTGCTCCCATCCTCCGGTTTTTGAAGGGTGCCGGCCCCTTTATTTTTGTTTTGTTTTTTATTTTCCATGTTTCTCCCACGAGTATCGGAGAAATATAGGTTGACCTGCGCAGACATCCGTGTACGCAGGTAAGGCTAAACACAACTGGAGGTCGCCAGGTATCCAGAAAACTCCGTTCACGTCTGGGCTTTGCTAAATGGGCCCCCAGTCTATCCGGGTCGCGTAACACCTTAATCCAGCCCATTCGCTCTCGGAGCACCCCGAGCTCGTCCTCCTTCCACATTTACTCATTCATTGAAACATTCTTATGGATATTCCAAACTAATTGGACCCACTCCATTCATGGGATTACCGTTTATAAGGTTCCCCACTCACTACTTGGAGGTCCGGGAGCGCATGGAGACGTGACGCTCAGTTCACCGTGGTTGTGGTCGATGGTTTTAGGGCGCTAGCAGTTCGCCTTTCCCTACTGGGTATCCTTGATACTCAGAATTTTGTGAACAAAGGTTAACCATTCCTCGATTCTCTGAGACTCTCCTCCCAGCAGAGCAAATTTATAAATAGTTTTCTAATTTTAATAATATACATATTTTATAAAATGATTTATTATTTTTTAAATTTATAAAGTTTTTTGTTTTAAACAGAATAATTATTTCAAAAAATATAGTTCTTGCATTTTAATACAATTTTTTTGATACTAATGACAACTTATGAAAATGTTTATATTTATTGTTTTTGCCAGAAATCTCGTTGTTTTATTTTTTTGTTAAAGTATGCAGAAATTAATTTTAAGACATTTTGAAATTCGTCTATATTCATTTCTTTATTTTAAAGATTTTCGGCTTTCTTAGACAAATACAATGACATTCACTTTTCCATAAGTTTTCATTTGGCGATATAATTCGCGAAATCGATATGTTCTTGTGTTATACTAAAGGTATGAAGCAAGATTTGAATTTTTGCAGTTTATATTTCTCGTTATATTTTGTTAAGGGTTGTGTGTGATTTTACACAATGACCCTGGGGGTTAAATTTGAGGGAGGGGGAAGGGAGGAGTGTATTGTAATTAAATTAAAATGGTATGACGCATGTGATAAGGTAAAATTAATAAAACAAACTAAATATAATTTTAATTCAATTGATTCAGTAATCTATAGTTTTGTAACGAATCTAGTCATCTGACCCATTATATTTGAAGTCCAAGAGGTTCAGGTTGTAGTTAAATTCAGGACTGATCAGGAGTGCATCGTTATCTTATTGTCCATACTGTATTACGGATTACTTTGATTAAATAAATTTGTGTGACATTTGTTAAAAAACAATTATTTCCAATCCAAACAATCTTTTAAAATTTAAGAAAACTATTTGACATAAGTAAGCAAAGTATTTTTGAAATAAAAACAATTTTTTTATTTTTATAAACAAATTTGGCGAAAAAATTATTTTAAAAATAAAAAGATTATCCTTTTGATTTTAGAAACGAGACTTTTCGCCTAAAAATATATGTATGTATATTTTTTTGATTTTGTATTTTTTTTTTTAATTTTACTGGTTTTTTTTCTCAGTGTATAAGGATGGATAAGAGATAGTTTGAGTGGATTCACCGGCATCTTCTTCGGGATGTAAAAGCGTGTTGTGCTTTTTGCAACGTCGTTGACATCGTCGATTGGATGTGTATCTAAAAATCGGATGGTTGGTGCTTAGACAATTGAAGCAGTGATTGGTGCGTTTTGCAAATTCCTTTCAATCACTAGCTCCTAACGCTTGGAACTCCTTACATTGAAAGATCCTTGTCGTTACACATCGCGTATTGATAAACTGGTTGTACCGCAGCGTGACTACCAACTTCTGCTTGTTCATGTTTACAGACGACGTTCTCCTTTACTCCTGGCTTTGGAATGGATCGCTTTTACTTTGACGGCGATGTTAATGACTGTAACTCTCATAATTGTATTTTAATAATAAAATTGCTTTTCCTCGAAGAAACCCCTTGAGATATTGGAAGTTCTGAACTACACTCAGGCTTGGCGACTCGTGTATGGTAATGGTATACATATCGAAGAAGGGCTGCCACTCCGAGTAATCCCCAGAAAACGATAGGTTATATTTGTTCGGTAGCTTGCTCTTGGAATGTTCACCAATTTGCGTATCACTTTAAGACGTGTCCAGATTTATTACACCTTCCATTAGCATCTCAACGCGCCGTATCCGCGTAGTCAGCTCACTCAGATCAGTGAGTTCGTGATTCTGATTAGCCAATTTCACTAAATTCGTCATTTTGCACTTGTTTGTGCTGCTCTACTTTTTGAGAGCTGCGAGAATTTGCTCCGGCAAATCGTATTATCGCAAGAAAACTACGCAAACGAGAAATAAAATTACCATCACTCACGAGGATTTCACTTTCTCACAACTTTTATTTTCACTGTTCAATTTAATTGAAACAAAGTGGAAAACGAGCTCAGTTATCACGTTAATTTAATCAAAATAGCCAGATGTTCTTTATTTTAATTGGAAGTATTCATTCCGAACATTGCGCCCGTTTTTAAATACAGCGGTCTTTTAAAAACAGGAAGTAGTCAGCTATAATCTTAACATAATCTAAATTCTAAACCATTGTAAAATTATTTTAAAATTTATTTAATTTTACAATTAAACTTCTAACCTTTGATTGCCCAATTCACGATTTTGCTGCTCCCAAACCAATAGGCGAGATCGTATGGCTAATTGCGGCAAAAGGAAAAATTTCCTGTGCAATATGCCGGCCGACATACAGATATAGCGGCCACACTACGAGGTTGTTTTCAACCAATTTGGTTTTGTCTTCCTAAAATTTAGTTTCCACTACATAAATACTCCAATAGTTTTTGTGTGGTTTAACATGATTAAAATTTTTAACACAGATTTCATAATGGTTTTCGATTTATTCGAAATTGTCTAAAAGCTTTATCAAATATAATGGTTCTATATTAAAAAAGAAATCTTAGAATTAAACTGATTGTTCAAAGAAACACAAGTTTTGTCTAGAATATTAATTAACTATACAATATAATTAAAAATAATAGTTCTATAGCTTTTGTGGACATTTTGGTTATACGAAGTCAAGGTGGATGGTTCACAAAATCCCAATCTTTAATATTTTTTCATTTAAACCACTGCTGCCTAAATAATATGTAGTCATAAATTTTCATATATACCAAATTTTAAAATGGCTTGTTTTTAATTTTGGGATGACCGTTAATTTAGTTTAACATAATAATTTGTTATTAACCAACATAAACATTGAATGAAGGGAGAAAATCTCAGCATGATGCTAAATTTACCACAATGAAGAATCATAATTTTTTCAGGCAAATTAACTTTAATGAATTTGGCTCATCCTTTATGGCAGAGATGTATAATAAGAAGGGATGTACTCAAAAAATTTTATGAGATATTTTTTATTATGAGATCTTTTGTTGTATATATGTACGAGTATAATACAAATTTATCGTACGTTTGTGTGTGCGCTATTTATTAAAAAGATATCGTGCTGATAACGTGCGCTGTTGTGTTATGTTGCTTGCACCGATAAAACAAATTAATTGAAGATTTTCTACTGGCGCATTAATTTTTAATGAAGCCAACCCCATACAATCTTATGTGTACGAGTGTATGACGACAGGTATGTTTTTTACATTTTACTTATAACGGGTGATTTTTTAAGAGCTTGAAAACTTTTTTTAAAAAAAAAACGCATAAAATTTGCAAAATCTCATCGGTTCTTTATTTGAAACGTTAGATTGGTCCATGACATTTACTTTTTGAAGATAATTTCATTTAAATGTTGACCGCGGCTGCATCTTAGGTGGTCCATTCGGAAAGTCCAATTTTGGGCAACTTTTTCGAGCATTTCGGCCGGAATAGCCCGAATTTCTTCGGAAATGTTGTCTTCCAAAACTGGAATAGTTGCTGGCTTATTTCTGTAGACTTTAGACTTGACGTAGCCCCACAAAAAATAGTCTAAAGGCGTCAAATCGCATGATCTTGGTGGCCAACTTACCGGGCCATTTCTTGAGATGAATTGTTCTCCGAAGTTTTCCCTCAAAATGGCCATAGAATCGCGAGCTGTGTGGCATGTAGCGCCATTTTGTTGAAACCACATGTCAACTAAGTTCAGTTCTTCCATTTTTGGCAACAAAAAGTTTGTTAGCATCGAACGATAGCGATCGCCATTCACCGTAACGTTGCGTCCAACAGCATCTTTGAAAAAATACGGTCCAATGATTCCACCAGCGTACAAACCACACCAAACAGTGCATTTTTCGGGATGCATGGGCAGTTCTTGAACGGCTTCTGGTTGCTCTTCACTCCAAATCCGGCAATTTTGCTTATTTACGTAGCCATTCAACCAGAAATGAGCCTCATCGCTGAACAAAATTTGTCGATAAAAAAGCGGATTTTCTGCCAACTTTATTTGCAAGCGTTGCTCCAATTATTTGCAAGCGTTGCTCGTTAGTAAGTCTATTCATTATGAAATGTCAAAGCATACTGAGCATCTTTCTCTTTGACACCTTGTCTGAAATCCCGCGTGATCTGTCAAATACTAATGCATGAAAATCCTAACCACAAAAAAATCACCCGTTATTATACATAGTGTTTAGAAAACATATCGAGGTAACATAATTATGTATCATTTCTTTTTTACTTGTTACAGTGTGAAGAAAATTTATCATGTTATCTCGCATATTGAAAGGATGCTGTGTATGTAACAAATTAAGGTTTAGCATGAAATCAATTTTAAACCGCATGGGGTGTTTTTAAACATGATAAAGTGGGAAAATATTTGTTTGTGCCAAACACAAACTTTTTAGCAGGCAATTTATTTATGCGTGTGCATTTATATCATACTGAGTTGGTTTAGAAGACTTCCGTGATTGCGGTGTAAATTGCTAATCGGACTGTCTTATGTGGTGAACATTTTGTTTGTTTTATGATATTTTTATAACCATATTATATTTTGGTTATTCAAATATTTTTCTTGCCAAAATATTGTAAATGAAGTAGCTTTTACAATCTTGTGGCAAAATAATGCGAATTATCACGTTTTTTACGATAAAATAAAGAATTTAAAATTAATTTTCTGAAAACATCTGACCAGATACAAGTATATATAAGTATATTTGGGTCGAGCATCTAAAAGAAGATTGTGAGGCGCTATTGATAATTAAATGCTAATTAAATGTTTCATTAAAAAATTTTAGGCTCCATTCATTCTGACTAGAACGATGGGATCTACTAAGCTTAATTAAAGCTATCGGGCACATAATAAAAAAATATTTAATGCCAATTGGAAAGTTAAAGGTTAATTTTAAGTTTTAGTTTTGAAGCCCAAATTTTTAATGGAGTATTTGATTACCCTATAGAGAGGAGTACATATTTGTTTATGCATATGATACCAAATATCAACAAGTCAACAAAGGTATAGGTAAAAATTATAGAAATTAAATATATAAAAAAGTATAAAAAAATTTAAAAAAATATAAAAAAAATTAAAAATAAGATAACCATATAAAAAATATACAAAAACATAAAAAAATTAAATATATATGTAATGTAAAAATATAAAATATATAGCAAAACACAAAAACAAATTAAAAAAGCATAAAAAATTTCGAAAAATTATAAAATATAAAAAAAATCAAAAACATATAAAAAAACTATAACAAAAATATAAAAAAAAAATTAAAGAAATATAAAAAAATATAAAAAAATAAAAAAAAATAAAACTATAAAAATATTAAAATACATACAAAATATAAAAATAATAAAATATTAAAGTATTATAATATTAAAATATTAAAATATTAAAATATTAAAATATTAAAATATTAAAATATTAAAATATTAAAATATTAAAATATTAAAATATTAAAATATTAAAATATTAAAATATTAAAATATTAAAATATTAAAATATTAAAATATTAAAATATTAAAATATTAAAATATTAAAATATTAAAATATTAAAATATTAAAATATTAAAATATTAAAATATTAAAATATTAAAATATTAAAATATTAAAATATTAAAATATTAAAATATTAAAATATTAAAATATTAAAATATTAAAATATTAAAATATTAAAATATTAAAATATTAAAATATTAAAATATTAAAATATTAAAATATTAAAATATTAAAATATTAAAATATTAAAATATTAAAATATTAAAATATTAAAATATTAAAATATTAAAATATTAAAATATTAAAATATTAAAATATTAAAATATTAAAATATTAAAATATTAAAATATTAAAATATTAAAATATTAAAATATTAAAATATTAAAATATTAAAATATTAAAATATTAAAATATTAAAATATTAAAATATTAAAATATTAAAATATTAAAATATTAAAATATTAAAATATTAAAATATTAAAATATTAAAATATTAAAATATTAAAATATTAAAATATTAAAATATTAAAATATTAAAATATTAAAATATTAAAATATTAAAATATTAAAATATTAAAATATTAAAATATTAAAATATTAAAATATTAAAATATTAAAATATTAAAATATTAAAATATTAAAATATTAAAATATTAAAATATTAAAATATTAAAATATTAAAATATTAAAATATTAAAATATTAAAATATTAAAATATTAAAATATTAAAATATTAAAATATTAAAATATTAAAATATTAAAATATTAAAATATTAAAATATTAAAATATTAAAATATTAAAATATTAAAATATTAAAATATTAAAATATTAAAATATTAAAATATTAAAATATTAAAATATTAAAATATTAAAATATTAAAATATTAAAATATTAAAATATTAAAATATTAAAATATTAAAATATTAAAATATTAAAATATTAAAATATTAAAATATTAAAATATTAAAATATTAAAATATTAAAATATTAAAATATTAAAATATTAAAATATTAAAATATTAAAATATTAAAATATTAAAATATTAAAATATTAAAATATTAAAATATTAAAATATTAAAATATTAAAATATTAAAATATTAAAATATTAAAATATTAAAATATTAAAATATTAAAATATTAAAATATTAAAATATTAAAATATTAAAATATTAAAATATTAAAATATTAAAATATTAAAATATTAAAATATTAAAATATTAAAATATTAAAATATTAAAATATTAAAATATTAAAATATTAAAATATTAAAATATTAAAATATTAAAATATTAAAATATTAAAATATTAAAATATTAAAATATTAAAATATTAAAATATTAAAATATTAAAATATTAAAATATTAAAATATTAAAATATTAAAATATTAAAATATTAAAATATTAAAATATTAAAATATTAAAATATTAAAATATTAAAATATTAAAATATTAAAATATTAAAATATTAAAATATTAAAATATTAAAATATTAAAATATTAAAATATTAAAATATTAAAATATTAAAATATTAAAATATTAAAATATTAAAATATTAAAATATTAAAATATTAAAATATTAAAATATTAAAATATTAAAATATTAAAATATTAAAATATTAAAATATTAAAATATTAAAATATTAAAATATTAAAATATTAAAATATTAAAATATTAAAATATTAAAATATTAAAATATTAAAATATTAAAATATTAAAATATTAAAATATTAAAATATTAAAATATTAAAATATTAAAATATTAAAATATTAAAATATTAAAATATTAAAATATTAAAATATTAAAATATTAAAATATTAAAATATTAAAATATTAAAATATTAAAATATTAAAATATTAAAATATTAAAATATTAAAATATTAAAATATTAAAATATTAAAATATTAAAATATTAAAATATTAAAATATTAAAATATTAAAATATTAAAATATTAAAATATTAAAATATTAAAATATTAAAATATTAAAATATTAAAATATTAAAATATTAAAATATTAAAATATTAAAATATTAAAATATTAAAATATTAAAATATTAAAATATTAAAATATTAAAATATTAAAATATTAAAATATTAAAATATTAAAATATTAAAATATTAAAATATTAAAATATTAAAATATTAAAATATTAAAATATTAAAATATTAAAATATTAAAATATTAAAATATTAAAATATTAAAATATTAAAATATTAAAATATTAAAATATTAAAATATTAAAATATTAAAATATTAAAATATTAAAATATTAAAATATTAAAATATTAAAATATTAAAATATTAAAATATTAAAATATTAAAATATTAAAATATTAAAATATTAAAATATTAAAATATTAAAATATTAAAATATTAAAATATTAAAATATTAAAATATTAAAATATTAAAATATTAAAATATTAAAATATTAAAATATTAAAATATTAAAATATTAAAATATTAAAATATTAAAATATTAAAATATTAAAATATTAAAATATTAAAATATTAAAATATTAAAATATTAAAATATTAAAATATTAAAATATTAAAATATTAAAATATTAAAATATTAAAATATTAAAATATTAAAATATTAAAATATTAAAATATTAAAATATTAAAATATTAAAATATTAAAATATTAAAATATTAAAATATTAAAATATTAAAATATTAAAATATTAAAATATTAAAATATTAAAATATTAAAATATTAAAATATTAAAATATTAAAATATTAAAATATTAAAATATTAAAATATTAAAATATTAAAATATTAAAATATTAAAATATTAAAATATTAAAATATTAAAATATTAAAATATTAAAATATTAAAATATTAAAATATTAAAATATTAAAATATTAAAATATTAAAATATTAAAATATTAAAATATTAAAATATTAAAATATTAAAATATTAAAATATTAAAATATTAAAATATTAAAATATTAAAATATTAAAATATTAAAATATTAAAATATTAAAATATTAAAATATTAAAATATTAAAATATTAAAATATTAAAATATTAAAATATTAAAATATTAAAATATTAAAATATTAAAATATTAAAATATTAAAATATTAAAATATTAAAATATTAAAATATTAAAATATTAAAATATTAAAATATTAAAATATTAAAATATTAAAATATTAAAATATTAAAATATTAAAATATTAAAATATTAAAATATTAAAATATTAAAATATTAAAATATTAAAATATTAAAATATTAAAATATTAAAATATTAAAATATTAAAATATTAAAATATTAAAATATTAAAATATTAAAATATTAAAATATTAAAATATTAAAATATTAAAATATTAAAATATTAAAATATTAAAATATTAAAATATTAAAATATTAAAATATTAAAATATTAAAATATTAAAATATTAAAATATTAAAATATTAAAATATTAAAATATTAAAATATTAAAATATTAAAATATTGTATTAAAATATAAATATATAAAAATGTTGAAAAATGTACAAAATAAAATGAACAAATAGAATGAAGCGGCAAATAGCAAAATAGGAAAATATAAAATAAAAATGAAACAATAGAATAATAGAAAAATGCAAAAATTGAAAAATGGATAAAAAGTAAATACAAAAAATTAGAATTAAAAATTTTTTTTAATAAAAATGTAAAAACAGATAACATGTTTCAGAGGATGAAAACTCAATGAGAAAATGACAGTCTGAACAAAAGATTATTTCATGTAACACAATTCTAGATAAAAACAGTTATCAATGTGTTTGGAAAAACTACAGATCCGTGAAAACATTTAGGAATCCTAACAAAAATAAATTTTGAAATAATAATTATTTTAGAAAAAAAATTGACAAATACGCTACAGCAAAAACTAAAATTCAGATAGATACTAGCTTACATATTTAAATTTAAAAACGAGAATTGCAGTTTGATCACAAACACGGAATATTCCAGGACGAGTGAATTTGTTTTCTCTGTAGTTGTACATTTCTCCGAAATGACCTATTCTCTTAATTGAGTTATCTTAGAATTGATACTTTCACTGAATCATTTTCCTGTAGATCATCGGTTTAATGGAATTGGTTTTCGTTGAATCCCTCAGATGGAATATAGGAGATTGTAACAGAAACTAATAAAGGGATTTCAATTACAAAATCTGTTTCATAATCCCAAAATCGAAATTCAGCAAACAATATCCCGAAAAAATGAAATCATGAAAAATTAAATAGAGGAACTTGAAATCTTTACGAAATCTCGTAAATCGAAATCTTGAAACACCAAATCTTGAAAAAATTCCGAAAATACTTAAACATTCTGAAATCAACTGTCTGTTTGTTTTATTTTTGAATTTCTTTTTTCATTGTTTGTGTTCCAATAGTTTCGATGGCAAAAGTCTTTTGAGTGCGGACTCATCTGGATTATGATGAAACATATGCTCTTTGTAAAGAAACACTAAAATTTAGCTTTCGTGTAACGTACTTTTTTTGCTGAGTTCGCTTTAGCAACTTAGTTATTGATCGCTTATCTAGAAAATTGCAGCCCGGTCTCTTGCTGATTTAGAATTTATTTATTGTCTGGTAAAACTAGCTTTTTTGATTTCATGTGCTTTGTTTCCAAAATATTTCAATTTTATTTTCAAATTACTTCAAACTTTTTCAATTCAAACGATGATTCTAGAGCCGCAATGATTGAGTTAAAATCCTTTCAATAGGGTGTTTTTTCGATTTGAACTTTGTGAAGTGACTTCACTAGGCTCGGTTTATATTTCAATAGCTCATTATCAAAATTCTGGGAATTAATTGCTTGGTTTTGTAAAATGTATGTTTCAGAAGTTGGTAGCTATTTAAAAACAAAATATTTATAAAATTTTGTTGATCTATAAGGCCTGATATGGAGTAAATCTTTTATGGATACAGTTTTTTATGAATGAAGGAGTGGATCAGTTCTTCAAATTGAATATTGATCCATAAACTTATTAACTCGAGCTTGAAATGTCTTATTACCGTTGTGTTTACTAACTGCAACATTAAGGCTCGAGATTGTTATTCCAAATATCTAATGGTTTAAAATATTAGAAATATTCTGGTCTATGCCTGTAATATTACACGATCTCGTAATTGTTTTTCGTTTACCCAAAATTTATGGCTCTTATACGGCACACGATAAAAATACGTATACGGCACCAATATGAAAATGAATTCAAAACAAAGAGTTTAATCAACTAACGATAAAAGTGTATGTACGAATACGACATGTATTCCATAAACAGCCGCTAGTGATTATGTTTTACGCTTTTTCATGTTCATCTTGTGTGTGTATGTTGTATTTCCAACTATATGGTACACATTAAATAAAAACTCCTGTACTCTATTGTTTTATGTTTCATTTTCATGTTTTGAATAAAAAAAATACACCAAGAGTACAAAATATAAGCGACAACGACGATGATGACGACGACAATAACGTAATGGGGATAATGAAAATGGGGGAGATAGAACGAATATCAGGACTCATAAACATAAAAATCCCCTAAATTCTGAATAGAATGGAAGAGTAAGAAACTCCTCCTATCAATTCATTCGTGTGCACGGTAGTACGTACTTTGATTGCCACAATACGGAGAATTCATAGAGTTTATTGAATAGTTTTTTTGTACCCTATATAGGAGAGTACGGTGTATGTACTCGTACAACACATTGTTGGGTTACATAATAAAATTATTGTTATTGCGATTATTATTGCTGGTAATATAAGAAAATTAAATTGGAAAATATAAGAATGTAGCAGCAAATAGCGCACGACTTAATGGATAATAGATAACCTTCCATTGGTTTCATTTCGTTTGATTTTAATTTATTCCCATTGTTTTATTGCCATCATTTACGGGTGGTGAACCATAACGATATTCCTGTACTTATGTATATCGTACAACTGGATATGGGTAATCATAATTATAAACAGTTTAATTACTTTATAAATAAAGATAAGAGTACCTAGTAGTAACACCTGTAGTGTATTTTCCAGTTCACGGGCGAGATGTTTTGGCATCATTTTTTCAACTTTCAACTTCGTTTATGCTACCTCTATCATTTCTCAAATTTAATTTTTATTATTGGGTTCTATTTAGGATGCACTATATGTAAGTGTGAAAACTATCGTGGCATAGCTTTATTGAACGCTGCTTACAAAGTGTTGGCTAATGTTGTACTTGCCAGACTCATCCCTTTCGCCGAAAACATCATTGGCGACTATCAATGTGGTTTTCGACCCAACCGATCAACCACGGACCAGTGTTTTACCATGAGGATGATCTTGGAAAAATGTTGGGAGTACAACATAACCATACATCAACTATATATAGACTTCCGGCAGGCATATGACAGTATAAACCGCGACAACCTATGGGCCGCGCTCATATGCCTAGGAATCCCAGAGAAACTCGTTTCGCTGTGTAAATTAACAACGTCTGGGTCTGTATGTAGAATCGTAATTGAAGGAACTGTGTCAGACTCCTTTGAAATAACATCTGGCGTTCGACAAGGTGATGCACTCGCGCCTTTGCTGTTCAATTTGGCGCTTGAGTACGTAGTGAGAAAAAGCAACATCGAAACTCCGCGCTGTATATTTAATAAATCCGGCCAAATTCTTGGATATGCAGATGATATCGTGCTTCTTGGCCGAAGACCTAGCGATATCAAAGACAGTTTCATACCGCTCGATCGCTGCGCAAGAAGACTTGGTTTGGAGGTGAACAGCAGTAAAACCAAATATCTAACAACACCCAGGAACATCTCTAGTGCAAATATCGGAATTGGCGACCACAATTTTGATGGTGTCGAAAACTTTAAATACCTCGGGTCAGTTATAACATCACTGAATGAAATCCAGGCAGAAATAAAAGCCCGAATCGCTGCCGGACAACGAGTTTTCTACGCCCAATCAAGATTATTGCGTTCGAAACATCTATCGCAGTCGTGCAAGCTCGCACTTTATAAAGCACTAATAAGACCTGTGCTGACTTTCGGAAGCGAGAGCTGGACCATGACCTCTAACGATTGTAGATTGTTATCTACATTCGAAAGGAAGGTCATCCGTTCAATTTTTGGTCCAATTAAAGTTGCGAACAACGAATACCGGATTCGTATGAATCACGAAATAAAGCAACTCCTCGGAGGCAGCGATATCATCGGATTCATTAAATCCAATCGAGTGAGATGGCTCGGCCACGTTACAAGGTCCCCACAACAACGGATGATAAATAAAGTGTTTCACCAACAACCAGCCGGAGTACGTCGTAGAGGAAGACCCCGACTACGCTGGCGTGACGACATTGAACAAGATCTGCTAGCATTAGGATGTCGAAACTGGAGGACGAGAGCAATGGATCGGGATGGATGGAGGGCCATTGTGCGGGCGGCGAAATCCCGTCATGGGATGTGAAAGCCAGAGAGAGAGAGAGAGAGAGATATGTAAGTTCAAATATTCTCTCTACTCTAATACATTTTTCGAAATGAGGAAAAATTATGAATCAGATATTTACAGACACAAATGAATATTCGTGATATTATGTAGTGTTTAAGCGAAATAGAATGCAATTATTTCTTTAAAATTTAAACATAAACTAGATGGGAAGTCTAAAATTGTGTTATATGTTACATATTCGAAAATTCACATTATAGACGAACATCGAACTAACTCTGCCAGATGAATGAACTCCAATTCCACACTTGAAATTATATCAATAATCTGAAAGGTTAACAGAATTATAATTTCATAATTATATTTATAAAATTTCAAATAACTATAATTTAAAATTTTAAATATTTTATCTACAAATCGTGAGTTATGAATGAGCAGTTTAATATTTCCTATATATTATCGTAAATAATTTTTAATTAAGAATAACAAATAAAATCAGGGCTTTGTCACACGGTATATCGATATTATAATTTTTTCGGCTAAAGTTTACTTGACGAGAAAATCAGGTAAGGAGTATAAATTTTTAAAATCTTTAAATGCTGGATTGTTTATCAACAGTTTTCAGGAGGGGGAAGCTAAATTTTTCCGGAAAATTAGCCTATTTTCCGGGAAAATTTTCACTTAAAAAAAATGTGTATTATTTTATTCAAAATACGTACAAATGTGTAATTTTTATAATAATTTTGATATTAGGATTGTATCTTAACAGTTTTTCAACAGTACAAGTAATTTTTCCGGAAACATTTTCCAGTTTTTCTAGGAAAATTTTGGAATTGTTTCAATTTTTTTACTTAGTCTGGCACTTGAAGAGTTGTATAAATTGTGAAGAAGCGGGGTTTTGGTGGCGGCAGCCCCCATCCTCTAAGGTATACAACGAATTAAAATTACTTTTAAAAATATTTATATTTACGAAAGCTGATTCTTTTAACATTTGTGGCACTATCGGAAGAAGCGATAATAGCGATAGAAACTCTTTGATCTATATTTGCAAGGTTGACAAAGCAATTCATTGTGCTTGAATGGCAAACTTTTGTTTTGTGAGCTTGTCACCCAGGGCACCCAGGGGGTAACCCTAACTCAAGTATGCTGAATTCGATGGTGTTAGTCCGGTTTCAAAATTAGTCCCAATTTTTGGGATATCGCTTTCGACATGTTTCGGCTCTGAGTCGAAAATTTGTCAAAATATACACTCGTTTTCACGATGAAAGCTCTTGAACCCTTAAGATTTTCGTTTTGCTGTATTGGTTCTTCGGGATCTTCTTCCTTTTGCAAATTCCAACAAATTTCACCCAAAAGTTCATGTAGCTTTTTGCCGCTGTACCAATACCAATGTTCGAGCCTTGCCGTCACTTGGTGAAAACGCTCAGCGAATTTTTCCACATGACAAAGCAAAAAATGTATTTTCAATGACATTCGAACGTTTATATTATGAAAAGCGGTCAGCATAATATTTTCAATATACATATTTAATAACTTCTTTTACACATTTCCTGTTGTTTGGCACCTCCTTTGTTTTGAAGTTTTGGATAATGGGCCCGATTCTCGTGACATAAAATTTCTGTTATGTTGTTAGTTAGCGGGGAAATACGCTTCCTATTGAAATTTGTATTAAGAAAACAAAAATAACATAACATAACCTAAAATTTTAGATCCCGGAATCGTCCCGAATAAGTCGTAAATTTTACTGGTTTTTGTGTTGATTTTGTCGTTAAGTAAATTGTTGGTGTTTTTGTTTTTGTATATTTTCAGGGTGTGCATGTTGGTCGCAATTTGACTCATGACTCATGAGTAATTTGTATACATACAGATACAAACATCGCATGACTCATTAGTCAAATTGTGTCCAAAATTTATACCAAGATTTTCTAGCCAGTCTAATTTCGGTCCTTTTTTAATTCTGTGCAAAAATGGTTAATTTTTATTGAATTTAGTGTACTTATGATTTTCAGTAATTATGTGTTGTGCGAAATTTGATTTTATGTACTTTTTTAAATTTGGTTGTCAATGACGTCATTTGTACCTTGTTTGAAATGAGTGTCCTGTTTGGCCTAAGTATACCGACCTCCAGTTGCGTTAGACTTACTCGTGTATACGGATTTCTGCACAGGTCTACCCATGTTCCTCTAGACGGCAAGGTAGGAGCTGGAGTTTTCTCAAATCGTGAATGTGTCCCATTTGTGTCAATTAGTTTTTCATAATTATATCGGGAAAGTCCGCAAATGGAAATTCTGTTCCTCAACATAGTGCGAGAGTTTTACTGTTCAACTGTTCAACTTCGCAAAAATACGTCTTTGCGGATCATAGGGCTAAACTATTTGTGTCCGTTAATTTTTTATAATTATAACAGAAAAGTCCGAAAATGGAAATGCTGTGGAGCGAATTCTGGGGATTTTTCCACATACGCAAAAATAAGCCACATGTTGGACGGTCATGACCGCCATTTCAACCCGTTCATTTTATCTTAATAAGAATGAAAAATTCCGAAAATGGAAATTCTGTGGAGTGAAACCTTCAAACTTTGGCCATATAGCCAAACACATTATGCTTTAGTCTGTTAAAGCTGCCCAACATTGCAAAAATACACAACATGGTCTGTGTGGAGCGAGTCCTGAAGATGTTGACACTAGCAACTTACGCTGTGCAATATATTAAAGCTGTCCAGCTTCGGGAAAATATTGCTCATGTCTATGCGGATCATGAGGATGCTCTATTTGTGTACGTTGATGTTTTATAATTTTAACTGAAAATTTTGAACAACTTATATGTTTTTTAAACAATTTACATATTGCAATAGATTAACACCGTCCAACTTCGCAAAAAAATACGCCACATGTCTATGGGTCGTAGGGTACCCCAGCCACCTACACAGTGCAATGGATAAAAGCTGTCCAATTTCAAAAAATAAGGAACATGTCTTTGTGGATTGTCATGGTGTACCACTTTGGCTCGTTCATTTTTCATAATTGGAATGGAAAAGCCTGTAAATGGAAATTATTTAAAGCGGATCCTGCAGATTTTGACACATAAATGTACAACATAGTGCAATGTCTATGGGGATCGTCAAAGTGTCCCATTCTGGCCCATTTATTTGATCATAATAAAAAAGTCTGCAAATGGAAATTCCGTGGAGTGAATCCTGGACATTTATGCAACTAGCCACTAACAAAGTTCAATAGAAGAAAGCTGTTCAATTTTGCAGAAATACGCCACTTATCTATGCAGATTATTTGGATGTCTTATTTTAGCTCGTTCGTTTTATCATGTGCTTAATCCTGTGCGTTTTAGACATGAGGCGTGTTTTTCAGAAGTTACACAGCTTTAATATATTGCAATATGTTTCAATAAATTGTTATGAGCCAAAATCTCCTTGATTTGCTCCACAGAACTTTTATTTTCCGGCTTTTTGATATAGTTATGGAAAACATATAAGGACCCAAATGAAGCATCCTTACGATCTGCATAGATGTGGCGTATTTCTGCAAAGTTGGACAGCTGTAATCTAATGCACTATGGAAGTGGCGATGTGCTTAAATCTCGTGGATTCACTTTTCAGAATTTCTATTTACGGACATTTTCGTTTTAATTTTTATAAACCGAACGGGCCAAAATAGGTCAGTTTGTCGTTTCGCCTAGAAATCTAGCGTATTTTGTCGAAATTTAAATGCTATCATCTATTGCACTGCAGGTGCTATGTGCTGATATAATTGATATAATATCTGGATTCGCTCCACAGAATTCACATTTGCGAACTTTTTCGTTCTAATTATGATAAAATGAACGGGTCTATATGTAGCACCTCTGACCATAATAAAATCAATTTTGCGCCGTACGGTAAAATTCATTGTGAACTGCGAATTAAACATTAGTCGAACTTAAAAGCTGTGCCAATAAAAAGTGATATTCAGTGCAAGCTGAACTCTCATTAATTTCAAAAATGTTAGTTGGGAGTATTCAAGTTGAGGGAGTTAAGGAATTACAACAAAGTCAAACGAGTTGGGAAAAGAAGCACGACAGTACCCGTTTATGAAAGAAAAACGGAACGCTGAGTTGAAAATCAACGAAAACCTAGAGTTACGAGATCAAAGATGCGCCGAATTCAACAGAGGCCCAACCAATCATTGAATAGAGGGTCATCAACAAATAGGACAAATTACAACTCCACATTGCAAATACACATCTGACAATTATCATATAAGTTAAGTGTAAGGTAATTTCATAAACTTCTGTAAAAACAAATCAAAAAAAAATTAGAAAATTCAAAATATCACCAGAATTTTTAAAAGAAAAACAGAGGAAAAAAGTTTTATTATATTTGTCATAAAAGAAAATTGTTACTTACACTTTGAAGTGATAAGAAAATTTTTCTATACTTAAATGAAAATTATCGAAACTCTAATAGAGAAGGAAAATTTTAATTTTATTTTTTATACAAATTTTTATTAAAACGCGAAAGTAAATTTTTAGTATACAAAGAAGATTTCGACCAAAGAATTGATATCTAGATAATCTTAATGATATCGAAAGAATTCCCGACGCTGTCAAAAGTCTGAGAGAGTTATGTGAGAAACCAAAAGAATTTGGCTCCTGGAATGAAAGCGTAGACAGAATAATAAAATTATTTGAGAATATGAAAGGTACTCCCAAATATTTTGGAATATTGTGCGTTATATACGAAACAAGATTACGGGTCATGCAGACACCGTCCTTAGGCGCACTCGAATATCAATTTAGTTATCTTGTCCAAAGGCAACGATCCATCCAATAAACGATTTATCCAATGGTCCATCCTACATGTGTCCTTATAAATAAAAATCACCACCTTACCAATAAAAATGACCTCACCAATAAAAATCACAACCTTAAGATGAAACGGTGGAAAAAACCATCTTAGAGGAATACAACTATGAATTAAAATATCAACTGGGTAGGACGAATCGGGTATTGGATGCACTATGGAGGATACCAATATTTTCTGGCATAAATGTTATATCGTCAACACTACACAGCCTATTAGCCGTTTTCTAGAACTTTATCGCAAACTCATTTTTGAATTTTGTCAAAAAATCATTTACGAGTCCCATTTTCCCACATACCAAAATTTAGAAACTCAAACCGAGATTTTCTAAAAATCGGGGTTTTTTTATACAGAACCAAGATTTTGAAACCAGGATTTTGAAAACTGGAATTTTGAAAACCAGGATTTTGAAAACCGCGATATTTTGACAAACCGAGATTTTGAAAAACGAGATTTCATTACACACCCTGGTGCAAGATATTACTAATGAAAACCAACAAGAGGAAAAGATAATATCGATTCACCAAGAGTCATCCTTTCAAATGTAATTACACCAACGATCAACACCAACAAAAAACAACGAAAGTATTCAACGAAATATCTGAAGTTTTGGTACTTTTCAATCAATTCATTGGAAACATCGACGTAGGAAACGAAGCTCGGAAACTAAATGGAACGTATTTGCTCAAGTTTAGCATTACAACAGTAGCAGTTACTGACAACATCTTCTTTTCAAAAGAGAGATCGACCTTGCAACTGCTCTCACAACAACCAACTCCAGAAGAATATGATTATAGGAAGACTGGCTTTCATAATCATAACAAGATCTGATGGCTATTTTGAAGAAGTTATACAGATTCTCGGATGCCATTTCCAACATGAATGATCAATTTTACCATAGCTTAGAATAACTCAATCTCACTCAGCAATATATTCTAGCAATTGATCAAAAACTCATACAAGAAGAAAGTTTTCATTGATAAAAATACCAAATTCAAGGTGTTTGTCACTTATTCACACTGTTATACTCAGTTAAGCATAGTGCAATTGGACAGGCCTTATGATCTAATTGCAGTGGCTTATTTTGCTTTCCTTTCGCCAGGGACCAAACCGGTTATAAGTGATTTGAATCTTGAATTAACGCAACAAACAAATTGGCAAAGCGAGAGCTTTCAAATTTAGATGATCACCAATTTTATTTACACTTATAATTAATCTGTCTCCTGGACGTATGCTACCATTTCTACATAATTGAAAAGCCATTTTTGTTTTGAGATGTTTACAATTTATTTCTATTCAGTGAAATTTTTCGGTTTTGTTTTAAAATAAATTTTAATAAAAAACTTTGTAAATATCTACATTCTAAAATAAGTCGCATAGGTTCTCCATTATAATTTGTACCAATTATATAATTTGTTTGTATTAATTTCAAATGATTCCTGGTACTCGAACAAGCCTTCCTCCACCCCCATTTTGTAACAAAATCATCATCTTTACAGTCGTTTCCTGCCACTCGAAAACCTCCTTCTGATCAATTATGTGAAGTTATCCCAGAATTTTATCCCAGAAAATAAAAATGTTTAATCAAGCAACACTGACTGACATATCAATATCCAATTTGCTCTTGTGTGAAGTTATCTCATCCAGCTTTTATCAATTTTAATGAAAAAACGAAAAATTATCAAATTTATTAAATTCGATTTGCTTTTCATATAATAAAAAAACATTAAAATCTAACGTATAAAAAAACTGTAAAAATTTAAGCTGCATAAAGTAATGGAAAACTACAGGCAATATAAGAAAAAATTTGCTCCGTGGCAAGTACCCGAAAATCAAATCTGGGCTGGGAATTTCATTCGCTATTAGTGCATACATTTCAAAATCATGTAGCCCTGATCCGAAACATTTTTAATTTTGGCGAAATAGTTTTAAATTAATCGAGCGGGACGAACATTTTTATAAACATCAATGAAATTCCCAGCTCAGAGATCATTTTTGGGAACTTGCTACAGAACAAATTTTTTCTTACATTGCGTTAGATTTTAATTTTTTTTATTATATGAAAAGCAAATCGAATTTCATAAATTTGTTAATTTTTCGTTTTATCATTAAAATTGATAAAATTTCTGGGCTGGGCTAACTTCACACAAGCCCAAATTGGTTATTGATATGTTAGCGTTGCCTAATTAAAAAAAAATATTTTCTGGGATAGAATTCTGGTATACTTTCACATACGTCTTTTGATCAATTTTTATAGTAATAATTTTATCAGAAAGTTGTAAACTTGAACGCGACCTTTTCTAACTACATTCTGTTAGACATTTGTAAAACACGAGGACTTCCCTTTTTCTAACATGACATGATGCTATGATTAAACTGTGTGTTTGTTGTGAATTTTCTAAACGATTTTGCCGTTAATCAATAAAAGGGTGATGAAATTGTAATTGAAAGTGATGTTTTCGATGAAATTCGTCGTAGTGATGAAATTCTGAATTTCGGACCACACGGTCTAACGATGGTTTGAATAATGTTTTGTAGTTTTAACTTTTATAGTGGCTGCTTCCCTTTGGTGGCCTATGGTTTAACGCGAGCTGTCAAATAATTATTCACAAATCATCATATCATGATCAATTTTGGTTTTGTTACAAGAAATTCTGGGAAGAAATCACAATATTGTGGTAAAATTGTAAAACAATAATGTCGCTGTCGTCAAAGCGTTAATCCAAACTGCTTAAATTAGTATGCCATCAATCGAAACTCGCCACCGAATATTTATTTATATACAGAAGCCACTTTGTGTCGATTTATTTGTTATCATTGACTAGAAATAAATAACCAAAACCAGAGTCACACAAATAATACAAACAATATTTAAATTCTTTTGTATTTTAATCTTTTTACCAAAAAAACACAAATTTAACTTCTTTATAGATTTATTATTTATTTATATCGTCTTATAATAGAAATGAAACAACAACATATATACACCTCTTTGTTGTACTTCATCGTCTTTAGATTTTTTTTTTTTTTTTTGTAATTCAAAGAAGAATAACAGCAACAGCACCACAAGTATTAAGAATAATAAAAAAATAAAATTTCAATTCACGATTCAAAACAATTGATTAAAACCTAATTGTTTAGATTACAATTTTTTGTTGTTCTTTATTGTAAGTTGTATCCCCTACACATCGAACGTCTTAGGTACATTTACTTTATAAAACGAAATTCGTGGAATGTTCTATATTACAATACGAGAGTACATACCTCTCAACGTATAAAGACTTAAGATTTTTTTTTTGTTTTCTTGAACGACATTATATTGTAAGGAAGAAATAAACAATTTTGTAAATTTTTGGTATAAAAGAAAATAAACAAATCTTATATGTACCAATATAATATACATTCGATATGCGCTACGTTACATCAAACGAATCCAAAATAAACATTACGAATTGAATTTTAACACGTGGATGGTTATATTTTGACTTGATAATTGTTTATCTCGAAAGTAATAATTTTGTTTTTGTTGGTCTGACGGAAACGAAGGTCGTAGCGTCGGAAGCTGTCTAAAGTAATAGAATTGTAGGGCGATATTAAAATATGGGAAACCGACCCGAGTAAACGCATGTCACAAAAACATCAGAATGTTATCACCAAAAGCTGTGATTGGTCGACCAAAATGTGTATAAGTAATATGGTGGTTTGCCGAAAATTCTGCGACAAACAATTCATCGAAAAACCAATATGAAAACTACGATTTTACAATAACGAAATGTGCGTGAAAATAATTTTGCAAATAACAATTCATCGAAAACACAATTCATTGAAACAAAGTTTCTAGTCTAAAAGTTTTTTTTGAATATCAGTACTTGCAGGTAAAGATTTCCTATGGAGATTTTACAATTCATCGAAATAAAATTAAACCGAAAGATGGAGCAGATTTTGAAACGGATTATTGTGATGAGGTGTATAATTTATTTGAATCGAACTGAATTGCTGAATAATTCAAAAATTTCGGGAAGTAATGATTCAAGTGGTTGGCCACAAGTACTAAATATGAAAACACGAATATTATTGGAGAAAATTAGATCAATGTGAAAAAATCTGAAAACACAAAAAAACTTGTAAAATATTAGCTGAAGAACGCTGCAGATCACTTCAATAGGAACGATCGTTTTTTTTGGAATATTTTAAAGTCGGTCTAACATTTTCAATAATTTTTCCGTTGAATTATAAGTTTTTCAATAAGCAGTAAATATTAAAGAAGAAAAATGTAGGTTTTTGAATGATTAACAAATTTTAATAATAAGTTATTTTTTTGATAAAATATAATTAAATTATAGTTGATAATTAATTGGATTTACAAGGTTTTAGTAATGCGTACCACTTCCCTTCTTGAAAATAACTTCATTCAATCTGCTGGAGATGAAGTCATACAAAGATTTTAAATAATCTAGTGAAATCTCCTTCCAAGCTTCATTTATCACCCTAATAAGGATTTACCGAGAAAGCAAACCCCACACGTTTTCCATTATAATGAGAACGAGAGGATATTATGGTTTTGCTGCGATTTCTATGATTTGACTAGATTAGCTGTATGGATAGGGGTATTTATTATCTTGCTGATATATTCATGGCAATGGTCAGAAGTATCGGCTATGGTTTTTTGCTAAAAAAATTTCTACTTTTCGAAGGTCGTGAAAATAATAGTTAAATACATCGGGTCCATCGGGGCTAAATTTATTTTCATCAGAGAAAACGATACGTTTCCTTTCTTCAACCCATCTCATATGTAGCCTCGGGAAATGTAATCTTTTCTTCTTCTTCTCCTAGTTTAGAGGCAGTTTTCTTGAAATAAGATGATCTGATTTTTAATGACTATCCACACAGTTATTCGGCTCGCCTCCACACCAGCTCTCGCTTTAATTTTTGCACAAGATAATGCGCAATTGGATGCTGTCCTTTATTGCCCGCTTATCGGCTGTAGATGTAGTTCGGCCTTTGTTGTTTAACCCCTTTTAGAGGGGATTTTTTATAAAAATTGAGGATTACAGTTTTACTTTTTCCTATTTTATATCTGCAATTGCTTGGAGAGAATATGTTTCGCTTTGTAGCTCTTGAATTTGGGCTATTTCTTCCTTACTAAGTTTTTTTCCTCGACCAATTTTTTTATTTTTTTATGTTAAAACGGCGACTTTTAAAAAAAAAAATTAATTTAATTTAAGTTTAAATTTGCTAACACTTCCACTTTTTTGATAACTATATGCCCGTTTCAAAAAATATACTTTTTAAGAAAAAAACAAAATAAAATAAAATACTCGTGGCCTACTAAATTATTTTTATTTAAAAATTTTATCATTTTGAACAAGTGCTCATCCTGTAAAAAAAAATCTTGGAAAAGTTAGACTGATTTTAAAATATTCCAAAAAACAGTTGTTCCTATTCAAGTGATTTTTTTTTAATATTATAATAGGTTGGATTCGAGTGTACTTTGAAAAACTTCATCTAAAATTGTGACGCATTATATCATCATTTCATCTAAAATTGTGACGCATTATGTCGCAAAAATTATAATCCTTTGTTAAATTTCTATAAATTCAACATTTAGGTTACGCGTTTTTTCGATCGCCCATTTTTAAAAAGTCAGTGTTAATTCAGATAATTCACGTAAATATGTTATTTAATATTGAGATGCTATAGTTCTTCTTCTATCTAGAACAGTAAGCCGTTTGACGGTTTTTTGAGGAGGAGCAGAGATTTGAATATTCGTCATTAATATCGTATTTTATCTTGATTTGAAGAAAGTGTTTCCTAGAGGTGATTCAGGAATTTGCCATCAAACATGAAAGAAGATTACTGCAACATACCAACAGTGAAGCAATACAACTTCTTGACATAACATAAGAACTGAGACGCCTTAAAAGAATTAAACCGCATGAGCTGGTCATCTAATAAACAAAGATTCATTGTTGGGAGCAGAATATTGATTGCTTGTAAACCCACACTCGCTTCACTTATTAGTTTCAAATAAGTGCGTTATCATCATTAGTAATAAATTATCATGTGATAAGATTGTACTATTTAAATAAAAAAAAAAAAATCAACGCAAACTTTGTTAAATATATTTTATTCCATAGAAATATTTAGATTGCGAATAAATATTTATGTCCGGTTTACATAAGACCAACATTTTTCTTCTGCAAAATGAATAAGATACAACATTGACTTTTTGCACATGAGAGACAAGAATGACCATAAAAATGAAAATGTTGCTATAAAATATATTCGATCCGAGTATTTTTATGCCAATAATTTTAAAATTAACAAGAAAAAATATTATTTCGTATTTATAAATGTTGAGGATTCATTATAAAAACAGACGCCATAGATAAAAATGTAAATTTCGTTTTTTAATTCATTAAAAATAAATTAACAATGATCCTATAAAAAAAATTACGCAATTACTATATATGTTTATTTCTTTCTGGCATATTGAATATTTTTATATAGCGGATTCTTTCTTATTTACCTGCAAAAATTTGCAGAAGAAAACAATTTTCTCATGTAAACCGGGCATTAAATGGCCAATTTTGATTGAATAACTTTTTAACTAATAGTTTAACCAAGTTTGCGTTGATTGTTTCCGACAGCAAAAACAGATTTCATATTAAACATTTAACTAGCGCACAAGTAACCGGCCGTTAGTCATTTTTCTGTGCAACCGGCCATTAGTGTGTCTTAATGTTAAATGAAGTTTTGCAAATTAAGCTCGAATCTATTCTATTAAAATATGTATTTAAAAATATTTGCTGCTGAAGAAATGGTATATTGTCCCATAAACAGCTAATATTTTTCAATCTCTTGTGTTTTCACATTTTTTTCGATTTTTTTGTCAATCATCATGATGCTAATGGGATGGGAGATCGAAACTCACATAAGCACGGAAATACATTTTTTATTTTTTTTATTTTAGTGCTTGGATCCAACCACTTGCACTATAACTTGCCGAAATGTTCGGAATTATTCGGCAATTCAGTTTGATTCAAATAAATTTTGAACCTCATCTCAATAGTCCGTTTCAAAATCTGCTTCATATCGGTCTTATTTTATTTTGATGAATAGTAAAATTTCCGTGGGAAATCTTTACCTGCAAGTACTGATGTTCAAAAGAAAATTTTAGATGAAAGTTTTTGTTTCGCTGAATTGTGTTTTCGATGAATTTTTATTTGCAAAATTGTTTTCACGCACATTTGATTATTGTAAAATTGTAGATTTCATATTCGTTTTTCGATGAATTGTTTGTCGCATAATTGTTTATCGCAGAATTTTTGGGGGACCATTTTCGTGAGAATTTCTAGATAAAGGCAAACAAATCAGGTAATTATTTAGAGAAGTACAAATGCAATTTTGCATATACTAATGAACATCACAAACATAAACAAGCTGGAATTCAAATCAGTAGTTACTTGATGGTAACGCTTGATTGATTTGAATTTGTGACAATTTTCTAAAAATCTGCTTTCTTAATATTGGTATCGCGATACAGTTCCATAAAGTTGGGTTCCCCGAAAATTCTGTAAAAACTAATAATTACAAAAATAACGCATACAGATGCGCATTACAACAACAATCACTATAAAAATAACCCATACGCAAACTACACCACATAAATTCTATTACTAAAACTACACCACATAAATTCTATTGGTACAAAATTGTTTTTGTATCAAAAATCTAGAATTGGTACAGAGTGCGATTATTACAAAACAAAAAAGTTGCTGTGATTCGATCGATCTAGCATAGCAAACTGTGTGATTTTTTGGACACAATCGTTATTTGTATTAGTTTACTGGTCACAAGGCATTTTTATATGAAGAATTTAGAATTGGTACAAAATGTGATTACAGGCGTTCCGAGTATAACCCGGTACTTGTAAAACATGGTTTCGATATTACACGGGATAAGAATTGAGATCAATATAATACGGTTTTCATATAACACGAAAAATCGAATATGCATTGGAAATTTGATTTTTTTTTTCAATTGCATGCAATAAGGGGAATCCCCTAACTTTATTGCTATATAAAAAACACTCATTTCATTTTGAGAAGTGGCAGTATGCGTTTTGTTTTTGCTTGCTTTGTTTTTAACGTTTTGGAAAGTAAATAGTTAAAAGTGAAAAAAGTCGGTACATAGTGAAAACCTTCTTTTGCAATTGTATAAGTGCATTATTATTTTTAATTTGAGGTAAGGAAAAAATTAGGTTGTAACGTTTATAGTAAATCTAACTTTGCACCCTAAATTTAGATAATATTTAATATTTAATTTAAACATTTATTTCACTGAAGAAAAAACTGAAATTTTAGATCGTATAAATTGCGGAGAAAAGTATAGATCTATTTCAAAATCATTAAATTTAAACGAAGCTACTATTCGAACTATATTAAAAAAATGAAATAAATGAAAATGTTGCCTTTAGTTGTTTGCAATGTGAGAAACGTGTATGGCTGTATGGCTGAAACGCTTTCGGAACTTACACATGTTTAGAGAAAAATTAACTTTCTTAAAAAGAACAACTAAACCTATCATTTTTGGCAAGTAAAAATTGGTTTAAAAAAAAAACATTTTCTTCGCGCAATGTAAAATTTCATAGGCAAGGTTCAGTAGATGTATAGGCTGCCCAAAAATTAATAATGGAAATACCACGAATTATTGAAAAGGGAAATTATTCAGCAGTTTTCACGTTGAAAATTTACAACTTCGATAAGATAACTTTATATTGGAAGAGACAATGTCGTCTCGAACTTTTATTCCAATTTTTTTTCGAAATACTGAACAATAATAAAATTGGGAACAGCTTTAGTATCGCAGTCAAATTTTTTTTGACAGTCTGAGCGACGGTGGCGCCACTTTGACTAAAGCGGATTTTTTTATAACTAAAAATGTGTCTTTGCTTAGCATTTTGAGCCTAACGCCATCTATTGGAATAAAAACTTTAATAAAAAAATATTGAATCTCATTTAAAAATAAATGAAATTTAATATTTTTTTATGAATATATTAAATTAAGAGTGGGAGGGATGGGAATAATGGTATAATTGGATATTTGGATACTGAAAATCATGAAAATCATATGATAAATAAATAAACTCTGAAAAAAATTCATTAAATAAATTCATTGCAGGCATCACCTGTGAAAAAAAAAAAAATTTCAATTAAAATAAAATATATAATTCAAAAAACTATTACTAAAATATAATTAAAAATCACATTTATTATTGCACAATTATCACACAAAATATATCACACAAATATTATATCTAATTATCACCGTCACTTGAACTAAAATCCAGTTGGCGAACAATTTCAAAAAAAAAATTCACTGCGTCGCAATTTCTTATTTTAATGAGCTTCCTAAACATGTAGTCCGCTAGGAATAGGCTCATGTCTGATTGTCTATTGTACGCAGGCAATGTGGCCTTGACATGTCTCCACGTACTCTCGATTGTGTTGGTGTGTGCACTAGTCACGGGATTCACAAAATTATAAGAATGGTTCACTGTGAGGTGAGTGAACCCTTCATGTCCCAAACTGTCGTAGGCCTTCCAACAGTCTGAGATAATTACTGATTCCGGCAAAATGAACTTTTTTATCAACGTTACAAGTGTTTCCTTATCTCTCTTGTCCACTTTCATAAGGAAACACTTGCCGGATTCTCGCTCCACACCACCAAACACCCACTGTCCTTCCACATGGTGCCTTCTGTTGTATTTTCTTTTCCCAAACTTGCTTTCGTCGATTTCGACGATTATCCCGTGTCCTCCTATGGGTTATTCTTGTGTTAGCATATATTCCGAGATAGCTTCTCTCACGTAATGATTCCAATCAGCAATGGTTGCGGAAGAGAAGCTATACTCTCGTTGCAGCGACATAGCTGATTCTTTAGTTAAAATTCCATAGGTCATGAGAATAATGTTTGAAATTGTCAGTTTGCTATTAGCAAACCATGACCCATGTCTAACACTTTTTCCATTTATACAGCTCACTCCGCGTTTCATGCGTCCACATTGCCAAAAGTATTGTTCTATTGTGGGTTTTACTCTGAGCTTCATCTCAGTCCCACATTTTTCACACACAAAATTGGCTTTTAAAACAGTGGCATTTAAAAGTTATATAACATATTGTCTTTTGACATGAGATACATTAAAAAATATTTGTTAATCACATCGTCCACCACTTTTATTTTTGGGACATACGGCAATGCTCTGACTATTGTTTGGTTTTTTTGTACAACCGTTGCCACTGGATCCAGTTTTGACCTAATTTAAATTAAAAATCGAAAAGTTTATACAAATACTTACCTTAAGCAAATTGCACGAATATTGTTTTGACAGCGATGAAAATCCGTTATGAAAAAAACTAATAAATTGTGCGCATAACAAATATGAAAATCAGGGATGAAAGCTAAAAAGTGTCCTTGCTTATCTATATTGATATCTGTATATTTGATTTGAATTTGTGTATGCTTCGTCAACCTTGCAGACACAGATCAAATAGATAGTATCGCGCATATCGCTTGATAGATGTACCACAAATGTTAGCTTAATTCATTGTGTAAGTCCCTATATTATTTCAAATTAATTTGCACCAACAGCATGCAAAAATTCCTTGGGGTGAAGGTTGAACCGTCTCAAAAATGACAAAATTAAATGACGAATATTTAATAAAAATCGCATGTGACTTAAAAAAATTTATTTTATTTATAAACCATATATTTACATTTTTTATTTTATTTTAAATTTTAAAATTATTTTTTTACTAAACCTTTAAAAATAGTGGCGTAAATGTAGATGACGTATACATCGCCAAAATCATGTAAGATGAAAAGTTTTAAAAAAAAATTCTTTGTAGGATTATGTATCTATCGTTTTTAGAAGGTGCAAGCCAAAAATTTCGGAAAAATCACCACATTTGCCGGGGAAATTTTCAATTCATGAGCCGGGATCTTCAAACATGTCGCACTGCGTGCCGCACGTAGGAGCGGATTATATAGAATCTATTAATAACACCTACGCTCTTCCCCATAGCCCTGCGGGGCTCATTAGATTTTAATTTCGGGGGGCGTAGGAGCCGGGATCTTCAAACATGTCGCACTGCGTGCCGCACGTAAGAGCAGATTATATAGAATCTATTAATGACACCTACGCTCCTCCCCGTAGCCCTGCGGGGCTCTTTAGATTTTAATTTCGGGGGGCGTAGGAGCCGGGATCTTCAAACATGTCGCACTGCGTGCCGCACGTAGGAGCGGATTATATAGAATCTATTAATGACACCTACGATCCTCCCCTTAGCCCTGCGGGACTCTTTAGATTTTAATTTCGGGGGGCGTAGGAGCCGGGATCTTCAAACACGTCGCACTGAGTGCTGCACGTAGGAGCAGATTATAGAGAATCTATTAATGACACCTACGCTAAAAAAAATATTAAAATATTAAACAAAAAATATTAAATATTAAATTTTGTTTTTTTATCTATAACTTGTCACAAAAAAAAATAAATGAAAATGTCATAATTTTCCTGGAAAATGTGATAATTTTTCCGGAATTATACACAATCCTACAAAAAAATTTTTAAAAAGTTTTCATCTTATCCGTTTTTTGCGATGAAAATTCAAATTTATTTTATTTATAAAAACATCTCTAAGATGGCAGTCAATCAAATTAACAATTTTTTAGTTAAAATTATAACCACCTAAAAAAAATTGTAGAAAAATTTTATCCAAAAGCGGAAAAAATTATAAATAATATATAAAAAATTGAAAATTATGTAACAAAACTGGAAAAAATTATAAATAATATATAAAAAATTGAAATATATCTAAGATGGCGTCTGTAATGTTTACATTTTTAGTTAAAATTACGACCATTTTAAAAAAAAATGTCGCGACAGTCAATTTTGACTGCGATACTAAAGGCTAGCCTAAAATTGTAACGGTTGCTCAAGCTTGGACACAAATTATAGTTTTGGCTTGCAAGGAATTAAAACAGTCACGCCTACACATGAAGTGTAGCATGTTGGAAACCTTTGTTACTTTAAATGGTCCAGAGAGGAAACTTTGCCCCATTTGAGGAAGCAAAATTTATTAGAATAATATCGGTGGTTCTAATTTAGAAGGGGACGGATTTTTAGATATGAATATTGATGATGTTCGGGAACTATTTGAAGAACAAATTTTGAATCAGGAAGAACTAATTGAACTTAAAAATAACTCCACTGTTAATTACGCCGATGATTCTGAAAACATTTGTAATATTACAACGGTTCCTCATTTAAATTTATTTGATCTGAAAGAAGGAATTAGCTTTAGCTAAAAAATTAGAAAAAAATTTCGTTGAAAAATTTCCTTCAGTTGTACGTTACGTAGCGGAAAATTTAAAAGAGAATTGAAAAGTTTTTAGGTCATTGTAGAGGAATTCTGAAAGAATTGCAAGATCGATAGGCAGGTAATTGCAACTACGTCAGATAACTTTTGTAATGATGGAGAATCAACTAGAAAGCGGAGTTTCGACCAATCCTGATAAAAAAAAATTAGCTGTAATTTTTGACGAGAGTGATGAAGAAAATTAATTTTGCGATCGTAGTAATCTGTTTCTATTTGTTTTATAATACACCCAGGTCCCGCTAATCGTCTATTCGTTGTGCGTCTATTCGCTCTTGCGTCTGTTTTAAAAAAAAAAAAACACCCGCTCTGCGTCGGTTTTTCGTGGTGAGAATAATAATGTATACATAAGTATTTATGTATTATTTTAATATTATATATTATTATATACTAGGTTGTTCTGAGGCGCTTCACGCCCGTTTATTCCCAGCAAAGCAGTAAAATATTTATTAAAAATACTAACTAAATTTTCCGAGCTTTTGGCAATTACGCCATCATCAGGGTTTCTTGTGTTTTTTTTATTAATTTATATATTTTTTTATATTTATATATATATATATATATATATATATATATATATATATATATATATATATATATATATATATATATATATATATATATATATATATATGTATAAATACAAACAAAGTAATAAGCAATTCAATAACGTAATTGTAATTTTCCCATTTTATGAAAATAAAACAACAAACATATTAAAAATAAAATAAACACAATGACGTTTAACAATAATAACGTTCACAGTACTTGTATCCAATTAAAACAATAATAAAAATTTAAGTAACTCGCGAAACTTTGCTACAATTTTTTTGGTCACCCTGTGAGTTCTCTAGTGAGTCAGTGACATAGACGTTTATAATATATATTAATAATGTGATTTTATTTATTTTATCTTAATAAATCAGTTTGCTTCTCTACGTGTAGAACCGAACACGGTATATTATTTCAAGATTTCGCATAACACGGTCTCGATACTACACGATACACCTTGTTTCGTATAACACGGTTTCGATGTAGTACGGTACGAAATAACCGTGTTATACGAGGGACGCCTGTATTACAAAATAAGGTGTAAGTGTAGATGACGTATATATTGCCGAAATCGGGTATGATGAACATTTTTTAAAAAAAAATCTTTATAGGATTGTGTATCTATCATTTTTAGGTGTTGCAAGCCAAAAATTTCTGAAAAATCACCACAGTTTCCGCGAAAATTTTCTGTTTTTCCGAAAATATTTTTTCTTTATATTTTTAATCCAAAAATTAAAATCTGCGGTTTTTTTATCAAATCTTCATTTTAATTATAAAACGTTGAACTACACTATCATGAAAATGATAAAAATTACGTTTGCGTTATTTTAATTCGGCTTATACATAGAGACCTCAAAACACCCGCTTCTTTAGAAAACATTAAAACTCAACTACTTCGATAATAAAACGGCAAATACTAAGATTGCAAAATTTTTTGAAAAATGTCTATGTTTTTATGTAGGTATATGATATACTAAAATTTGGAACTCTTCAAAGCCGCTTAGCATTCATCTACTCTGTGCCAGGATAACTCCTTATTTTGTAATAAGCGCACTTTGTACCAATTCTAAATTCTTCGTATAAAAATGCTTTGTGACCAAAAAATTAATACAAATAACGATTGTGTCAAAAAAATCACACTGCTTTGCTTTCATTTATTTTGAACACTTTGAGTTCATCAATATAATTTCCCTTCCCTTAATACACTTGTTTCAATGCTCTTTTAATTAATGGATTCCATCCCTGAAGTGAAAATCCGGAGGAGAAGGTGCGTTGTTTTGATGAAATATTGTTTTTTTCTTCTGTAAACTAGACTTTTTTCACAAATGTTTACACCTAGTTGGTCAAAAAGATTAGAATAATCATCTGAGTTTATTGTTTTAATGATGGCAACACCTTTTTGGCCGATTTCTGGACCCTTATTCGCTCCTTAGCCTGTTATGAATGATCTTCAAAAACCATAATATGCTGTATTTTTGCTACGATTTCTGGTGTTGATGCAGTTTTTGTACGTTCTTCACGTGGTTCATCCTCTAGGCTTGTACGACCACTTTTTAATTCAGCACCCATATTTCTCCTGTTCTAATTGGAAGTGAAGAGTCCTTCCACAATTGCTCATAAATTTGTTTTGGTGCTACACCTTCCAAATATAGGAATTTTATCACTGCACGATATTAAATTCTTTCCATTTGTTAAATACTACTGTGACACGCCAACTTTAATGGCCGCACGTATGCACAGTTGAACCTCGCCAGGGCCCGGTAACATTTTAAAGAAATTATTTAAAATAGAAATACAATTTTTTTTTATTTTTATTTATTTTATTTTTTAATTTTTTTTATTTTTGAAATCCTAATTACACAAAAAAGAAAAATTAGAAAAAAATGTATTAGTTTTTCATATTTTTGTTTCACACATGTTGTGTGTCTTTAAAGTGTTGATATATGAATGAGTTGACAGATCTACATGAAGCTTCACTCGTTTTCATAAAAAAGTAGTACCATTTTTAGAAAAATAAAACGGCGAACATAAATATCGCTGCCGTTTATCGATACCCACAGAACAACGTAGTAGTATAGATATAATTAATTAGAAAGTTTTGTGCCTCAAGGCTGACTAGGATACAGTGTTGATTGACACAGCATGCTGATAGAGCCTAACCGTGCGATTCTGATGTTAAGACTATTAGCCTCTTAACAGTAAAGAGGTTTTTCGTTAAAAGATTTTTGTAAGAGAGTCTCTTAATTGGTATTCTGTTAGTACTACTCTTAAAATTTCTATTAAAAGCTCTCCAAATATTTTTGGAGACCTGTCAATTGTGATTTTTATTAATGCGAGCCATTGAAATTGTATTTTGATTGTTAAATAAACGATAAAATGCGACATATTTTTGTAAAAATAATGTTCAAATATTCAATTTTTTGTAATAAATTAGAAAAAATAAATAATTAGGCAAAAAATTAATTGTATGGGAAAAGAAAATAAACAACACCAAAATATTTTCTTCCACCCGAAATGATGTTGTCCGAATAATTTTTTTTTATAAAAATATTACATCTAAAATCCAGTTTGTGTATTGTAAAATATAATTTAATGAATTATTTATTTACATAATCGTCATTTTTATTAGTTTTCATACAACATAATAAAAATTCTATCATTTATAATGTTTAAGACCTACTTTTTGGTAAGTATTTAGGTTTCAGTGGTTGACACTTAGGCCATTTTTGGCCCATTGTGATACCACGCATTCACGCCACATCATTAACCCATTCACCTACTCACACAATTACAGTATACCACCTGCACATTGCAAGCTCCATGTCAACCTGTACATTGACATGGACGGTGGGTCGGCGCTGAATTCTGCACTCCATAAGAGGGTCTCAGTTATGTTTATTAACGAAAAAATCGACGACGAAAATTCGATTTGCATCTGGCCTCTGATGGGATTCGAACGTACCTCCCGGTCCAAGTGCCGAAGCTTTAACCACTGCACCACTTGTCCGGTTTTGGTAGGTATTAAGCTAAGAGGTTTTTAAGAGAACCTCTTAACTGATCAGTATGTGCAGAATCGCAAAATAGTCTTAAGTAAGAGAAATCTCTTAGTTATGCGAAATATTGCAGTTAAGAGCTCTGTGACTATATGCCAGAATCGCACGTTAATGTTACGTTTACATGAATGTTTTCATCGTTGTTTCCCACTTATCGTGATCTAACTACAAAATATTAAAATTTATTTTTTGATTATGTAAACGGATCGTTTTAATTTTTTTGTCATTCAGTGTTGTCAAAAATAAATTCAGTTAAATGGACAGTAATAGTGATTTATTGGTCATTATTGCAGCAGCTGATGTCGATAAATGATTAAAGTTTTTTTTAGGAAAACAACTAAGAAATGCTACGGCATACATATTTGGATTGTTTTCGGCGTTGTTTTCTGTACACTGTCAATGTATATACCAAATATTTTTACTATGGAAGGAAACGATTATTATTTTATATGAGACAGAAACAAAATCCGTTACATAAAATGACGGAGACAAAAGACTAAAAAGTTTAAAAGCTAACAGAAAAACTGCTCGCCATAGATAGAAAACGAACAAAGTTTTGACAACGACAAAATACTGGACACGGACAAAACGTCATAGCAATGTTAACTCAGTTTCCGTCTTATACAGGTAATAACACTAATCCATAAGCAATTAAAACTGTGACTGACAAACGATTCGTAAAAACTCCAATACGTTATAATGTTTGGACAAAACCTAGTATCTCAAACACGATGAGAATTTCTTAAACCATATAATTAATCATTCAATATGTAGATTTAAAATCGCATTCAAAATAAATAAAATAGTTTTAGATTTCAATCTAAATTCTGTCATTTCAAATTAGTTTGGTGACATGACAATATTAATGATTTGAAATTTAAAACGATTCATAAATTTCGATAAAACTCTTAGTGCGGTCCTCCTACATCATCAAGATTATTTTGATTTGAGAAATTTCTTTGGATAAAGTGTACGCGGTGCATAGATTTTTGTACGTAGTGTACACGTACTTGAATATAAAACTTTATAATTGGACGTTTTCTTCTCAAGAGCTGGGACAAAAAATATAAATTTATGTCGCAAACAAAGCATAATCACGAATATAAACATAAGAACTTTTTAAACTTTATATAATGTGGGGGGGGGGGGAGGGTTTATGATGATAGTAAATAAAACTTGCAATACATGTTTTTGGATAAGGCTATATAATTATGTATATGACTTGGGTTAATTGGCGTACACGAACACAAGTGTTTTCTGTATCCATAAAATCATTTTGTAGGTTCCAGACAGTTCATTGTCCTACAAAGCCAATTGGGTTGGAAACATTTTTAGAATTTACGATAGAAATAACTATAATAACTATGTCGCGTACAATGGAAAATTTAACGGAAAAGCCACATGCCATAACATTTCTATTTAAACAACATTTTATGTGTCTTTTCAACTAGAACCAAATATCTCTTGAATACAGCATATAGCGTACATGTCGAGATATTAAAGGGCACCAAATGTGTCAGACCAGAAAAAATATTTTTTCGAAACTTTGTCTCTATCCCATCCCATATTTTGCAGAATCCGATCTGGTACAAATATTTTTAAATTAATTTTGTCTTCTTCTTTTTTTTGTTCTGTGTATCATGTGCGGCCATACGACAAATTTGTTTTTGTCATGTTGGTTTCAGTTTTATTTTGAATCACTCCACTTTTCTGTTTGTTATTTAAACATTTCATATAATGGCATTAGTTTTTGTGTTTTGATGCTAGAAATAGATACAAATTTGTCTAATATAAAACTACACATGGCAAATAAGTTGTTGGTATAGACTATTATATTAGTTTATCAATTTTAGATGATGTTTTTCGGAAGCAGTTTTATACAACATCAAAAGAAAGTCCAAGGGTATGCTGTAGGTTAAACGCGTGCGAAGGTACAATCAAATCATTCTGTTGTATTATTGACAATAGCACTTAGAAAGGCTTTTGTGTCATTAATTTTTTTCTATATACTCGTACACAACAGTTCTTTAACGCATTATTTCCAAAATGTTAAACTTTTGTTCAACCGAATCAACTCAGGAACTTCACTTGAACATAGGAAGATTTTGTTTATAGATTTTGAGTGTAGCTACACCTTGTTTGGAAATTTCGATGTACCCCTTGTTTCAACGTTAAAATCGTTCTTGATTCGATTTTAGCAGATACACAATAATCTCGCTATGCGCCTATTCGATGGCCCATTGGGCTAGGTAGATTTTATTTATAGTTTTAGGGTAGGTTTGATGAGATTGTAGTGGTAAAATTTTGATTTACCCCATGTTTTGTCTATACAATCGTCCGTCATGTGAGTGTTTGCCAGATACACATTAACCTGCTATGCCTATTCGATGGCATATGACAACGGTGGGTTCAATCAGTAAGCCATCGAGCTGCTGGATATTTTAAAAACGATATCTTGAGGTAAGAATAAAATGATATTTCGACTGCTTTGGTGGATGAATTTGGACTAAACTGTGATATTCAACCATGACATCATGTTTTATAATTTTTCGAAATAGGTGGCGAAATAGCTGCTCATCCCCAATAGAACTTCTTATGACTTTTTCCTTACAGAAAAGTATGAAAAAAATTTTTGAGGAAACAAATTTTTTTTTCTCAAGTTTTTTTTTATCATACTTTTCTGTAAGGAAAAAGTCATAAGGAATTCTATTGGGGATGCGTTGTAGTTCTATACAGCAGAACAATGAATGCCTCATAATTAGATGACGAAGGTGAATACTAATTTTTGCCACGAGGAATGTCAAAAGTGAATCTCGATTTTGGCCGCTACATCACTCTTTCCCTACTCAGTAGACTTTTGACTTTAGCCACTGTAAGGCCTGCTTATAAAAACACTTACATCCAATATGTTAACAAAAATCTAATATTGGGAAATATTAGAATAATTTTCGCACAGTTCGATTATATTGGAAACTGGATGTTATATTGGTATAGGTGATCGACAATAAAAATTTTTGTATATAAACGATCGTTCGATACCGAGTTTTTTTGTTTTTGGGTTTGTTTTTTTGAGAGTTGATGGTTGACGGTCAAAGTATTGTTTGTGTGATGACCAAAAATATTAAAATATGGCCAAGAAAACTTGTGATTGTGAAGTAAATAATAATATGATCGTGATAAACTTTAGTAATTGATACATATCTAAAAAAGAATATTATTTGTGCTAGAGATATGGCATTGCAAAATTACTGTGATAGTTAAGTAACCAATAATTTCGGTATGAGAAGTGAAACTAGAATTTTGTGCTGTAAATTTCTTAAGTCGCTTTTGACTGATATGTGCTGTGTTTAAGCCATTTTGTGTGGTGCACTTAAAACCATAAAAATTATTTGTATGAATGAAAAAAACATGTTTCTCCTTTTCGTTAAAAAGAACTAAAGTTAAATTTTAACAAAACTGTAGCTGGCAAAGTAACAAAAATATTCAGTTTAGTTACATAATTTCTATTTGTCATACAATTCAAAGTTATAAAAACAATCTTAGTTAATCAAACCATAACGATATAAATTAAATATAAAAATCAATAATTACGATCCTGGAAATTTTCTAATAACACTTTAATACTAAATTATAATAAATTCATCTTATAAACACATCTTTAATTATATTCCAAAATACAACAATCAAGTATCTTCGAAAATCAAAAAAAAATCATTTACGCTCGAGCGTAATCAACATACAAAGAATATTATCATCAACATGGTGGACACCAGCAAGACGTAAATTAACCGCATTGTGTGAGTCAATAGACAAAAATAAAAATTTATGATTAACTATTTTATTTCAAAATTAAAAAAATTATTTATGTAAATATATTTTTTTTTCATTAATCTGTTAATTCGTATTCAGAATATGTTTAATTTAAGAACTAAATATTGTAGCTTATCTGCGCATGCGTAAACTAATTTTTTGTGTACATTTAATTAAATATATATTTTTCATATTTATTTATTTCTTATATTGTAAAAAAGAAAAAAAAGAATTGTAAATTTTGCTAGTTCCATTTTGTTAATAATTATCCAAAAGAAAAAATGTACATGTTGGCATTTTATTAGCACGTTGAGAAAGATTAATATGGCATAATTGAAGCAGTTCCGAATGGGAACTTAAACTTGATGTGAGTGTGGTAAGTTGGTTGCCTCTCCCGTTTCCTCCCCGTTATTTTGTTTTATAAGCGGTTCGATAGCATGGATTCACTAATCAACATTTAATACCCACCCAAGGCTGAGCAGCAGGCAAGATACCGCGATTGGTTGATGCGGTGAATCCATGGATTCTATAACGGGCATAAGTACCTAATTGAGTGCTTGTGTTTTGTTACACCACACATACGACTTTGTGTAAACTGTTTTCCAAATTTTTAGGAATGTATATTTTCTATTAGGTTGGATGTCTTACTTCCTACGTAAGCCTCTCATGCTTGTACGTAGCTGCCTCATGAAATCCGAGGTATGTGTTTGGATTCAAATTTTGATCGTTGATCAATTCACTGCGAACTTTGATGTTTTAACAATACAGTTTATATGTAACTGCTGGAGTGCAGTCGATATATTATTTAACTGAGAGATTTCTGTGACAAAGAAAGGGGCACCATATCTAAAGATAAACTTATTCCAGAAAATCTTACTTACGTTTTTTCCGGGGGAAGACAGCGATGAGCGATTATGCGTTGTATAGACCAAATGTTCTTGAATAAAACTCTGTAGTGGTTAGAATATTGTACAATATCATACTTAATGACAGAAACTCATCGCTAGCTCTGTACGTGCAAACAGAGTAAATCACCAACAGATGTACGTACATATTGGCATTTTAATAACCCCCTAGTTAACGCCACTTCCTATGCGAGCAAAAGGTAATATTTGTTTATACGAGAAAACGCCTCATTCCATTTAATTATTATTTCACATTAATTGTAAACTAATTCAACATTTTACATAATATTCAGTTTAATTATAGTCATCTATGAAGTTTATATTACATTAAAACTAGGTTTTTGAGAAGTAAATCAACTTTCACTCTAGTTCCAAAATATTCCGTCAGATGCCAACCACTTTGCGTTAAAAGGCGAATACATGGAAACAACACGATGAACATGCCACCAAAACAAACGAATGAAAACAAAAGTTATGTTATAATAAATACATTTCATGTCTAGCCAGTTCGTCCCCATCCAACAGCCGCGCAACAAGTCGCTATACTACATATCGCCGCCATCAACCACGATGCCATACTACACTACCATTATGTACGGCGGATTATTAACAAGTAAAACTTAAATTTATTTTATTTTAACATAGTTAATAAAATTAGAACAAGTAAAATAAATAATTAAATTTAATAATAATAACTAATAATTTTTTATTAATAAATAATAAATTAAAATAAATAATAATATAATAAAATAATAAAAACTAAATAATAATAATCATAAACATAAATGGTCGAAGGTTATAAATCCTTAACCGAAAAATTGTCCGAGATACGAATGATGACGGTTACTCTTACTACTTTTTTATTTTGTTTCGGTTCAATAAAAAATTCGATGTTGTTCCGTTTTTTATTTAAGGTTCGGTTCTGATTTCCTTCTGCTCAGAATAAAGATTATCAACATGTCAGTGACAATGCTATACTCTTTACGCTGTTAGTTGTATTATAACTGCAATTTTTATATTATATATTTAATAATTCCATAATTATTCTAATGCCTCTACAATTTTCTATTTCAAACACGATTCATCTTCTTTATGATGTTGATAATTCCTTATGTTATACGCTGGACCTGACCATAAACTTACCCAAACATTAACATTTTTAATAAAAATGACTTAATTTTCAATATAAAATATGAAAAACTTATAAATTTGAATTCAAAATTTTCTAGATCTCTCTATCAGATTTGTAAAGAAGTTCTTCGGCTTCTTCGTCAACAAAATGAACAATAGCATCTGAAAAGGTAATACTAACTAAAATAATACAAATGATATCAGAAAAATATGTTTTTTCACATATGTACTGTAATTTTTACATACAATTTATTTTTATACATCAACAACTATTTCTACAAGGACAAAAAATTCAAAAAAGATAACAAATTTTATCGACACTGTTAGTGCCAGAGGAATAGAGAAAATCATAAACACTATAGCGAGCTTTTTATATGTATTTTTAATAGATGATAAACAAATTAACGCCAGCTGATTCGTCAAACTATTATCAACATCATTGCTGGACAAATCGTACCAGAGATGTTTAGCCATCACGCGAGGGTAAATGATTGATGAAAACCAATCAGTTGTCTTAATTGATGGATGGAAGAACAAGTCCACTAATTCCACTAATGGAATTGGTGTAATGCGTATAAAATCTGAAATGTAATCCAATTTTCTCTATTGACACTAGACAGGCACCCGATCGTGTATAAAATATTATAATTACTCTGAAATGATAAATAATTCACTGCATTCTGTTCGAGTTCGCTATCTCAAAATAAGCAAGAAAAATTAGATATCAGTAGAACTAGGGTAACACGAAATCGAAGGGAATAACAAAATATTTCGTATTATGAAAATTTCGTCGTAAAGGTCGGTATCCAGCTCGCGCTAAGATAAATTTTACATACAAATTTGACGTAAAATTTAGCTAGCGAAATAACAAAAAAATATTTAGCTCGCGATTTCGCAGATGCGGTACGCAGCTCACGCTAAAAGTTTGTAGTTATCTCACTCACATATAGACTGCGCTAGTGAAAACTCTACAAACGTTTTCGCAGCAATTTATCTGCCTGGAACGATAAAATTGAGATAAATTTTGACAGCACAACGTGAAAACTATTTTTTTTAATGGATGAACTAAATAATTCTATAGATTATGAAAGTTTTCTATAGATTATGAAAGTTTTCTATAGATTACGAATGTTTCGAATATCAAGAAGAATACTTGATTGACTACGAAAAAGTGGATACAGAAAATTTAGAAAGTGTAAAAAGGAAGCCAAAACTAAAATTTTAACTTTCAATTTTAAATGTTTATAAAAATACTTATTAAATAGTCGATTGAACTATATTTTTGTTTGTTGTAGGAGAAATTAAATAAACATCAAAATTTATCTCTACACAAACTTTTTAGCTTACAATTTATCTGCAATTTAGTGGAGACTAGTGGAGACCGCGTTAAAATTTATCTTAGCGCGAGCTGGATACCTAGCTTAACCGATAATGTCTATGAAAAAATGTAAAGTTAAGCCGGTTTTATGGTTGCTGATTTTCTTTTGTTCGTTCGTTCTGATTATTTTTTTGTCCAATCATATTGCTAACATCGTCATTTTTGAGCAATATCATTGAACAAAAAAATAATCAGAACAAACGAACGAAAGAAAATCAGCAAACAAAAAAGCGGCTTTAAATGCATTCATACTTACTTACATTTGATTCCTTAAAATTAATAAAAACAAGTAATTACATATGGACAAATATCTATTTTCTCATACTTTTAAATTCATGTTACTAACCAAAAATTACATATGCAATTTCATTTAAATAAAAACTTTTTTACATTATGTAGGTAATAAAAAAAAAAATATAAAGGTACTGTTAAAAAAGACGGGAAAGGTTCGGAGCCGAACTCTTTAAACATTTTTGTAGCCTATAAAGAACTTATATGCCGTGTGATTTGCGTATTTTAAATATTACGACCACCCAATCTCACACCCACCTAACCCCATCTACACCTAGCCCAACCGATCCCAATCCACCATATCTCAACTGACCCCAATTAACCACATACCACCACATTTAAACATTATTACCATCCCCCACCCACTATCCAATTAAAACCCCAAAACCCATCTCACCCGCACCACCCTATACCGCAGCACCCATATTATCACCATTTAACACCTCCATACCCACTTCCACGCACACACACACCACCCACACAAACTCTCATCCACCAAATCTCAAATTCTCACACCAAACCCAAAACGCCTCATCCCACCCCCTCCACCTCCCATACCACCACTCCTACCACCCCCATAACCACATCACCCACACAAACCCACATCCAGACGAGTTATATTTTTATTCCACATTCACATGCTCGATGAAATCAAAATAGAATAGAAAATAAAATAAAAATCTATCAATTTTGAGGAGGGGGGTTAACAAAACCTACATATCTCCGAACACCCTAAACACAAAAATGTCCAAATCAATAGGGATCATTCCCATGAATTGCTTAAACTTTTATTGAAGAAATTAAGTTGATATCTCCATCCGTTCTCAAGTTATCGTGCACACAGACGGACAGACGGCAAACCGAAACCATATAGCATTTTTTTAACAAAAATGCTTAAAAATTGCACATATGTATGTACCTAGTTTTCAAAAATACATATCTACATTATAAAAAAACCTACTGATGCTTTAACTCCATTCGCTATTGTTTCAAAAAAGTATGTAATTTTCTTTTGTACCACCACGGTTTCATCAGAAGGTACCGGAACTGGAACATCATCTTCATCCTCTTTATCGCTATCTTCATTTCCTTGGTTGTTGTGGATTTTAAAATGTCACAAATTTTGCACTCACTTAGAAGCTATCAATACTATTATCCAAACTCAAGTAATCTTCGACCGTGATATTTTGAGGTAAATTTGAAACCAAAGAAATACGATATAAAATATTACACGTCATCGTTTACAGTAGAGTCTCACAAATTATCTCCGGCTGATCATCGTCGGAAGATTTTAGAATTGTAAAACCAGAGTGGCGAAAGCAATTTAACAAGTTTCCATGCGTGGCGTAACATGTAAATAGTACAACGCATCTAAGACTGATACCTGTTTCATATCTTCCTTAAGCTCAATACTTGCTAAATATTTTTGAAGGCGCATATTTTTGCAAAACACTTTTAAATTGTTAATGATTCGTTGATCACAAGGCTGTAATACACTGGTAGTATTTGAAGGCAGAAAAATTAATTGTACACTTTCTAGCTGGATATTCGGATATGCTGGGTAATTATCTATAATTAAAACTACCTTTCTCAACTACCTATCCACTAAGTAGATTTTTAACGTTTTTAAAATATCTCGGATTTTAAGGCTTTCCGATAACAATAAGAGGAAGTTTCTCTGTTCCATCAGAATTATATCTAACAAATACTGTAAGACGTTCATTAGATTTTTTGCCGCCAGAACAAGTTTCTTCTTTAAATTTTGTCCGGCATATACGAGTAACGAAAAAATAGACCAAACCCGTAATCCTTCAGATTTGTACCTAAAGTTGCAGATAGCCAATCGGAAGTTATATCAGCTGATCTCGCCTCTTCACTAATTCATTTCAAGACAATTCCTTGTCTTATTTTGAAACGTTCTAGCCATCCTTGATTAGATTTGAATGTAATTCCCATTTCGATGGCTATTTTATCATCCTTTTCCATTAATCCACATGAGGTCCAGAAATAGGAGCATTTTGAGATAGCGCTTCTTTAAACCAAACAGCAATCCCTAATCTAAATCTTCATACTTTGGTAAACGCAAACGTTTCCGGCTTCCTCCGAAATCAATCTTATGATGATATGAAGATTGAATTTTTAGACAATTTTTTATAATCGTGAGAGTTTAGAATTCCAAATTCTTTACAAATTTCTGTTTTTGATCGATCGCCTCGATCAACATTTTCCAGAAATTCAATTTTGTTTACCGTTAAAGCGTTTTGTGTTTTATTTCCGCCTTGCTTTTGCTTATTAATCACTGAAGAAACAACAATTTTAGAGAATTCTAGGGAACACAATTTAGACTACAAGAATAATTTTATATCTCACTCAGCAAAACTAGCCCCGCGAACGGCACTAATAAATTCAATTTTATGAAATTTTAAATTGGAATAAATAAGAATAACTTTTTTCTTTTTGTGATATGTAATTTTATTTTATTTTTTATTTCGAACTATAGTTTTGAGTATTCACTTCATCAGCTAGCCCTACTTCTAATTTTTAGTTCACAAATGCTTTCTTTATAAACTCGTACGTTTCGTTGTACGGCATCTTATTGTTCAATACTTGCGGGGTGTTCCTATTTGTTGAAAAAATTTTAACTCCTCTATTTTATTCATTTTTCCGCCTTTTTTCATTTTATGTAGGATTTCTAAATTGCTGTCATATTCTGTGTACGTATGCTGTTATAGAGTCAGATGTTTTGCATATTTGGACAATGTTGTGGGTTTTCCCACTTCTTTTACGTGTTCCTTGAATCGTGTAATAAAACACCGACCAGTTTGACCGATGCAGAAGGCCTTGTACCGACGTACAATTATACAACGTTTTCCTTGTCATCAGTTGTTTTTAAACCAACACAGCCAACGCGTTAAATGCAATGCTACCTCTTACAATCTCATCCATTGATGTTTGTCATATTGTAGTAGTATTATTCTTGGGCGGGAAAATGTATACTGTGGATGACACGAAAAAACAAGAGCACAGTTTGGTTGTAGATTTTAAGATGCCAAGTGCTCTGTATAAAATTATAAAATTAAAAATAATTAATTGGAATATTTCCAAAAAATGCCTTGTTATATTTTGGTTTAGATTATGAAAAAAAAACAAATCTTAACTTTTTATTTTAATAAAGTTTAAGTGATAGGTAAAGTTTATGGATTTTTGATAGTTAAGTGTAGTTAAAAATATTAGTAGTTAAAATATTATTAGAATAGTTGTGGTCATATGAATATGTGGACGGGAAAAAACTAGATAAAAGTAAACCACAACCGTTTATTAAGTGAACTTGAGAAGGTGAAAATCAACGTGCTTTAGAAAAACCCAGTAAAAACTTTCGATATTTTTTTTCCAAAAAAATATAATTAATTCGAAATCTAATAATAAAACTAAATATAAAATCATAATATTTGAGTTAATACTCCTATAATAAGTTAAACTACGTTATAAATGATAGTAAATAATAATAATAATAATAAAATATTCTAAAATGTACAGTAATTATGTGCTACAGTGTAAATCTTAAGTTAATAATTACGCCTACGTTTAATAAATTAAACCATACAAATTAATACTTAAAATAAAAACTATTCTAATAAACTAAATCCTAATATTCGTGCTTATGAAAGTATTGGGGTTGATAGTCTTCATAATAAAACATTGTGACTACAAACCATTACTGTAAACAAAAACTGTGGTAAACGATCGATATCACACATCACAATATAACATAAGCCTGTATCGTAAAAATTTTGCAAGAATTATTAAAATACGTTGCATCCATTAATAAATGAATTATACAGTCGCAACAATAACAATCGCAACTGGACGGTCATTTTGTGGTGTTTTATCACATTTGGTGATAAAAAGTGTGACAAAAAGAAATTGTCGTAGCTTAATTCAAGAATGAATCGAATGAATTATGTCACGTCGCATATTGATGCGTTTAGAAAAAGATCGCAATATCTTCTATCTCGTTTTCACAAATAACAAAAAATGTTTTAACGTTTGTGTCAAAAACAATTTTTTTTTTGATGTACATAAATTTTACAAAATGTAAATTAAATTAAAGCATTTAATTGAAATATATTTTAATTAAATTTTTTAAATTTAATTGAAATATATTTTAATCGTTCATTAATAAATATGTGACGATTATTCGTTCGGAAATATACACATAAAATTTCTTATAGTGAGGTGCACAATTCGTGTTGTTTTGACGTTACATTTTTAAACTTTAAAATCTTATGTGAAATTCTATTTACTTTTCCAAATCAATTAAAATTTATGGTTCAAATAGAGCAAAAAATCAAAATTGACGTGGTTTTATGTATATATTGGAGATATTAAATAGGATTTTGTAGTTTAGAAATGTAATGTCAAAACGACATGAATTGTGTACCCCACTATACGAAATTTTATGTGCATATATTATATCACTTACATGAAAAGCACTTCATATAAAACATTCATATGACTAAACCACAAATGTCAAATTATCACTTTTAGTTCATCATTTCCCCTCAAAATTCATTTTGCAGGGTTGTGTTTGTAGACTTTTATGTTTTGAATTTTATCACAAAAAGTCTCCACTAATGACATAAATTGGTGATAAAGCACCACAAAATGACCGTCCTGCTGGACTTATTCTTTTGGAATTTACCTTCGTATTTTCGGAATAACAACGTTTCAACCGCAATATTTGGAATTCAACGAATAATTTTTATAAACGCTTAAATAACAAGGTATCAATATAATATTTATAATTATTATACATTAGTATTACTTCACTATCCTCATTTGCATGTGAATAAGTAATGTTAAGTAGGACGAGGAAATTTTTTGTAGTTAGAGTTAAATTTAAGAATTTTTTTTCGGCATCTCATAGTGCACTTTAAAATAAAACAAAATTAAGATGCTATTAGTTTTATAAGAAATTTAATTTTTTATTATTTAATTTATTTTCAATTTTTTTATAATTTTATTTCTTACTGGTTTTTGTAATTAAATTTTTATGCTTCATTAAAATTTAAAATAATGAAATCTAAAATCAATCGCTGTTCATTTGTTTATTGATAGTGTTATTTAAATCATGAGATAATTCAAATTGAGAGCAGGATGATCTGAAATGTAGGTGGGTATATTTGCTGAGGTGGGTAAAACGTCGTAGTTTCGCATCTTTTTGACACCTCTTCGTAAAAGCGGTCTAATATAGGTTTTCAATAAATTTCGAATCCCCCACGACACTACTGAGCTCTAGCTGGAGCGAACTGACCGCCCGAAATCCCTATGAAAACAATTTTCTGTCAATTTTATGATTTCAAACAGAAACAATTTTACGTTTAACGAGAATTATGTACTCACTACTACCAAATACAACGCAAACTTAAACCATTTCACTTCAACAAAACAAAATTTAATAACTAAATTTAATCTCGGGGAATTCCCCAAAACAACGATATTTTTTGTTTTATGAAAGCGTGTTCATTATAAAATTCGTGTTAAGCGAATATTTCTGTACTAATTTTATATAAAGGGACTGAAAACTTTGTTCGCGTTAAACGGAAAGTCGTGTACAATTTTCGTCTTAAGCGAAAACACTCGTACTAGAATAATACGAAAAAGCTAAGTACTAAAAATAAATTTCGTGTTAAACGTTTTCGTGTTAACTGAATTCCAGTGTATAACTAAAATAAATTAAAAATGAAATTTATGGCTACCTGTACATACTTACAATATGGCCGAATTTGTTTGTTATTTTTTCTTCTGTGACTTGCTCTTTTATAATATAAATTTAATACATCGCGTGCGAAAACAACGAAATTGTACACTGTCATGGTCGATATAAATATTGCGTCGCGATAAATCTCTCTTTGATAAAAGATGGCACGCAAACCATATAATATGTTGAAATATTCAATAGTTTGAGATAGATGTCTCTATTTCAGAGATTTTTTTGTTATAATTTTTAAAACTGAATACAATTCATCTTCTAATTTTTCTTTTTTAATTTAGTCTTGTGAATGAGAAGAGACCCATTGGCCAGCTCCATTTACAGGTTATTTACTGAAGTAGTCTTTGCTCTGGTGTCCTTAATTCATTAACTTAATTGGTTTCTTTCTCTGCAATAGTTTTACTACATGTGCAGTTTCCAACATAGCACGAACCTTTTCATTTACATGTTGATAAATACGTTGTCCATGAATTACTGCATGTTTTTTATTTCTTCTTGAACCGTCGGGATATTTAGGTCCCTATGATTATGAAGGTCATTATTCCCAAGGTACCACGGAACGTTTACTATACCACGTACCACTTTGTTTTGAAAAGTTTGTACTCCCAGATCTGTATTCTGTAAGTCCATATAGGCTGTAGCACACCAATTTATTTTCGGTTGACAATTCCGGATTTTTCCCGAGCAGCCAATATATTTTTCGATATGTGATATTAAGTTCATCTATTTTCTTTTTAACGTGCTCTTTTCATCTGAGCCTGGTATCTAAGGTCATCCCTAGATATTTAGCCTTATTTCAGAGATTTTAAATTTATTTTTAATTTATGAAATGCTTGTAAAAGTTAAAATTATATTTAAGTAACTATTCACGTATTTTAATAGTGCGGTTAACGTAAAACAATTAGAAAATTAAGATTTTAATATCATTTCCTAGGTTGTCCACGTTTTGATCTCGTGGGACGGTGCAATGTAGACTTTTGACGTAACACGGATTTCGGGATGGAATAAGCCATATAACATAGACTATCGAAGATTGTTCGTGCATGTTGGAGGGAAAAAGACGGGAAAGGTTCGGAGCCGAACTCTATAAGCATTTTTGTTGTCCATAAAATATAAGAAAACAGCTTTTCCACAAAAATAAACACAAACCACAACACCTAAACATTATTACCACTCCCACCCACTATCCAATTCAAACCCCCAAAACTCATCTCACTCTCACCACCCTATACCACACCACTCATATCATCACCCTTTCACACCTCCATACCCACTAACACAAACCCTCATCCACCAAATCCCAAATTCCCACACCAAACCCGAAACACCTCATCCCACCCTCCTCCACCTCCGATACCACCACTCCTACCATTCATAAACCACACCACCCACACAAACCCACATCCACAAGAGTTATATTTTTATGCCACATTTACATGCTCTATGAAACCAAAATAGAATAGAAAATTATTTTTTTTTATCAATTTTAAGGAGGGGCCCTAAACACAGAAATGTCCAAACCAATAAGGATGATTCTCATGAATTGCTTGAATTTTTAGTCAAGAAATTAAGTTGATATCTCCATCCGTTTTCAAGTTATCGTGCACACAGACGGATAGCATTTTTTTTAACAAAAATGCTTAACAAATTATCGATTTTGGCCTGTAGAAGACCACATTTGCTGCTTGTCTGGTAAATCGATCCTTTGCAGGTTTACGCATCATTTCGGGGTGCGTGTTAAAATAAATGTCTGTAATTCGTTATTGTGTTGTTGCTGTACAAGTAAGTGGTTCATGTCGAACGAAAAGACACTGAGTTCTGTGAGAAGTGTTTCACTAGAACCAGTCAAACCGTCCCTCACTACATTATGTTTACCTTTAATGTGATGATGCGATTGTGAATTGGGCAATATAATCAAGATGTTGCTAATGCCGAAAACTACGTTTTGGATTTGACAGGTAAGAGAAAATATAGAAAAATTTCGGCTTTTGACGAAATGGCGAAACTGCTTGATTGCTAATTACATCGCAAAAAGTTCTCTATCGAAAGAATAGTACTTAATTTCTGAAGTGCCGAATCGCAATTATGGTTTGGTAACGCTGTTCTGTTTTGTTAGTCGACGTTTAAGCTCCTTAACTACTACCAAACCTTTGCGTGGGCATATTTTGCCCAAAAAATTAAATTGTGTATATGTATTGTAATTTTGTATAGTGTGTGCTTGTATTTGAATTTTAACAAATTTTTGAGACGCTTGACTTGATATCGAACCCATCGTACGTAGCACCACTGTACATGCACTGCTTACTAAATCAATAAACTACACCGGGTTTTCAACAGTTTTAAAATATTTCCATTTTTTATATGTTGTTTGTCTGGGTGTAGGCAATGCCTCCTAAACTACAGGCCTCTTACTACTCTCATTTTTCGCATATGACGTCAATTTATGTCTAAACCGAGACTGCGCAATAATAATTTTAAGATATTTACACTAACAAATAACTAGAGAAAGCAACAAAAACGTCGACATAGCGTGTCGTCATCATTTGGTGTAAGCGGCCTGTAGTTTAGAAGGCATTGGTGTAGGTAACGAAATATTTCTATTCAGTAGACCGAGCAATGCTTCGTAATTTAACAGCGCAGTGTATACATACTTTTGTTGCTACAATCAATGATCTTTGAAACTATTACAAAATTATTCTTCGCGGTTCAAAGAACTACAGACGCACTTCAGTCACTTTAAAATATTTAGGCGGTCCTGAAACTATCCCAAAATACTGCTACAATAAACGTATTTAGCTTTCTCATATTTGGAGTCTACCTGGGGAATTAAAAACTACCTTAAACTACTTATAGAAAGATTGACGCCTGGTACCTAATAGAGCCTGGCACGGTGTGGTCTATACGGAAAAGATGACTTGTTAGTTTAAAAATTACTTTGAAAATTTAAACTTCTTAAAAAAGTAAAAATTGCCGAATGCTTCCGGAATATGAAAAATTTATCTGAATTACATTTTGTCTGTACCGAGATGGCCGTAAATAAGTTTTGAAAAAAACTGAAATATTTGTGAATAGGACACCATGTTTCTACCATTTAAACTTTGAATCCAATTTGTAGAAGCATTATTTATTTAACAGAATAATTACCTTTACCGCACATGTTATCAAAAAACACTGCCTCAAACCAAATGATAAAACATTTTTCGAGACTTTCATTAAAACTAACTTGGTTCAGAAAAACAAAAAATTATCAAGAAAATTAAATTCATCCTCTTTATTAAACCTATCAAAGAGCACAGCAAAACTTTCAAAAAGTCAAAAAATTTATTTACAGTACTAAAAAAAAGTCTTGAGTACAAAACTAAATTTAAACTTTTAGGTCATCTTAAGAAGGATATAAAATACAGTAACAACAAAAAATTGTTTTAATTCTCATGTTTGTTAATTTTCATTTTTTGTTGCGAAAAAATAAAAATTCTCTTACTTTTTAAATTAAAATTTATTTATTTAAAAAAAAACGAAAAGCTACAAAATTATAACTTTTTTGTGCTTTACTGGTTTCCATAATAATCCACACAAAGTAACAAAAGGGTTCATACACTTTACAGAACGCAAAAAAAATACAAAAAAAAAATTAATTTAAACTCCCGAAAGTTTAAAGTTTTTGTTTTATTTTTCTAGAGTATAAAAGTTTCGTTATTTTCATGCTTTTGTGCTCATCTCGAATTTGTGTATAGTTTAAAAATGAGAAATTTATAGAGAACGCATAAAATAGTTTAGTTTATGATAATAACTATGTTTATAAAATAAAGAAACTGGAATTTATTCACTTATCATAATTTTGTAGAGTCGCCTCCTCCTATTTATGCCGGTTGGAGCTTATTGTTTTATGTAGAGGTTTGTATACGTTAGATCGTATAAAGTAATTTTTGTTAAGTTATGAAAACTAATATTAAAAAATAGTGGATTAAGGGTATTCTTGATTATTAAATAAAATGTAAACTTTTTGGTAGATTTGTTTGTTCTTGTATTAAGTTCGTCTTATATGGAATCAGACTAACGTTATACCACAAACTTATGCTAAATGGACCAAATTACGGCAGATGTTGGATTAATTTATATTTATTGGTGGGAAAAAACTTATTTTTTTTTTAGATAAGCTCAAAAGGATAAATAGCACACGTTCAGAATACAATATGCCGAATAATCTAAAATATTTCTCGAAACGCAGAAATTTTATGTATAAATACACTCCGCAAAACAAAAAGCGCAACAATAAAATTTTTCGAAAAAATTCCCTATTTTCAAACGCTTGTATCTGTGTGAAATGTAGGTTTAAAAATAATATTTTTTTACTTTTAAAATGGGATCCGTTTTTTATTATTTTTGTTTTTATGACATTCTTTTTTGAGTCAAACAAAAATATTTTTAATGAGAAAAAAAAGCAAATTTTAAGACTGCCAACGAACTTTCCTGAAGTTTCACGAATCCAAATAAGCCAATTAGAGTTTGGAAACTTTGAGAATGAGACTATTGAAATTGATGTACGACAAATCGCTATTGAGTTATTGCAGTTTTAGCGGAAAACATGACAAACATCGTGTAAATGTTAAAAAGTGTATTAAGTTGTTTTATCTTGTAAACTAAGCACTCCATGAAGAATTGTTATAAACTTCTTAATGAGCCTATTGTGCTTATTTAGAAGTGTATGCACTACATGTTGTATTTTCCTCGTCTCTTACCTCTTTGCCTATAAACTAATTTTAGAGTAAGGATATTTCTGTTGCATTTTTTCTCTAAATTTTTTATTGCGGAACGAGTTGTTATACACATATACAATGAAAAAACAATAAAACAAGTTTTTCGTTTTTGCTATTCTCAATGCATTTAAAATTTGACCGTTGAAGCCGAAACACGAAAATGTCAGAAAATTTTAAAATGCTGGATACTTGGAGCATACAGAAATCGTTGGCACTAACAAATGCGTTCCGCGATTGTCCGTGCCTGTTCAATTCATTAGACATCCATTTGACTAATAAAGTAAGGAGACATTTAAAATTAAATGTAATATTAAATCAATTAAAAATAGTGAAACGTGGTGATACTATACAATGCATAAAAAATAAGATTCGCACTCTCCAGAGTCAAATATAACGAGAAAAAGCAAAGGTGACTGTTGCCAAAAGAAGCGGAGCAAGTGCTGACGAGGTATGTGTGTGAAAATTGCGGTGTTACAACGAATTGTCATTTTTGCTGCATTGCAATGACTCACAACCGAGCACCAACTATAGAAGATATAAGATTACCATTCATAAGTTTTTCTAAAAAGTGCAGCACACAACAACATTTTACTATTAATTTAACTTTATCTTGATATAGAATGATGGGTCTTTGAAAAATTCTAAATTTATTGCTGAGTATTCCAAAAGCACGCTCAATTGACTGTCGAGCTCTACTTAACCTGTGGTTAAATGTTTTGTTGTTTTTATGTACCATTGTGAATGGTTATGGTGTCATCATGTTTGGTAATAACAGGAGGGCATTAACTCCAACAAACAGATATAGTAATGATCTTGATTTTTCAATAAACGCATTTAGAGAAAAATATTTCTCTGGCTGCTTCAGGACACACATAAATTTTGATCGGTGTAAGACACCACCATCACTAACCCTGCCATTACACTCAATATCAATAAAAATAAATTCCCTTTGTAGTTATAGAAGAGTGGTGCCTTTTTCTTTGATGGTAGAAATGAAATATGTTTTCCATCTAGAGCACCTTAGTAATGTGGAAGTGGCCATTGATTCTTAGCCATTGCTCTTCGGTTGTTGGAAACTGAAAAACCAATTTTGGTATAGTTTAATTTATTTAATAGATGTTAAATATTAATAATTTTTATTTTTATTCCCAGAAAAGGAGGACCAACATAAAACACGAAATACGAATTAAGGTCATGCAAATGCTTCAACAATCTAAAAATATATCACAACCCAAAGAAAACAACCGCACTAACGAATGAAGAAACGGTTTGTCGGTATCTTTGTAGCGAACTGAAGCGAATAAAATTAGAAAACTTGTTTTAATAATTGAAATCGCAAATATTGCAATTGATGAGTTCTAAAATTTTAGAAGAACAAAACATTGTCCAGCAAAGCAAACAATTTCCACAGATTTCGCCAAGTTTTGCTACAGAAGATATATACATATACCGAAGCCGTAAAAATTCAGGCTCAACAGAATCATCCTTAAATTCCCCTTTACCTTCTCCTATCGATATTACAACAAAATACAACCCTTTCAAACATTTAACTAGTGTAGATTCCTATTCATACGACAGATTGAAAGATCCTCCCTACCACCAATATATTCACCACCAGTTTCTGAACTTCACACCAAGCAACAGCAATTAGTTTAGAAGAGCCGCCTCAAACTTCATCATTCATCCCATTCTCAAACACCTATCTTCCTATAATAGCACTATGTAATACAAAAAAGCAAAGTAAAAAAACAATGCCATTGGTTTAACTTGTCCTAAAATTGTAAGCGGAAATCCGTAAGTGTTTTTAAACCATAAAACTCCTAAATTTTAAAATTTATTTTCAAAATTAAATTTAAGGAAATGTTTTATGCTTTACTGATTTGATTGTGTTTACACAATTTCATTGTCATTTCAAAATCTTTAGCCTGCACGTTGTTTTAAATACTATTAATAAATTTTTAGTTTAATTTAATTTCCATGTACACAGAATTTTGAATTGTTAGCGTCATTAATAAGTTAGTTTGATAAGTTATTTTCTTACGGTTTTATTCAAAAGGGAGGTAGGCTATCCAGAAATCTGTTGTTTGTATATTTCCTCCACTTTTAATTACATTTGATATTCACTATGTACATATTTTCTGTTGGGGTTCTCCTCATCGAATCAATTTAGAATTTTCAGTAATCCTGATAACAGTGTTCAACGAGTGATGTGCGCTAGTTATCCCACAGTTTCTCGTACTTTAATTTCTATCTAGCAAACAGACTTGAATCTACAAACAGTATAAATAAAAATCAACAAAATATTTTTCATTTCAAACCCAACCGAATAATAACAAAAAAATAAAAATAAATCGAATATCTTAAAGAAACATAATAAACCGAACAGCAGTTGAGATTTATATACTTAAAAAAAAATTACCAATGAATTGGAAAACATACGAACAGCTATATAACGTACCCAGAGTACAAGTTAGTATATGTCTGTCCAACTGATGAAATGAAACATGTAATCTGTTCAATATTATTGACATGAAGAAGATTAATGAATTAAAATTAAATAAATAAAACAGAAAAAAAAACATTTTCAAATTAATTTTTAATTTGTTTAATTAAAAATTTTGATTTTTATCATCTTGATTGTTTTTTTTTTTGTTGCAAAACAACGTTGAATTAAAAGCAAATTAAAAAAATAAATTTAAACAAAAATTAGTTACATCTAAAGGTAAACGAGAGCATGTTCTTCTTGTACATTCAAGGTAGGTACATACATAATTCCAATCTTGAAAATGTTATTGATTAAATGTTGTATTGCTGACAGAATTTGTTGTTGTGCTTTGTTCTTGATGAGTTTAATCAATTGAAAATATCGATTTGTAATCGGCTGACTGTGGAAATAAAAAAGAATGTGATTCACTATAGATTTACTATTAATATGCGATTTTCGTTTTATCGTGTTTTTAACAAATGTTAAGAGTTCAAGAAATTTAGTACAAAGCTTTCATCATTTATTCTGATTCATCCAGGTCCAAGAGTTCCCGCGCTATAACAACAAACAGTATCAAAAATTAAGGCTTATAAAATTAAATCATTTAAATTCATTTTGCTTTCCACATTTCACATTTAAAGGATTTTACAATTTGAGATTAAGGTTTAGTTTTTAATATGTAAATCACATAAATTATTTGATAAACATCAACATTTCTGTTTCAAATGAAAATACAAAGGGTCCAGTTTAATAATGGAAAATAATGTATGTAAGTGACCCGCTGCTGAACGGCAAACTACAATTATTTTACCAAAATGATCAATGGCATTCTGGGTAAACTGCGTCTCAATTTCTTAAATTCTAGTTTTTATAATTAATTAATACCATTCTAGTTTAGATAGGCTTTTACCTACAAGGCAAACCCATAGGAAATTACAGCGTAATCCGAATATTTTCGTAATGGGTAAGTTTCACGAAACTTCTATGCGTTAAAATAACACGAACGAATTTTAAGTCCTCAAAACCATTAAATTTCTCAATCTTTTGATGCTCATTCGCATTCATAGAACATTCTATAAAAGGGTCGGATTAGCGCGATCGTTTCTTGGATGTGGCACCCTGACATCTTTGTACTGGGTCAATTTCGTGTAATATCTATGCGTTCAAGTGGTATAATTGAATTTTAAGATCCGAAAATCGCTAAATTACACAATTTTTAGACGCTCAATCGTTTCCACGAAGTTCCGATATTTTTATTTCTAATTGCTTTCTTAGCAAGTTTTATTTGGCATAGTATAATAGTTTTTCTTGGGATGAATTATTCAAGGATGGTAAAATTTCTGTGATCTGATAATAAATATCTATTAATGAAAAACTGGACTCTCGTTATATACATAAATTATTCGATTTACAAAGCATCAAGATCCGTTTACAGTAACAGTAATCTCAGCATCCTTTTCAGAAAAGTATACGGTACGGTAACTCTGCCAACCCAAAAACCACTCAGGACAATCACTTTCTGGGGATGCATCAGTTTTACCAGTATTTCTTGATATTTTGTGTACCTCGAATTTCACCACTAAATTTATTTACAAATTCGCCTAGTTGAAAATTTGTCCGTCGCTAAATATGACTTTGTTTTCAATTGACAATATTTTCAAATTTTAATAACGAAAATGTTTTTGGGGTCGCATTATGTTAAAAACGCAACGAAATTTTGTCCCAAGATTATGCAACGAAATAAAATAAAAAACAAAAAAGTAAAGTAAATACAAGAGAACCAAAACACGCTGATGCACCAATTTTTTTTTTGCACTCTCTCTCTCTATGCACTTATTTCTCACCTACGATATCAATTAGTGAGTGTAATATTTAAATTTTTTTATTTAAGCACTAACAAAATTTCATAGCCGAAAATCAATTTTTGGGCTTGAGCTTTTTTATTTAGCCATTAAGCAAAATTTCAAGCTCAATGTTCGATGTTTAAATTTTTAGCCTTAGGCTCAAACTTGGGATTTTTTTTTGTATGGACCAATAAGAGAATTGACGAAGTAATCCAAAGCTTGCTGTATTTTTTGAGTTATCTGAATCTTGCATTCTTTCAAATGAAAATTTTTGTGCAAAATTCTGAATAAATTTGCTAGTGGAATGTGTATTCGCTGTGAACGATGAAGAATTGATATTTAAGACTGACATTTTCATATTTTTGAACGATGTTTCTCAGTAAACCGGCATTCGATTGATCACTAGAAAATGTATGAGTCTGATAACTGACCAGTAGAAAAAATAATCAAGTCGTTTTACAGATTCATTTATCATTTTAATCGGAATTCGTGTGTGGATGCCGCCAATAACTGTAGTACTTAAGTGTCGGAACGGATTTTTTTTGTGAATTGCAGCAAGTAAATTGTTTAAAAGAAAAAGTTTATACCGTACCTCCCTTTCAATTTATTCCATGCACTCGTTGAAAATCCTTCAATAATTTTTACTTGTGAGTATTGGAAGTAATTGTATTGTGATTCACTTCAAGTTGGAACTAGTCTGAACTGAAAATAATTGCCAACTGCTATCTAACCGCTTTGAAATGGTTTTCTCGATAAAGCCGGAGATATTTGTAGTGTAACAGGCAACAGTCTCAAAAAATGGTATTTATACTCGGCGTAGATGTCCAATCACCTTTAGTAGTCGTGGTCTTAGTAATAATAATTCAGATTTGCAAAATAAAAGTCTTCCTCGAATTTGTAAAATTTATATTCGTAATTCGATAAGCCTGTATATCTTCGAATTCGCCAAACTGCTTTTTAAAGTTTAAAGTGGTATAATTTTTTATTATGCCATCAAGAATGTGCTTCCCCTATATGGTTTTAATATATAATGTAACAGCTTACATTTCCGAGTACTTAGAATAAATGTATGTTCGAAATGTTAATTTGGTGCGTGAATGACTATTTTACTTTCCTTAGTCGATAAGGGTTTTTAATAATTCTAAAACTGACTTTTAATCATGTCGGTAAAATCTTTTTGCCTATCATCCAAATTTGCACACAACTAGAGTGCAACTGCCGCCTCATAGACGACCAGATTTACAATGTCGTCATTTCACATTCGTCACGATGGATGATACTGTAATTTATTCCAATAATTTGCCATCTGAGTTTTCTTCGGAAACACCCCTTGGCTCAGTTGGAAGTAATGCACCTCTTATATTTAAGTTCCGTTATGACCACAAGATCCCAGGTGTTGGGACAATTCTCCATACTCGGAATACACTCGCTAAAATCACTTTTCACGAGCAACCTCTTTGATTGTGAGTTCAACAACCTCTTTGATTGTGAGTTTAGAATATGATGATATGAAACCATATCAGCTACTCGGTCGTATAAAAACAAATGGAGGAGGAAGTAACATCGATGATGAGCTCGTTAAAATGATCTGACTGAAATGTCTGTTCAACTGGGCACATAGGAAATATTAGATCTAGCTACTAAAACTCGAGTATGCAGATAGATTTTTGGAAATAATTTAACAAATTTATGTAATGCCACTTTCGTCCAACTATACAAGAATCAAAGCGAAATGAGATAGCACGTGGTAGGTAACAAAATGTTCCTGTTCGTTCCTGATTTAAGAACGAAGTCAGAAATTTTGAACGAACTTCCTCTCGAGCTCGAGCACCAAGAAACAACTGAGTGAAATCGCTATATTGGCAAACCCGTCGTGCACAACTGAGCATGCAGTTAGGTTAAACGCATCCGACCAGGACAATGGAGTCATTCAAAAAAAATTGACAACGTCTGGCAACCGCTTCAATTTTACTTATTGAAACTAACGGAAACTCAACATTAACATACAGTATTTATGATAGAGAACTATTGAATGCTTATTCCACACTCAAATAATTCCGTTAACTAAACCAGTAGTTTCAGAGACACTATCTAGAATCGATTTAATATTATTACCGATAAACTTCATCTGTTTCAGATATCAGGGCGAAAACCGGAGCCATGGCAGTTTAAAACATATAGATCTCACGTTTCGGGGAACCAACCATTATAGCGACACAATAAGAAGTAAGTTTGAATGTGAGCTGTTCGTTGGATTCTAGAAAATATTACAGCTATATACGATTAATCCTAAATGGAATGGATTCAATGAGAGATGGCACCACACTCAAAGCCGAAGTTTCACCAAGACAAGCCACTACATTTTGCGAATAATTAAAAATCAGATCCACGGAACTCGTTTTCGGAGTACAGATCCGAATTTCCAAACAAGACAGAATTCGTTCAACAACTTAAAAGTATTTCGAATATATGCGTCCACCTTTCACCATCTAGGCATAAGCAAAACAAAATAATCGTCTCTAGAAGTTTAAACACATGTTCCCGTGTATGTTAAGTGATCTATAGGTATCTAGGGGTTTTAAAACTCATTATAAAAATAATTAGATCGCAAAAATATATCAAATAAATAATTTTAAAAATTAAATAAACTTTTTATTTGGAAAGTTAAATAAATCAGAAGCCGCACATTTAAACGTTATGTGAACCGGGAGAAGAGCACTTCGAAAATTTTCGGATTAAAAGTTTTAGTTTGTTCATATTCCGGGGTTGTGACGTTAGTACTGAACCCTGTGCTACAAATCAAACCATCTAATTTTATTTAGCATCATAGTCAAATAAATCTAAAGCTGGTCGTATTTTTAACTTTATGTTATTTACTTTTTACGCTCGAAACACACTTATACTTAATAAACACAGAATATTTTGAATATTTTTCAAAAAGTTTAAAGTGGTTCAACTTCATCCAAATAACATAAACTTAATAAACACATTTTTATTAATCACTTGTTTTTTGTTTCGCAGAATATTTTGAATATTTTTCAAAAAGTTTAAAAAATCACTCGATCGATTTCGACTTGTTAGGTCATCATCAGGAGTATCTACTGATTTGTATTAGTAAAAATTTTGTTATATAGTAGAAAAAAGCAAAATATAAATAAAAATAAAAGGAGAGAAAAAAATAAGCAATAAAAAATAATCTACGGATCGCGCAGGTAGGCGATGAGTCATAGGTTGAGTAACAAAATTCAAAGTATATTATTGCGTACGTGAGAATAGAAAAGGGCGGGGTCTGTAATTGGTGAGAACCGGATTTCTCTCTGTTCGTTAAGGATATTTTGGTTAAGAAATATTGATTTTCGAATTTCGTAAGATTCTAAGGTATCTAAACGTCTGCCTTTGGGTTGTATATGTAATATGTCTAAATTGTTCAAGCTAGCTGTATGATTTTCTGAAGTTAAATGGTTATGGAAAGTTGATTGATTGCAACCAGATAAATGTTCTTTAGCTCTAACTCCAAAATTGCGCCCAGTCTGACTAATATAGGAGAAACTACAATCATTGCAATTGATCCTATAGACACCAGATTTGGAAAGGCGATCAACTCTAGGTTTATTGTTAAAAATCATTTTCTTTATTGTGTTATTATTATAAAAAGCAAAACTAATATTGGTATAATTGGACACGATGTTGCTAATCCGTTGGCTCGTTTTTCCTATATACTCTAAGCGACGCCAATTTTCCCGCGTTGGACTATCCGGTGGATAAATACCCGTTAGAGTTTTACGCCTTAGCTTTTTATTTAATAACTTTAATATAGTCCTAGTTGCATATCCGTTATTCGTTGCTATTTGAAGAATTATGTTAAGCTCAGTGTTATAATTTGAATTTGACAGAGGGATGTTTATTAGTCTATCTATGAGTGAGTGGAAAGCTGACATTTTAATATTATGGGGATGGTTTGAAGAACTAGGGATAACAGCGTCTGTATACTTGGGTTTCCGATAAATTTTGAAGTCTAAAGTAGAATTAATCCTGGTTATTGTTATATCTAGAAAATTAATACATTTATTTTCTTCTTTTTCTAACGTAAAATCAATGGTGGGATATTGAGAAAATTTAACCAAGTAAGGAAAGAGTCTAACAGTCTAGTTCCATTCCATAGACATAATATGTCATCAACATATCTATACCAAAAGATTATATGACGAAAATAAGGATTGTTATTTGATATGATCATTTGTTCGAAGAAATTCATGAAAATTTCAGCCAACAAAGGTGACAGAGAGGAGCCCATGGGTAGACTATTAGCAAATTTGAAATATATATTATCAAAACAGAAATAATTTTGTTTAATACAAGTCTCAAAAACTAACTTCAGTTCACGACGTAAGCTCTCATCTACAACGTCCCTATCTAAGTAATTACAAATAGTTTGTTTGTGTACTTTGTTTGTGGGACAAAGTATTAATTGGAATAGAAGTGAAAAGACTGGCAACGTCAAATGAAACTAGTTTTGAGTGTAACGGAATGTCGACGTCTTGAATTTTGTTAATCAATTCTACCGAGTTCTTAACCGAGTAAGCCGAAAAGAAATAGTAGTATGACAATTGAAAAAATTTATGAAACCCTTACATAGCTTGTAGGCAGGAGCATTGCAATACGCTACTATTGGTCTAATCGGAATGCCTTCCTTATGGATTTTTGGTAAACCATGAAGGATCGGGGCAGATGGATTCATGACAGAGTACTTCCAACCAGTTCCATCAAATAACTTCTGGCATTGGTTGATACACTTACTAACCGAAGTCTTAAAAGACTTAGTTGGATCTCTGCCAAGCTCTATTGCTTTACTTTCTATAATAAAATCAGAAATTTTATTGCAATAATCGACTTTTGTAAGCACGGTAATTGTATTGCCTTTATCCGCTTTACACGCTATAAGGTCATGGTCACGTAGTTTTTTCTTTATCGCACCAATCACTTTGAGGTTAGTACTAGAAGCAGCAGAAGAAGAAGAGTTTATCGGAGAAGAAGAGTTATTAATACCTTTCTTTATTTGTAACGCACACACTGATTTTATTTGGGTTATCTGGCCAGATAAGGCTGTTTCGGCATCTACAGCCAGATTTTCGAATGATCGAAGGTCGATTTTGTTTGGCGTAGGGGCAAAATTCACTCCGTTGCTAAGCATTTGCACCTCTGTATCACGGAAAACGACTGAGGACAAGTTCTTAAAACATGGATGAAATTGGAAATCAGACGAACCACTATTACCTCTACGGTTAAATGGATAAGCCTTATCTCGCAACACATCCAGTTTAGCTTTTTGTTTTACATATTGAATATGTGAAATTTCAGCTACCTCTGCACGAACTTTTTTGTCCAGCCAATCGAACTCAACAGAGTGCAAACGAATTGCTAACTCAGTGTGAACAACTTTAAGATGGAGATATAAGTTGTTCCTGGTAGCATAACTCATCGCTTACCTGCGCGATCCGTAGATTAATTTTTATTGCTTATTTTTTTTCCCCCCTCCTTCTTTTATTTTTATTTATATTTTGCTTTTTTCTACTATATAACAAAATTTTTACTAATACAAATCAGTAGATACTCCTGATGATGACCTAACAAGTCGAAATCGATCAAGTGATTTTTTAAAGTTTTTGAAAAATATTCAAAATATTCTGCGAAACAAAAAACAAGTGAATAATAAAAATGTGTTTATTAAGTTTATGTTATTTGGATGAAGTTGAACCACTTCTAATATTCCTGCATCAATTGTTTATAATTTGTCATGTTCTGATAAAATTAATTTTAGTTGTGGCACTAGCAGTGAATTCGTTGCCACCCCACACAACAAATTAAAAACATTGAATCCAAGAATTTCCGAAGTGGTCTAACTTCACCCGTCCATATAACGTTTAGACATGCTTCCTAGTTTTTATTTATTTCACTATGGTGCTACACAAAATATGCCCTGAATTTTTTAGGTATGCCCGAATACTCAGCCTGAAAAAAGTAATGACAACAGTAAACAATCACTATCGAGAAAATGTCACTATCACGATAATAGACAATGTCTAAATCGCTGTGAAATTTAAAAAATTCTTTTATGGATTTTTAATTTTAAATTCTTTTAGACCAACATTTTATCATTACATCAAAAATAACTGTCAATACAATTCATTTACATGAAGTTTTCTCTAAATTTATGGAACGGCACTAAATTTTTTGATCTAAAGGTATAAACAGAACCAGAGATGCAGCGACAAGATACATCGACAAAATACATTTGTCTGCCAGCGATGTCGCTTTGGTAAACACAACGTTCAGCGTTGAAGCTACAAAACAAGAAAACTAATAATAAATTAACCATAAAATAATTCATTTATCTTTTTATCGTCTCTATTTAATTTTTTTTAAATAAAACATTGTTCATTTGAAATTCATTTAAAAACAGTCTTAAAAAATGTTTACCAACATTATAATCTGAAACTTATATTGGTAGTATTGCAACGCCAGCGACAAAATTAGTCGTCCCTGTGTATGTGTATTTTAATTTGACAGGCTTTGTATTTTGTCGCTGTATCTCGGGTTCTGCTTATACCTTAAGAGCAAATTTTTGTTTGAAAATAATTCGTCATAAATTATAAAATAAATAGTTGCTTGATTGCCTAGACAAAATAAAACTAAGCACATATGTTATATAAAGCTAGGCCGATTTTCAACCAAAAAACAGGCGGTGGCAAAACTAAAATATAACTATTGTCGAAGTCTACTATCTCAGCCCCGAAAAATGTCACTATCGGTACTCTGACATTAAGTCTAATTGTGGTTGTCGTTTCAACGTAAATTTGGGAACGACTGTGAAAATTTGCATTGTGAATGTCGTTCGCGACACGACATTTGTCGTAAATTCGTCATGTTTTAGTCGATAACATTTTAGTATGCGATTCTAGTGTATTTGTATACGACGTGCAATCATAAAAATGTAAAGTTTTAACATGTTCTTAAAATTACGAAAAAATGCAATAAAAAACCAATTAAAATAAAACAACAAATTGTTTTTGTAGATCGATTTTGTAAAAGTAAGTATTTTACTTTTAGGAAAATAACAAATATAAATCAGTTTGAGAGGTTAGTGACTAATCCGGCGCTGGATTTCTGCTACTGCCCAGTGTTCGACTATCGAAATATATTTCAGCCGATAAATCAAAATCGGAAATTCATCCAAAATTACAACCATTTTCACTGGGTCAAGTTTTTAATTCAACCAAGAGTATGCAAATTCACGTACTTGCTAGTAATAATTGAATAATAACGCATTTTATGCATTTATAAATAAATGGAATTTAAATATATTTAACAGGGCGCGTATTTTTGAAATCGGTGGAAATTTCCACAATCGGAATATAATTTAAAGGAAATTGTTAATATTATTCACGGATGTGAAGTTTCCAACTAAAACCAAAATCAACAAAAACGCACCCATACACAAATTTGTTAAATTAACAAAATAGTACACTGGGTAAAAAATTGTCACAAACAACAAATTATCATAACACAAATGTTTTAGATACTTAATACCCCTATTATGGTTTTCGCCTCGCCGAACGATTCACGGTGAATCTTAAATCCGTAGGATTTGGGTTTTCGTATTATAGTTTTCGCCTTTATTTTGGCGAGTGCACATCTAGTAATACTAGCCGAATAATAATTTTTATAACAATTTTTTTGACATTTGTGGTTTTTTGTCAATAATTTTGTTGATGTAATCATATATTATTCAAATTTTGTGTTTATAAATTATGGTTTTTTTTCTATTAATCCAAAATCAGTTAAAAATCATGTTGTCTATTGTCGATCTACCTTTTTCTGATAAACCAGATGAAAATATTAACATGGCACGGATGCGAAAATATCGGGATTTTTCTCCATCTCTTCCGTTAATTTCGAAAATTGGCTGGCATTTGTTGTTTTCTTCATGTTATAAAAATATATTTACTTACACGTGAACCTCCATTGTTTGGTTTTGACTGTTAAATGAAAACAGAAAACCAATTTTATGAGATTCGCCTTCAAATAGACGGCGAATCATTTTAACAGTTCAGCTCGTTTAGGTGAAAATCGTAACACCAAAAATGTGAATTGAATTCGCCGGGAATGTCAAATGCGAAAACCATAGTACCAAATTGTACGTTTGACGAGTTGCATTCGCCGGGAATGTAAACTGCGAAAACCATAATAGGGGTTTAAATATACAAATATAAACAACATTTATTTAAAATAAAATATTTCATTCCATTTCAAAACACTAGATGTCAAATAACAAAAATTATATAAATAATTATTTTTAACTAATAACTATTTTTAATGTATAAATAAACAAACAGTTCGAAATCTTGGGTGATCCACTGAAAAAATATTTGGCCAGCTCACAGAGTTGTTCCGTGGATGTGACCTATATGGCCAGTTAGCTTAGGAATTGCCCCATCGAACGATAATACCAACATATGGATGCGATGATCAGAAAGGTTTTGTTGATGTGTGCGAATAAAATAACACACACGGAAGATATCACTTGTCTCACAATAATCGCTGAATCTAAAGCAAACACGCTACATGAATTAATTGATAAAATTTCAAACATTCATAAGTTGAAGCATAAACTGGTGTACTGCCAAAGGTTCATAAACGTGCATATTCATAAACAACGGCAACAGTCGAAAGAAGTGACAGTACCAGAATTGAAACTCGCGGAAGCCCAAATAATTAGGATTGAACAACATCGACACTTCCGCAAAGAACTTGAGGCATTGATGAGTGGGATTTTATTGAATAAAAAATCGAAACTATTGCTTTAAATCGCAATAAATTTTTGATAATTGATGGTAGAAATCTGACACGTCACATTATACTGAAATGTGTTACATGTGTCAGATTTGAACAAGCAACCCTCAACCAACTAATGGGTGATTTGCCGGCCTGCATAGTAACTCCATCACGGCCATTCAGCAAGCTGGCTATTGATTATGCCGGGCCGATTCAACTAAGGAGCAAGATAGGAAGAGGTCAAACCACGTACAAAGGATACATTGCGGTATTTTTGTGCCTGACCACCAAGGCCATACATGTAGAAGTAGTCAGCGGATTAACAACAGATGCATTTATAGCAGCTTACCGCAGGTTCACATCTCGCAGAGGGTTGTGTAAAGAAATCTATTCGGATAATGGTACCAACTTTGTTAGTGCGGAACGAGTACTAAAACAACAACGCAAGAAGATTGCCACTCTAGAACCAGAAATTGCGAGGTTATTTCAACAAGATGAAACAACCTGGCACTTCATACCACCTGCTGCACCACACTTTGGTGGGATATGGGAGGCCGGGGTAAAATCAGTAAAGACTAACATGAAAAAAGTCATATGTGAGACCGCATTGACATTTGAAGACGCAACAACATTAACGGCTGAAATAGAGGCATGCTTAAACTCTCGACCATTGACTACCTTGTACGACCATCCAGAAAACTTAAAATCTTTAACACCTGCACATTTCCTAATAGGCGGACCGATAAAGTTGGTTCCAGAAAGTAATGATGGTACTTGCACGCTAAGAACACTGCCAACGTACAAAAGATTGTAGATGACTTTTGGAAAAGATCGTCTAGAGAATACTTGCAGCAGTTACAACAACGTACTAAATGGAGGGAACGTCAGCCCAATTTAGTTGTAGGAGATATCGTTCTACTGAAAGAAGAAACACTGCCGCCGTCGCGTTTTAAAATGGGGAGAGTACTGGAGGTGCATACTGGCTCAGATGGCTTGGTTCGTATTGCGTCCATAAAATGCAACCAAAATATCTATAAAGGAGGAGCGCTAAAGAAGGATTGCTAAAGAACCGATCCAAATTGAGAACTTCAAACATTCTACTGGCATAATTCTTGAGGAAATCAGTAAGATGAAGCTAGTTGCCATGAGATGGACTTTGGTTTTGCAATATAATTTAAATACGTATTGGGAAGAAACAACTCAAGCATACCGCTTAATGGACGAACTTGCAACTATGTGTAAAAAAGTACATTCAGTAATAGATATAGATAGGTTTAACTGTCAACTAGTAATCCAGCAACTATACGATCTCAAATGAGTAGAATAGATGAAGGCAATCAATTACTGATATCATCCAACGAGGAAGTTAGTTCAAGCTGATGCTGAACTATACAAATATGTTGGTAGTGTCGTTCGAAGAGGCAATTCCTAAGCTAACTGGCCATATAGGTCACATCCGCGGAATAACTCTGTGAGCTGGCCAAATATTTTTTCAGTGGATCACCTAAAATTTTGTTTTGTATTCACACATTAAAAATAGTTATTAGTTAAAAATAATTATTTATATAATTTTTGTTATTTGACATCTAGGCCCGATTTTATGAACGAGGATAAATCACAAAAAATCCGAGAGTAATGATTAATCTTTACTCGAGAGTTTAATTTTTGCCGATTTTATAAACGACGATAAATAATTATTTACTCTCTCTTTTATTGCAGTTTTATAGCAGTTTTTTGTATGACAGGCAGTATTTTTCTTTGACGTTTCTGATCAATTGTGTCAAAGCGGTGTTTGTATCTCAAAACATTTTTTATATTATTTTGATAAGTATCAAAGTGTTAAATTTTAATTAATTTCAATATTAAAAAATTTTTAATATAGACCTACATTTGTGCAAGGTAACTATAAAACTATTTTTGTTCATCAAATTGAAAATTGTGTGTGATATTTTTGTGTTTTTAAGATGGAAGGATCAACATCATCATCATCGTCGTCGGGGAATGAAAATTCAGATGCGAGAGAATTAGGTTTGATTTTCGGTCTCCGCCGTCCAAAAATTTATAAAAACTACAATAGCCCTTTAAATTTTTACTCTGATAGCGAACTCCGAAATAGATATCGTTTTGAAAAATCAACTTTTTTTTATATTTGCGACCTTCTGAAAAATGAATTGCAATCAAGTGATATGCGGGGGCTTCCATTGTGTATTGAGGATCAAGTTTTAATATCGTTAAGATATTATGCAACCAATTCATTTCAAAATGTTTTTGGAGATTTATCCGGCGTTGCTACACCAACGGTATGCCGCATTGTACGAAAAGTAAACCTGATGTTGGCTCGAAAATTTCCCCAATTTGTGAAAATGCCAACACAAGAAGAGCAGGGATTAATAGATGGGACACATATTCCAATAGTTTCACCTGGTAGGGATAACGCCGAACTTTTTAGAAATCGGAAAGGGTGGTTTTCTATTAATTGTCAAGTGGTTTGTGATGCAGATCACAAGATTATTGACTTAACAGCAAGGTAAAATAAAACTCTTATTAATAATTGTCTTATATTGGTGATTGCTGATTAATAATTTTATTTTTCAGATGGCATGGGTCAGCTCATGACCAAACAATTTTCAATTTATCTTTAATAAAAATAAGATTGGAAAACCGGGAGTTTGGAGATGGATTTTTACTTGGTGATAGTGGATACGCAAATAAAAAATATTTGCTTACGCCATTAAGGAATCCAGTCACAGTCAAAGAACTTCTCTACAACACCAAACACAAGAGCACAAGAAACTTGGTTGAACGATGTATAGGTATATGGAAGCGACGATTTCCATCAACCGCCACGAAAAGTCGGCTTCATATATCTAATACACTGAAAATGATAGTTGCAACCGCCGTTTTGCATAATATTGCTATAGCCAGGAAGGAGCCTTTGCCGACTGATCCGGAAATTGAAGTTCCAGCCATTTATCAACAGCCGGTACCATCGATTAGAAATCCAATGGAAAGTTCTTCTGATGATAGTACAAGGAGAAATTTAATTGAACGATTGTAAATTATAACTTCACTTTTCTATTTCAATTGTAACATATGTAATTATAAATAAAAAAAAAAAAATTAAATCTACATCAAGGTAAAAATATAAATTAAATTTAGTTTTGGTTTATTTTTTTTAATTTTTCTTCGTAGTATTTGGTCTTCATGGCCAAGTATTTTTGTCTAGCTTGATCACTTTTTATGATTTCGTCCATCATTTTGTTTTTTAAATTTTCTGACTTTGAAATTCTTGAAGATCGGGATTGTATGACATTTGATCTATTTGTTGTACTTAGTTCATGATTATTATTTAAAAAAATATTGGTTGTTGTGGGAGGCTCCTGATTTATAGTTAAATTGTTATTTTATGATTCACTGTCGGGTTCATTTAAAAGTATTATTTCTGGTTGTAAATCTGTTAAAAGTGTTTCTATGTTTCTTTCTTCCGATCCTGTGTCCAAATATTCGACGTCCATATCGTCATCCTATAAAATTTAGAAAATAATTTTTAGTAATACAATCTAATTTATATTAATACTTAAGTAACATACTTCAAATATTGGGTCCGACGAATCAATATTTTTAAGTGGACGAACTGAAGGTTCGATAAATGAATATATTGGGTTTGTCTTGCTAATTTTAGGTTTATAAGGTCCTCCGCCTGTTTTAAACCTCTGCATTTTCATTTGCGACAACTTTTCCAAATTCCCCTAATTTATTTTTAAAACAATTTTTTAATTGTATTTCTGTTTTTTTTTTAAATATTTAGGGAATATAAATCAATTGTTATGTTTTTGCACGCATTGATTTTCTTTGTGTTTGATAACGCGTCGGTTTTCTTACACATTATTATTCGTTTGTATTTATTTATGCACGAAAAAAGGATTTCCACTTCCTCACAGCTCATTTTCTTGCGCTTCTCCATAATTATTATTATCAAAATTATTATTAAAATTTTTATTATGTATATGTAAATTAATATGTCTTTTTGATCGAAATATTAATATGTCAGCTCGTATCCAAACACTTTTTATTGTACATGTCAATTGTCAAATAACAAAACAATAACAAAAACTTCTTTTATCCTCTGATTTAAACACCAAAAAGAGAAAATAAATCAGAGGATAAATTAAAACTCTCGGATTTTATTTTTTGTTTATCGTCGTTCATAAAATGCAAACAGTGGATTAATCCTAGATTAATCGTTTATCCGCGTTCATAAAATCGGGCCCTAGTGTTTTGAAATGGAATGAAATATTTTATTTTATATAAATGTTGTTTATGTTTGTATATTTAAGTATCTAAAATATTTGTGTTTTGATAATTTGTTGTTTGCGACAATTTTTTACCCAGTGTACTATTTTGTTAATTTAACAAATTTGTGTATGCTTTTGTTGATTTTGGTTTTTGTTGGAAACTTCACATCCGTTTAAAGTAGACAGCGAAAAATTCAAATATTATAAAGAATTTTAAAGCAAATTATATTCCACATGTGGAAGTTTCCACCGATATAAAGAATACGCGCCCAGTTCACAGGAAATAATTTGACATGGCGCCATATTTACTTTGACAGATTATAATTTATTACGATTCACAATAAATAATTTAGCCGAGGAAATTCACAAAATTGGGACATGTTTTCGTTTTACTGGTGCAATACTAATAAGTCGTTTCGTTTTTCTTACAGAATACAAAAGTCGACCGATATCGACATTCATCGTGCATAGCCCCATGCCAGCCTATACTGGCCGAAACATCGCCCATGAGTTTTGCACTCCGACAGGAGGTCATAGATCTACTCCATTTCATCACAGATCGTAATCGGGGATTGGAACTCGATTCCTCCCAATCCGAACGCCATAGCTTTAACCAGTGTGCCATTTGAGCGGGAAAGATATTGAAGGAAACTCAAATTTTCAACCCGAAATGTTAATTTTGGATATTTTCAGAATAATATTCTATCTGGATTTCAAAGGTTTACTGCTACTACCACAACTCAAATTTATTACTTTCCTAAAAATTAAAAACATTGGTTTCGAAAATTTTCTAAATGGTCTAACTTCATCCAGCCAGCCCATATAATTTTTAAATATACGTTCAGCTATTCATTCTATTCATTCACTATGATTACCCTCTTAGCCATCTGCCTTTACATTTATTTCACATTACCTCTAAATAATATATAGCTTGACCATTTTTCAGTACACCCAAACCTTTTCTCTTTCATGGTGATACATTTCAGCCATGTAAAGAAACCTACATAAAAACAACGAAAAACCATGTAAAAAAACTGTACAAAAAAGACGTTGAGTACGTAGAAAAAAAGCCTAAAAGGTTTAATTTTTTTGTTGTTGTTCAAAACCGTGTAAAAGAAGACTGTGTAAAAGTTCTACAAACGCAAACTAATACAGTTCCAACACGCAATCCTCGTCATATTATAGGCCACATTAGCTTTTAGTTCTGCTCAGTCACCGCAATTGACATTTCAATTTTACATTATTTACATAAAATAGACCACCTTGAGAAAAATTAAATAAACGGTGTAATGACAATCATTTTGATAGAATTGAAACAATATCAAAAGTTACATAAACCCAATACATGAAATTGAGTTACAGCGGAAATGTGTGGGATGGTACAAATTAAGGTGCATGCATAACATACATATTGTTATGAAACAATTGAAATTATGCTTATATGGTTTAAACAAACCAGAGCACGTGTATACCGAAACTTTGTATACAGAAAAGGTTCGTGTAACCAATTTGCCATACCTGCCTACAAAAGAATACATAATACAATACTAAATGGTTCACCTTATAAATCACGATTTTTGCTTTAATTTTTAATTAATTATTTATGTTTCATTCAATTTTATCGTTATATGATTTTATTTATCCAAAGATTATAATTTATCTCAATTTGTTACATTATTATATGTCTGCATACGTGATTATGTTCAAACAATTTGTTTATTAAATTTTAAATGAGATGACAATGGATTACAGAATTTTTGTATTTTTTGTGTGTGGTAATTGTTTTTTATGTTTTATGTTACATATTATATGTATCCATGTATTTATGCTCTTATTATTGTTTATTGTTTAACATTTTTTTAATTTATTGTTTGTTAAAACGTAATTATACGACAGTGAAATTAAATAATTCAAAATTAATTTAAATTGGTGGTTTCAATTTGAAAACTGCATAAATTATTTTATACACAAAAGATGAATGTTGCATTGTGTTTAACATGTTAACACACATAGCATAATGATATGCTTTACCACCTATTACATTTTCATGTTTGTTGTCGGACTTGTTTGTCAGTGCTACATTTCGGGTAATTCAATAAAACTTTTCAATTTGTTGGACGTTTTTTTGTGCGTTCTTCGTAAATTCCCTGCAGTAATATATAATTTTTTGTGTAATGTCTTTCAACATGTAAGAAGATTATTAGACTTGTTATAATATTTCAAAAGATCCAAATATATTATTTGATAAAATACATACGAAAATAAAGCGCCACATTTTTGAGTTCCAACCGTGTAATACAAATTTACAATGTACTCGTTACTAAAGGATTCCGTCGCATATCAGCAGCAGGCTACGTCAAACCAGTGTCGCTATTCAAGACTTGCAAGCTGAAATATATTAATATTTGTGGATAGATCAATGCAATTATAGTGGTAAGTTCCTTGTTTACATAATTTAATATTCCCAATTGGCTAGTTGTACCATCCTGTCAGTGGGTATATTTTAACTTAGTTCCTCCTCACTTTAAATTTTGTACGTTTCTCGGCAACTCTCAAGGCTTTCTTAATCTTCCTTCCATACATTGATTTTCGTTGTCGAGCAGATCGCATCAGGGTTGATTAGTTAGGGGACTACTACGTTAACGAGCAACTAAATCAACCCTTCAGCGCTCACAGAAAGGCGAATTTTTTTTAAACGGCTGAACCGATTTTCACAAGACATTATTTTTTTGAAAGCCTAATATTTTTACTTTAAAATAACACAATTTTCATGAAAATTGATTCAGTAAGTTTTTTATAATGAATTTGAATGAAAACGCAACCAAAATTGATGATTATGCAAAAAAAATATTGGGGATATTTAAATTTAAATTACACCAAAAAATTCAAGCAAAACAAAAAGCAATTTTATTGGTTAATACTTAGTATTGCCCTCTCTTGAGTCTGCAACGGTTCGCATGTGGTTCCCCATTGACCTTATTAAGGTAATTAATGTTCAAATTAATTAAGATTCATTTTTACCGAATTTTAGCAATTTTATTATATCGACATTTCGGGCTAAATGCCCAATTTCAAGAATTCATACTTGATTTAAAATTTGTTATAAATAATAGTTGTCCTAATTTGTCAATAACAAACAACTCAAGACATAATATGAACTATTAGATTATTAAAAAAAAATTAAATTAATTAAAAATTATTTTATAACTTTTTTTATCAATATAATGACGACCGGGCTTGCAGTCACCGACTTAAATAACTAAAAAAAAAAATTAAAAAAAAAAAGTAAAAAATTTTTATAAAATAATTTTTAATTAATTTAATTTATTTTTAATAATCTAATAATTCATATTATGTATTGTGTTGTGTTTATAACAAATTTTAAATCTAGTATGAATATCTTGAAAATGGACATTTAGCCCGAAATATCGATATGTTAAAGTTCGGTAAAAATTAATTTTAGTTAATTTGAACAATTATTGGCTGTAAGACACATTGGATAACAAAGAGTATAATCTACCAATTGATTCATCACCAGCCAATCTATATAACGTGTATTACTGAAAGTTTTGACAAAATGGGGGATCGCACTCCACTCCGCATCTAACGCAATCTGGAGATCACCGATGTGAAATAGTACCGAGTTTGTGGCTCGAACCCTCCGTTTTAGTTCGTTTCGTAAATGCTCAATTGGATTCGTGTCTGGACTGAGGGCATCCTAAACCTCACTCATGAACTTCCAAGTGGTTTGAGCTGTATGACACCGGGCATAATCATGCATCAATATGAAATCTTCCCCTATATATCCTGCGTGGTGCACTATATGATCCAAGAGAATGTCCTCAATATATATTTTATCGGTTAAACCTCTTCTACGGCATCCGCGAGGTACTAAAACCTGATCTTTTTTTCACTCAAGCGATATGCCAGCCCACACCATGCATAAACCGCTGACGTACATGATGTTTCAGCAAAACAGCACTGCGAAAATCGCTCTCCTTGACGCCAAGAGATCAGGCCGCTCCAATCACTACCATGGAGACATATTCTGCACTTGTGAGTGAATAGAACGAACCTCCATTGCTCGATGCTCCGCAATTGATGAGTTCGCAAGCAAATTCAAGTCCCCCTGCTGCACATCGACGCCTGTGAGATGGCGATTTCGTATTAAAGTTATAAATCGATCGTTTCTATCAGTTGTATACCGAAACTGGCTGGTATGTGATCTCCGATTGTTTCCTGAAACTTTCAGGATACTCTTGAAGCAGCAGATTGGCTCAAGTTTAGCTGACGAGCGACTTCTCGTTGATTACGTCCTTCTTGTAATAAAACAACAAATTGTGCGGCTTTTTCTGGAGTAGTATCCATGATTTTGAGGAAACAACGAATGAAACTAGTTCAGATATATTCAGGTCAACGTCTGACAACTGACTGATTGCAAATATCGGTCAACGAGATTGCAGCACGCTGATGGTTTTCACCGAAACCTTTCATTTTGCTACAACTGTATAGATTTTAATGATAAAGGTGTATTTGTAAAAATGAATTACTAAGCTGTCAAAAAATTGTTTTACGAAAATCAGTTAAGGCATTTTAAAGAAATAAATACGCCGTATTGTACGCGTGGAGGTTTGAGTCGATTTAGTTGTTCGCGAGTGTTACTTTTATCTTCGATTTATCTATAATCGCAGCCTGTTGTCGATTAGAGACAAAAGTTTTCCACTGCCAGAGGTTGTCATTTGTGTTTGACTTTTTACGAAATTGGGCAGAACTTACGGGCCCCACACAACTCTTAGCGTGGCAATGTTGCTTATTTTATGGGATCGACTTTTGTTTTGGTCGAAATTAACTTCGATTCTGATGGATACGACTGGTTGGTATCACAGAAGCCATGTCTTTGAATTATGTTATTTTTATTGATGGATACTGATGTGGGAATACGAATTTAACTAACCACGGGGTTGAGTATGGTAGACTTTTAAACATAATTTGTAAATAAAAACAACAAGAAAATATATTTATTTAAATTTATTTTACGTCATTAAAATTAAAAATAGAAAAATATATCGTCGGTTTAGATGCAACAATTTAGATGTAACAGTTTAGATGTCTTTTATTACTAAAAAATTAAACAATAAAGGTAATTGTTTTGTTATGTAACTTTTTTTTATTACGGTATCTAATCTTTCAGAGCTACATTTAAAATATTTAATATACTTAATAAAGTTTGGGCTCCAACATCCCTATTTCGAGTTGTGACATTATTCCTAAAAACTAATATAATATTATGAAACTATGACTAATTTTGAAGTGATATATTATACCAGATAAAAGATTGTTAGATTTAAAGGATTTTTGATCGATTACCTCAAAATTAATCATTTTTGACTAGTGTTACTATTGCACTAAACCGACGGTATAATTATGTTTTGAATTATAAAAAATCGGAAATTCAACCATTCGTAATCTAAGCGTAAAGAAATTAATTTACTGCAGCCACCAGTACCTCAGTTTTTGGTGAGCGAATTTACGCCCATCAATTTTTTTGAAGGCAGTACTGTACCGTGTATGATCTGCTGGATTGTTGAATTTATTTTCATCAAAACCCTTTTCATTTGGTTGTCGTTTTACATGGTAAATTATAGGAGTTTGGTCATCATCCTGGATGTACCCTCTCTTGTCCAGATGTACGAAAGCCTCTGGTCCTGGAATCATTTTTGTTCGCAAGCTGTTCTGTACTATTCTGTCGTCTGTGAAATGCGGTTCGTAAGTAAGTGAGTTGGTCATATTGTCAGTTGTGCGAAGTATGTGGTTTCTTATTAGTTTTAAAATATGCAAATCAATCCGTTCGGTCTCGAATTTGCTGTATTGCATAGTGCCGGTATCCCGTACCTGCTTTTCGCCATTCCCCTCGGCATCGTCGTATACACGTTCTCTCAAATTTACGGATTCGTTCCATGTAGCTTGCCGAACAATTATACCATACAGGGCTCCCGTAAGTGATGATGGGCCGGATCAGCGTTTGATAGCAAATTCTTTTTACATTTCGATTTAGATATTTTGAATAGAATATCTTTTTATTAAACATTGCTTTTTAGCTCGTGATAGCTGGGTATTGATATGCTCCGTTAAGTAGCAGAACCGGTCTAAATTAATTCCCAAATATTTTTTCGATTTTTTTCTGGAGAATGATTACGTCGTCGATCTTTATTTGAAATGACTTCCAGTTTTTTCGTGTGTCGCTAGTAGCAAATTGGTATGGCTTTCTAAATAGCATCGTCTCACATTTAGATGCGTTTATTTGTATCCGCCAGGTTTTTAAAAATGCTGTTATGAAATTGCATGCTGACTGGATATTTTCTTGTATGTCGCATATTTTGGATCCTGTACTATATACAACTATGTCATCTGCAAAGGCTATATAGTCTGCACATTTGATGAATTTAAACGATGATTTGTAATGAGGTCCAATGTGTAAATATTGAACAATACCGGCGCGTTTATTGTTCCTTTTGCAAACCATTATGGATTCGAAATGTATTATTCGATGTTTCAACTCATTTGGTGGTTATGAATTTTCTGTTGTAAAGCATGTCCAGTAGAATTTTGACTATATCCTCACTAAATTTTAATTTACGTAGTTTAAATATTAAACCGTCCAGCCATACTGATTCAAACGCCTTTCCCATATCTATCATGATAGCTCTAGTACACGCATTTTTCTCATTCAGATTGTGGCACACGTCTGAAGTAAGTTTGGTGACCGCATGGATTGTAGAGTGCCCGTGTCGAAATCCAAATTGGTTGTTTGACATAAGGTTATTCTTCTGGATATGGTTTTGAATTTTACTGTGCACAATTATCTCATAGATCTTGCTTATATTCGATAATAAGCTTATTGGCCGGTAGTTCTGTGCATTCTTTCCATCCTTGTTCTTCTTCAATATTGGGAAAATACGAGCTGTTTTCCAACACGATAGGAACGATCTGTTATTCAGGAAATTATTAAAAATTACACATAGATCCGTGATGACTTAGTCCGGTAGATGTTTCAGAACATTATTTGGGATTTCATCAGTATCAAAAGATTTATTCGTATTGCTGCATTTCAGAATATATTTCAGCTCCTCCATGCTTGTAAAATAATTGTTCGATGGTGATGACGATGAGTTTGGTTCGATTGGTGCACTGGGATGGTTTGTTTTTCGATATAGTGGCCGATAATATCTAAATTTTCTTGCATTTCGAGGCAGCAATATTTACCACTGGTTGATTTCGGAATGCTACTCCAATCAATATCTATATTTGTGGCTTCTCTGTCGTCAATTACCAGTTCACCTGCCGGGTGTTCATTTCTCGATCGCCAAATACCCCTCATCGCGGCAAACATATTTGATCCGGGGCAGCCCCCATCCTCTAAGGTATACAATGAATTAAAATTACATTAAAAAATAGTTTATGTTTACAAAAGTTGATTTTTTTAACGTTTGTGGTACTATCAGAAGAAGCGATAAGAGCGAGAGAAACTCTTTGATCTGTGTCTGCAAGGTTGACAAAGCAATTATTATTAATAAAAATATAAAATAATATTGAAAAAATAAAAAAAGTAAAAATTTTTCCGGAAAATCAAAAAATTAGTAAACAATCCTGCATTTAAAAATTTCCAAAATTTATATTCCTTACCTGATTTTTTCCGATGTATACGTAAAGTAAAATTACGCCTTATTTTGCATTGCCAAATTTTTACGTGCCAAATTCAAATTCAAATTCCAAAAAATTTTCATTAATGAAAATAATTTTTTTTTCATTTTATAAAGAGGCTTATATTATTTCATTTTATAAACACTTATATTAATTCATTTTAAAACTGAATTAAGAAATGCCTTTTTAAATTCATTTTATCGAACTTTTTTATTTCTTTTTCAACTCTGATTTTAATTCAGAAAAAAAAACTTTGTTAATTCAAACTTTTTTAATTCATGTAGCCGTTATCGTGTAGTACTGACCCTATTGTAGCTTTTGGAGAAGCCAACATAATATATGCGCGTCGATTTATTTAGACATCTCTAGGATGCCTTGTCAATGGCCTTCGAATGGTTGAATTTTTGATTTTTTGATCGCATACTACGATTTACTACGATCAAAGCGCCATTTTCTACAATAGTAACATTTTAAAATTAAAAAAATCTTAGACTGCTCTACCACATAAATATGTTGGCCCTAGAAAACATAAAGAATGGTTATGGCACATGGTTATGACTAAATTAGCTTGCCATTGTGAACTTATTTTTTAACAATTTATTTCGTTTTGCATAACAGTTTTTTTTGAAAGTGTACATTTACACTTTTTGGGTTGTTGCAAAGTTTTTGTCCATTTTAGTTTGTCAGAAACATCACTATAGTCTTTTGCATAAAGGTTTTCACTGAGACGACTATCACTACAAGAATAGGTTAACTCGTCTGTGGACGGACTCCAAGTTATGCCTAATACTCGTATCTTTAATGATTATTTGTTTTTTTTTTCAGTGGTATCACCAATTTTTAGGGACATGATTTTTATGATCATTGTGAATTTTCTGTATTCGTAGACCATTTGAGTAAAATGAATTCCATGTTTCTTTAGAGGATTGGTAATCTCTTGTTGTCGCTCAACTACGGTTTCCTCGGCATATGCACCTGACATCAAGTCGTTCACAAAATCAACTCGTTGGATGCTTTATGCATCATGCGGTAATATTCTCTGGGTTTCTTGAACAGTTTACTTCACTTATAGATTTCAAAGAATAAAATCGATGCCAGGCCGTAAGTTACCGTCACAAGCCGATAGTGCCTTATCTTTTCGGTTGGAGAAGATCGCCATACTATTTTTTGATATTGTGTGTCAGCCTTCATTACCCGTGCTTGGAAATAAATTTTCACCACATTCGAATTCCGAAGCGAATTTTGTGGTTTTTTGAATGGTTGTACACTATAAATCTGCCGTCATTTGTTTTTTGAAATACCGTTTGAAAACTATATTCACAACTGTTGCCCGGGAGATACATGTTTTGTGGTGCTGGCAATTGACTCGATATTCCAAAGGCATTTGCGAGGCAACCATTGAAACTGTTTCACTTCATTATGCATTGCTAGGTCTATCGGATTAGACAACCCAACCTGACATGAACTGGATGCGGCGTGATACGAACAAGTTACCATCCAATTCATAAAGGGTAACAATATAATTTTGATGTTGGTAATTTTTGGTTGAGCAATAAAATTACAACTGAGATTTCCTTTCGCTTTATAATTTTATTTTATTTATTTGGTCTTGTCTGCTTGGTGGTTGATGACAAAAGAGATAAAATTTATTTTCTTTTACAAAGTTAATTACAAAATATTTTCTATATATTATAGAGGGTTCTCGTGTAGCTTTATACCAATAACTAATTTGCCGCTAGATGGCATTACATTTACTATGTTGGGTATAAGCCGCGCTCTACAATAAATATAGTTTGCATTAGTAGTGGTATACAAAACGAAATGTCAACACAAATAATAATGTTTGACATAATAATAATGTTACATAATATTTATATATAATATTGTTAGTTTATTAATATAATAAAAATTATTGTGTTTTATGGGTAAGTATCCACGAGTTAATAAAGTGAACAGCATGAATTGAAATTTTATGTAAATACTGTGTCTTCAATATACACAACGTAATTTGGGTTGACAAATTATTAATTTAAAGTTCAAGTTCAAGGTCAAATTATTTTGTGTATATTGTTTACATACAATTGGTTTTGTTTTACATTAATAATGATTTGAGTTAATTTCTAGTTAAACGAAATGAATTTTTATAATAATAAGGTAAGTATTAATAATGACAAGGTAAGTATAAGTACTTAATTATTACAATATTTCTAGGTTGATGTATTTCATGTGACGTGTTTCAGGTAAATGATGTATTTCCGCCAGAGAATTTATACATGGTAAATATGACATGACATCATCGCTAACACAACCGAATACGGTCGTTTGATGTATGAACTTTTGTTTATCCCGCCTTCTTTTTAGAGTAAAATGAAGTAATCGGAACTAATTAATTGGGTTTCCCGGTGAGAATCAGCGTGAATCTCGCGAACTCTGAATTGACAGCTTCGTGATGATTTTTGTCAGGATAAACGCCTCTAGAGAATATACTGTGCCTCTGTTAATGCTTGCTCTGACGGTTACAACTCATTTTGCAAACAATTCTTTAGATTCTCCAAGTTCGCAAATAGATACAGGTCTCTTCAAATTTAAACGTTGAATCACTGAGAAAAATTTTGATTTGTAAAATTAAAAAACGACGAAGTTTCTAAAAATTTTAAACTTCTTTGAATTTAAAAAGTATTTTTTTGAAATTAAATGAAATTTATGCAAACTAATTAATAGCTTTTTTATTTTAATAACATATTTTGTAAAATGATTTATAAAATAATTTTTAAATTTAAAAAGTTTATTTCTTTAAACAGAATAATTTATTTCAAAAGAAGAGTTCTAGCATTTTAAAACAATTGATAATAATAACAACGTATGGAAATTTTTTGCGGCTATTTTAGACAAAATATTGTTTAGAAATACAATGACATTCACTTTTCCAGAAGTTTTAATTTGGTGATATAATTCGCCAAATCGACATGTTCTTATGTTACACTAAAGGTATAAAAGTTTGAATTTTTGTAGTGTGGTAGTTGCAACCTAATGAGTAGACCAACTTTTTATCAGAACGAAACCAAACTGCCAAGAAAGCACTTGAGGTGGTGCTCATTACATTTTGTTAAGGGTTGTGTGTATTTTTACACAAATTGGGGAGGTGGTGTTAATTTTTTACTTTTTGTGGTAGATATATTATGTTATGAGTAGATGACCTCTTTGTTTTTGCTTGTATAACATTTGTTAAACATAATTATTTAAAAATTAAAATAAATCTTTTAAAACTAGCCAATAGTTTTTTATTCTTAAAAAACAATTTCTTAAAATTTGAATGAATTTTTCAATAATGAATTTTTATTTATTAGATGACCAGCTCATGCGGTTTAATTCTTTTAAGGCGTCTCAGTTCTTGTGTTATGTCAAGAAGTTGTATTGCTTCACTGTTGGTATGTTGCAGTAACCTTCTTTCATGTTTGATGGCAAATTCCTGAATAACTTCATCAATCCATTTAACGTTTAGGTCGTTGTGTAATTCCTCGTTGGTTACGTAGCGGTAAGCATTCGTTATTGTTCGTAGAAATTTGTTTTGGCAACGTTGAATAATTAAACGATTTGATTGTTTAGTAGTTTGACAAACATAAATAAGGAAAGTATTTTTGAAAATTAAAACAATTTTTTTATTTTTATATATAAATTTGGCGGAAAAATTCGATTTTAAAAACGAGACTTTTCGCCTAAAAAATATATGTAGCTATATTTTTTTGATTTTATTTGTATATTTTTTTATTTTAACAGGTTTTTTTCTCAGTGTGCTTGCTTGCGTAATGATGCTCACTTGGGATTATGAGTCCAAGAGGGCAGGTAGGTTGGCCGTAGAGTAGATTTTTATGAGATTGGACCGCTTAACTGGAACAATGATTGATTCTAATGCGTTGATATATCGAGCCAGGAACTTTAAGAAGTCTACGAATGCAGGATTGTCTACGTCTGTCGTTGTTTTTGGCCATTGTGATTTCGATTTCCCATCTAGTTTATTCAATAGTAAATAGGTAAGACACGGGTTTCGTCACTTGGACCGCTTAACTGGAACAATGATTGATTCTAACGCGTAGATATATCGAGCCAGGAACTTTAAGAAGTCTACGAATGCAGGATTGTCTACGTCTGTCATTGTTTTTGGCCATTGTGATTTCGATTTCCCATCTAGTTTATTCAATAGTAAATAGGTAAGCCACGGGTTTCGTCACTTTCTTCCATTGCCTTTAGTTACAGAATCACTAATAACCTTTCAATAATTACTACAGTAGCCATATGAATCACGGGTTGCTTGATAAATATACTTTTAAATGTGTAGCTGACTGGTCTTTTGAAGCTTTATCGCCCCTTTCATTTATTTAAAGCTCCCTACTAGTTTGTCTCTATAAGACAGATGTAACGCAGCTATTTTTCAGTTTCTCCACACAAATGACCTTGAGTAAAATGATGGCCATTGGTGTACTCTCCAGAAATTATTGGAATATTTAACTTAGGTAATCTAACTTTGGCTGGGCCACTCGTATTATGACTCATTGAAGAATCTAGTCCTGTACACGTACCTAAGGTTGAAGAAGTCGACCAAATCAACGTATTTTAACCCTTTATTGCATTGTAGTAGTTCCTTTCTTATCTATCTTGATTGGCGTTTGGTGATTGGAATGATAATAAAAGTTTACGATTTGCATCATTTTTCGCTTATTTGGATGCACGTTGTTTCTTAAGATGTACTATTTTCATTCTGATTATTCGAGCAAACTGGTATTTGTAAACTTCACAATATATTTCACCGGACAGAATTTAAAAATATAAAATTTATCATGCAGCTCGTAGTCGAGTTAATAATTACGCAATTTACTTTTGGAATTTTCACTTTTAGGCTTTCACAAATGGCTACTTATTATGACAGGTGATCCCTCTGGATTAACCGGAACTAGGAGAAAATGAGTTAATTTCTGGTCGAAGTAACACCGGCTCGACAGATCATTTATGTCTGTAAGCCCGCGAATGGCCTGAGTGAACTATTTATTGTTGATGAATCGAAATCCGGGAACGGATCAGAACGTTACAAATCTTCATTTTAATGTTGTATGTACGAGAGGTCTACTTATAAGAATAATAACTTGTCAATTTTTTAGTATGGAAAATATTATTTTGAAACATCGAATAGGTAGAGTGATTTTACTTCCAAAACGATTTGCAAAAGGGCAAGTTCAGTGCGTCGCCCAGTTTGTTAATGCAACTCTATGTGTTTCGAGTGGTAACGAGTTGTAAATGTACAATTTCTGGCTAATTTTTGATACCAGATGAATTAATTTACAATACTGAAATAAAATAAAAAATTAAATAACCAACATTTTCAGGTATCCGAGTATGTCTCGAATCTTATGTCTTCCAGGTTGAGAAATGCATTTATTTTTAGGTACCAAACAACTTTTGTTTAATTTTTAGATCAGATGTTTGCATTTATTGTGCAACTTTTCTATAGAACATTCTGTAGGGTTAAATACAAAATTATTTATATTTAATTTATGCGAGATTAAACTAATTCTATATTTGGAGAAAACCAAAGAAATTTGCAATAAACGTTTTTAAGATCATTTGAAACTACTCTCGACGGATGATGGCTAGGTATACCTAGAAATGTTAATGATTTAATTACTTGCACCACATAATATTACGTTGATTGAAGATTTATCCCTAGTTTTGTGCAAAGTGGCGTAGCAATAAATTTTAGGTGTTCTTAAATGAGTTAAGAATGTGAACGCTGCATTACTAAACATAAAAAATATTTTATTGATAATTTCCGAATAAAAAATCGCCAGTCACTTTAATTTCATATAAGCACATACAAATATTTTTAGAAGCATAAAATATGCTATAAAATTCGATATATCATCTCGTATCATTCGCATACAAGTATACGACCATCAATGCGAAAAAACATTGGAAATTAAAAATCATCTTAACACATCACTGGAGAGTAATAAACATCACAACACTTCACATAAACCAAATTTATATGTTAAAGATATAGTGATTGGCAGAACAAGGATGATATATTGTCAGGTATAAACATCTATTAATGTCCGATTCACAATTCATCGTACATCTTATTTATTATATACTGAACCAGTCGGGTTAACAATGAAATAAAATAGAATTTAAATTTTAATGTATTTTTATAGACTATATGGGTTAGATGCCTGATAAAATTTGCAACTTTAGGTGCAATTCAACCGATATTAATGAAACGTCTTAAATTTATACAATGTATCGATAAAGTGTTTTTCGACATTGAAGGAAACATGCTAATAAAGAAATGAGCATAACAATTTAAACAAAAAATTGCATGAAATAAATTAGAAGCCCACGCGACAGCATACTACCAGCAAAAATATTCTTGATACCAATAAAAAGTAAATTTTATTATAATGTTTTTAACTACTCGCATTATGTATGCCATTGCACTCTGCTTGACCGTGGAGTAGCAATTCGCCGTTTTTCAACGGTATGAAAAACACTGTGTTGAAAACAAAATTCTTTGAAAAATTAAGGACCACATCGAAACTATCATCAATATAATGAATTGATTTAATTAAAAACCAAATCGTTTGTAATTTATTTTAATTAACCTGTTACACGTAACTATACAAAATATTTTTTGTGTCATGATTTCGTTCGTGAACATTAGTTTAAATTTCGACATTAAGTAGTTTTTTATTATATACAAAGTAAAGAATTTTTTTGTTTGGTAAAAATTATTTAGGTTGGTGGAATTTTTATTGTGAAAGCATGTATAAATAATACAAGTGGAAATTTATTATTTTTGTAAATTAACAACGTAAGTGATTGCTTGTTGAATACCTAAATCACATTTATTTTGGTTAAAATAATTAGACATATGAAATATTTTTAAAATCAAAAATTGTCGGCTGGGCAAGGATATTTTAAATCAGCAACCGAAAAAATCAAGACGAATGTCACAAGTCGTCTACCAGCTTAAAATTATCACCTTAAAGACAAAGATGATTACTTGATACCGATGACTGATTTATTTTAATTACTAAATAGTCTCATTTTCAGATTTTACAAGTTTGATATGGTGTAATTTTATGCCTTATTGATTAAAATCGACCATATTCTAGTACAAAATAAAGAGTATTTTTTAGGGGCGAAGAACTCTAAATTGAAATAAAATATTAGAAAATATTTATAATATGCATGGAATTGGCTTTATTTGAATAGTTTTTTTACAAAAACTGAAGAAGGAATATGTATATCCGAAATCAATCTTGCCGTATTTAGTGAAGGTGGCAATTCCAGATCTGGTACATATTGTAGTAAATGTATATTTGACGAAATAGAAGATAGTCCAATCTGAGAAGTACGTTCTAGAGCTATTTCAATTTGTTCTTTGTTTTTCATCAATTTTCATTTTCTTCGTTATTGATGAGCTTTGATGCTCAAGATTGGGTGTGCGGTTTGATAAAATTGCAAATTTTATAAAAATATATAAATAAATAAATAAATTTCATATAATTTCCCCACTTCATCCGATAATATGAAATTATAAATTTTTTCTGACAACAACTCGTCATTTCTGGTAATATGTATTCACTTATCCCCCGCTTTACACACCACTCTTTTTACACGATTTCGCTTTTACACGGTTTGAGAAAACAAAATAAAAATTAATTTTGAAGCTGAATTATAATGACTCATACTCATACTAATCATTCATATGACTTTTCTTTCCTAAATTGTATAAGTCAAAATACCTAAAAATATTCTATTTAATTAAATTCTCTATCTATGTTTAGATAGATGACAAAGCCCTAACAATGTACATATATGGGGAAACAAAAAATTAATTTTTAATTGCAACTTTGTTTTTTCTTCTTGTTAACTTTATGTAAAAAATAGTTTAGTTTGAAATGTATTCCAATTGTCGAATGTTAACAGAATAAAACAGAATGTTGTATCAGAAAAAAATTGACGAAGTAAAGAGAACTTAATAATAATGATGGATTTGCAGTTTTTAACATTTTCATCTAGACATAAAATTCAAAACTTATAATTTTTGTGATTTTACCATGTAAACGCACATCCCCAATAGAAAACTTATGAGTTTTAACCTCACAGAAAAGTATGAAAAATATTTTGACAAAAAAAAATTGTTTGTTGTTGTTGATGGTTTCGTTATGAAAAGAGTAAAAGGCAAAAGTCATAAGGAAAAAATATGTGCATTGGGGATGCGGTGTAAGTAAAATTGATCATTCTCTTCAACCAAACTCTCTGTTATTATTTCGGTCGAACTGTAGCAAATGTAATAACAAAAAATAGAAAAGAAAACGACCAAAAAGGGGAATTCCCTAATTTTGTGCATACAAAAATAATATGATTGATTTGTAAAAAACGCATTCGTTGTTTTAGTTTAATTTCAGTAACTGTGTGGTGTGGATCGTTGTGTTTTGTAAATTCAATTTTTAAGTTTCTATAACTTTAGGTACGAAGCCATATTTTTTTTTAAAGAATTTTTAATTATGTCGAAATATTTGATAGACAGACGATAATGTCGAAAGAATCTAAAAAAAGAAGAGTTATATCTTTAAAAACCAAAATTGATATTTTGGATCGCATTAGTAAAGGTGAAAAATCAAAACATGTTGCTAGAGCATATGGTATGAATGAAGCGACAATAGGAACTATCAAAAAAATGAAAACAGCATCAGGCAAATTGTAGCGGCAGGAACAGATATCAGTCAAAATAGAGCATCATACGTAAGAGATATTGCTATGGAAAGTATGAAGAAGGCGTTAATGATCTAGATTGAAGATCAAACTCAAAAGCGTATGCCTATTGATACAAATGCCATCACACATAAAGCGTTAAAAATTTATTCAAAAATAAAGGAACAGGAACCATCTACGTCTGCAACTGATAAACAGAAATTGAACTTTTCTGCAAGCCATGGATGGTTCGAGCGTTTCAAACATAGGCATTCCTTGCATAATTTAAAAATAAAAGGTGAGATAGCATCGGGTGACGTGAATATTCCCTGCAAGGGAAGATCAAGGGATAATCTCCACATTTAAGGCGCTGTACATTAAGCGAACGTTCAGATCTATTTTAGATCAAATGGATAATGACGCGTCCTTATCAGTGATGGATGCATGGAAAAGGTTTACAATATTAGATTGTGTTAAACATATTACATTAGCTTATTCCGAAATAAAACAATCTACGCTTAATGCATGCTGGAAGAACATATAGCCACAAGTTGTCGATATTGACCTTCCAAATGTAACGTTGGAACCTGAATATTCGGAAATAGTAGGGTTGGTGCATTTAGTGAGAGGAGAAGGTTTTGTTGATTTGGAAGAGGAAGGTATTCTTGAGTTAGTAGAAGATCAAGAATTTGACACCGATGACTTAATTAATATGGTTGCCAATGCAAATGATCCTGGAAGCGATACTGACGAAGAGAATGAATGGGTGTTATTTACATCAAAAATCATTCGCGAGGGACTGGAGTTCGGCCGAAAATTGGGTTACCATTTTGTTCAATATGATACAAATATAGAACGGGCTCTAAGGTTTCAGCGGGATATCAACAAATGTTTAACTCAGTACTAGGAGGAATGCAAAAATCTTAGTACACATCAACCATTAATTACAGATTTTATGAGCAAGTTTTCTAGAGCAGAAGTTGTCCCGAATGTAGCAATCATCCAACCGCACTCACCACAAACGATTTCCAGCGATGAAAGTGAAATTCAACCCACTAAGAAGAAAAGCGTTATTTTTAACGATACTGATAGTAGTGATTAAATATTTGAAATATTTTTTTTTATAATTTATACATGCATGTCTGCTTTTACATAATTATTTTAGACATAATGAATTATTAGCTTTATATTTTTATTTAACGTTCTGTGTTCAATGAAATTATTTTATTTTTAAGTTTGTATTTGTTATTTTATAATTTATTTTATATATTTTACGTTAAAATAAATGAATTATTAAAAATCAAACGATAATTCAAGAATTTTGTTTGATTTTTTCGATTTACACGGTTTTTCATACAAAAATCCAATTTTCGATTTACACGGTATTTTTCGGAACCAATCTCCCGTGTAAATCGGGAAAAGCTTGATTGTGAAGTTATGTATGGTTGTGAAATACAGCCACACACACGGACACACACAAACAAAGTCAAACAGATTTTTTAAAAAATAGTTGACTTTGGCAATATAGCGAAAGATAAATCATAAATGGAAAGTAAAAATGGTATTACACTATTGGCATTAGACTTAATCAGGAATATTCACAGGAATATTCTCTTGAAAAATGGTAAAAAATTTGGAACCAATTATGAAAAATATTGACATTTGACCAAACTAAAAAATATGAAGTCGAATTGAACTGTAAATATTTTGTTCACTTAAACAGAATATTTCTTTAAATCATAATGCAGTTAATGGCAGCTGTTGTATTTCTTCCTTAAAAATGGTGAGCTAAGTAAATATGAACTAGATTCTTGAGGTTTTGCGATAGGAAGAAGAGACCTACATCGGCAAGCAACGGAGATATGGCCGTCACTAACTAAGAGTCTCTAACTAAAATTTTAACCGCACATAGCACGTAAACAATATCAGCGGCATTATGGGTTTTTGATATGTGGTTATGATGTGGTTCTTGACGATGTGAATGCCCTCGATGTAGTACCGCCGATGTGAGGGTGATGTCGCTTATCGGCGATCTAGTTGTGTACTCTAATTAAGCTTGTCTGTCAAAATTCCTATTGGTGATGTGGTGATCAGCTATGTGGCTGTCGGATATGTGAGTGCCGTTGTTATGGATGCTTCTAGCGATTCAACTATTATGACAATTATATTGCGTTTTTCAAAATCTTTATTGTTCGCGTCTGTGTTACAAGGGAATGTGTACAAAGGGCCGAATGTCGAAGGGCCGAATGTCGAAGAGCCGAATGTCGAAAGGCCGAATGTCGAAGAGCCGAATGTGTCGAAGGGTCGAATGGGTTGAATGGCCGAATGGGTCGAAGGGCCGAATTTTTTTTTGTTTTTATAAATATAGCTTTATAATTTGTTGTTTTATTGAATAATTTGTAATTTTTTTTTTTTTTTTGTTAAACATAAATAAATTTCTTATGAATTTATGTATTTTACTACTTTTCATCAAGTATCCAGTCAGCGATACATCTTGGTGAAGGAAAATTTTGTCATGCTCCACCAGTATATGTAAAAAAAAAAAAATAAATTAAACAAAAAAAAATATATTTCTAAAAACAAAAAAAAATCAAAAAACAATCGGCCCTTCGACATATTCGGCCCGTCGACAAATTCAGCCCTTCGACACTCGGCCCTTCGAAACATTCGGCCTTTTGAAATTCAGCCCTTTGATATCATACCGTTACAAGCACGGTCAAAGCAAAACATACAATTTGCTAATTCTCGAACTTCAATATCCATATTATTTGTGGCTTTCAACGATGTTTATTTAGTCGGTGTCGCTGTCGATGAGGTGCGGTTATGTATGTCGCCAAAGTGATGGCCGTGAAGTGGATGTCGGCGAAGATCAATTTCGGCGGCAACATCGGCGAAAAAACGAAGGTTTAGATTTTGGGAAACCGATTTTTTTTTTGGTTTTTTTTTGATCCGTGCGTCATAGAATTACGAAATCGCGTAATTTTTATTGGTGCGGGTTGTTTTAATAAATTTCACAGTAAGCAATGACCGATAAATTTTTAACTTATACAACTTATAATAGTTTTTTCCAACAAGTACAACATTGAATAGTTAATATTTCAAAAACTATGCGTGATTAGAAAAAAAAAACGGACGAATGTTTTTTTACTAAATCGTCTGATAAATTAAAATTTGAAATAAAAAACAAAAATTATTGATTTTTTTGAGAAAAAATTAATTAAATGATATTTTTTTATTTTGTGCTTTTTAGTGTCTTTATGGAAAATACTATGGATGAATATTTTCACTCACAAGAAGAAAGAAGAAATCTGTGCCTAAAATTACAGAAAAATATAAAATAAAATAAAATAAGTTATCATAATTTTTAGAATAATTATTGGCATTTACATGATAGTGGGTAACGGCTCATTTCTGGGCAGATGCGTAGTAGACTTTTCTTCAAGGCATTTACGCGACTCATAACACGACTAGTTTCAGTCATTTAATGCGAAATCGCGAACCAGAATTCAACTTTCTAAAGAGTTAACTCTAGTTTACATAAAATAGGATGTTATGGTGAATATAAATTGATTCATAAAATATATTAAACGTATACAGAAAAGTATCTTTTGAAATATTTTCGGCTCAAAGGATTTTAAATAATTTATCCTTACAAAAGTATAAAAATGTAATAAAACAATAAAATCTATCTTTCAACATACATACCTCTTTACATCTTTCGTATATACATACATGTTTCAATCTTTGATGAGTTTGGGATCCATAAAATATACAACAAGAGTGGCAGCATAACAAAAAATATTAAAAAGGATATTTTATGAATAATTTGTATTCAGAAATCAATATTCCTTTTATTATATATATGTAAAGTACATAGACTAAATTACAAGGATACAAAATTGTTACGTTTCGAGTCTGTACCGAAAAGGTGGCTGGATGGTCGTAAAAGTTATAGCTAGGCAAATCAATAAACTCTTTAGGTATGTTTGGAGCGGGCAGATAATGTTTGTTTTATAATTTAGCGAGGTTATCTGATATTGATAACATTTTCCCATAGTAGTTTTATGTATTGCTTATAGTTTTCTGAATTATAATTGTACTCTTTTGTGTTAAGTAAAATAAAACTATTTTTTAATGGACTGTATTAGGTTGCTGTCCCTTCTTTGGTTTGTTTGAAAAGAAACAAGTTTTTGATAAAATGTCGATTACAATGTTTGTTGGCCAACATTAATTTGTGATATTGAATACACTCATTTAAACGGGATCCGTTCATAACTGCATATTTTAAAATTGCATTTCTCAAAACGCCATATTTAAAAACTGCATAAGGTACAAAATTGCATTTTTCAAAACTGCATATTTCAAAACTGCATAAGGTACAAAACGGCATAAGGTACAAAATTGCATTTTTCAAAACTGCATATTTCAAAACGGCATAAGGTACGAAACGGCATAAGGTACAAAATTGCATTTTTCAAAACTGCATATTTCAAAACGGCATAAGGGTTAAAAGAGCATTTTTCAAAACGGCCTTTTTCTAAACGACATATTTTAAAAAGACATTTTTCAGAATGGCATTTTTTAAAACTGCATTTTTCAAAACGGCATTTTCCAAAATAGCATTTTTAAAAACTGCATATTTCAAAACGGCCTAAGTACAAAACTGCATTTTTCAAAACTGCACAAGACAGAATGAAATATTTTAATCGATTATGAATCTAGAATTATCTTTTCATTAATTTCTGGAGTATGACCAACAGGTACGGTTATTTATTACATTACACGATGAAATTTGAGATGAATGAAATTTTTGAACATTTGTGAACGATTCTTGGATTAAATTCTAGGATAAAGTCAAATGAAAAGGAACTTGACTATTTCTTAGTTGAGTAAGATTTAATTTCACATGTTTAGGTTTAGTATAGGTATGTTATAAGAAAGGGCCTTCATGGAAATTAGAAATTATTTGAAGATTTAGTATGCATATAATATTCTCCTTCACCTGAATTTTTCTACCTATGTCGTTTCGAAAAATGAAATTTTGAAAAATGCCGTTTTGAAAAATGTCTTTTTAAAAAATGTCGTTTTAAGAAATGCCGTTTTGGAAAATGCCGTTTTGTACCTATGTCGTTTTGAAACATGCAATTTTGAAAAATGCCGTTTTAAAAAATTCCATTTTGTAAAATGTCTTTTTAAAAAATGCAGTTTAGAAAAATGCCGTTTTGAAAAATGCAGTTTTGTACCTTATGCATGAAAAATGCAGTTTAGAAAAATGCCGTTTTGAAAATGCAGTTTTGAAAAATGCCGTTTTGTACCTATGTCCTTTCGTACCTTATGCAGTTTAGAAATATGCTGCTTTGAAAAATGCAATTTTGTACCTTATGCCGTTTTGTACCTTATGCCGTTTTGAAATATGCAGTTTTGAAAAATGCAATTTTGTACCTTATGCCGTTTTGTACCTTATGCAGTTTTGAAATATGCAGTTTTGAGAAATGTCATTTTAAAATATGCAATTTCGACCTAGACCCATTTAAACTCCACAAAGTGAACATTTGTAAGGTTCAGCTATCATCTAATTATACCGTTTTATCATTTTAAGTTTGGGTTATTAGAATATTATTCTATGTTTAGGGTTTGATGTACATTCTATTTGTTGACTTTTGAAAGAGATGTATGTTGAGACGTGAAACTGGTGTGAACATGATCCCCACCTTGAACCGGATTTCTTCAATAGTTGAAAATTTTAATTTCGATTTTAGACAGATATTTGCACACGTGTACATTTCTAAAAAATGTAAATACTAAAAAAAAATTTGTTTATAAAATGCTATTTCGAAATGAGCCGTGGACTCTCGTATATAATTTTTGAACATTCACGCTATTTTTATATGAAAGAATGTCGGTGTAGCTTATGGTAAACTACACAAATCTCAGAGATTGTCTCCCGTAGCGGCTATAAAGATTTGAAAGAGCATACGTTATGGAATTAAAATCACCACCCTATGGCTCATTTCGAAATGGCATTTTATAAACAAAATTTTTTTAGTATTTACATTTTTTAGAAATGTACACGTGTGCAAATATCTGTCTAAAATCGAAATTATGTCTAAAAATATTAGTTTTGGATACTCGCGTATATTTCTGGCCAAAATATAAAAGTGTCCACAAATTTAAAAGTGTTCGAAAACTTCACACCGGTTTTCACACTGTTTGTTGTTCACGGCTTCATTGTTTACTTTGAAATTAATTAGTATATACATACATACATCTGTTGTAAAGATTAAGTGTATGTGTGTGGCTTAGTTAAAAGTGTAATATGTTTGTTTAGTGTAGTGAAAATATAAAATGGAAAGTGACGCCGTATTTGTACATCTTTTCGGTAAGTGATTTAATTTCTATAATTATCGCAATGCAAAATATGTATTAGTACCTCGTCTTTTGCTTTGCTTCTGAGTTTTATCTTGCTTTAACAGATTTAAAAATAAGAATTATGGTTTAGTCAACTTGCAAAAGGGGTTCTAAAACGGTTCTTGGACCGGTGGTTTGTTGCTTTTGCAGGTTTTTATATTCGCTTATGTTGTCTTTTTCTAATATATATCTTATTCGTTTGTTGAGAAAACGCGACTGTTGAGCTAATGTGAATTGGGGAAAATTACAAATTTGTACAAAATTAAATGGTGGGACAAATTTAAAATTTGATAATTTCAAAATTTTAATGTTTAATTTTAACCTTGATGCCCGCGATTAAAAAAATGCTTATCTCTTGGTACTACGATGTTAAGGACAGTTGCAATTCGAAAAGATAGTCGAGTGACTAGTGAGCGTCACTATTTAATATCAACTTGACTATAGGGTTCTGGGGTACGTCTTCTAATGACTTTACTTGTTGTTCGACCACTTCAATACTATTTTCGTATTTATCTAAATGGATTACGTGCATTAATTTTTTGTAACCACTGATATATGCCTGCCCTTGTTTAGAGGGTATATTACTCTCCGACTGGACCTCGATCATTGCTAACCTGAAATAATCGATTGATATTATTTTTGTTAACATTTCCTTTTTTTTTGTTACAACGGTAACTTTATTATTTTGAATTAATTTATTTTTTTGATATTTGGGACGTACTTTGGTACGAGTATCTTCTCTAGTTCGGTTTTCTTTTCTAATGTAGCAATGTGTTTTTCATCGCATAGTTGTTGATACGGTACTTCATGTTAGTCCAAATATGTTATTTCATTTGGACAAGCAAATTTAACTTTTAATTTATAATAATGACCTGTAAGTACTTCGAATGGTGTACATGGAGTGGCAGATTGGATAGATGAGTTATTCGATAGTGTATAGCTCTATCAGTCTGGCATTAAAATTTTGAGATTTTTTAATAGTATAATTTTAACTAATTCTTGGAGAGTAGAATGTGATCTATCGATGGGAGAGTTTCCTGGTGCGTGGTGTAATGTTTCAAAAATGTAACAAATTCATGTTCTTTAAACGTATTTTCGTTATCCATTATGCTGCTGCAAATTTTGAAAATTTAACCATTATTGTGAGATTGCTTATGAAAGAAAACAATGTCCATGTGGACAATCTCCATTAACTGTTCGAATTTGGGGCGGTTGTTTATCGTCGCTTGATGTGCTTTTGAATCATTTCATTTTGGTGTGGAAAATCATATTGTCGTTTGACTTGTTCATGGTTTTCCATTATTCCGCAATGATTTCAATAAATTATGTTGATTTTGAATTATTTCTATTGGTTTCTATTTTTTAAAATTGATTGTCAGTTGTCCAGGTTCCGTTCGAGACAAAGCGTTCGTATTGGTGTTTTTGGTGCCTTTCTATATTCTATTTGGTAATCAAACTCCTCAAGTTTTAAACGCCACTGGATCAGTTTGGTGGAATTGTTTTCTTTTAAGGAGGAAAGCCACGTTAGTGGTTTGTGATCCGTTATAATAGTGAATCTTCTTCCGAACAGATATACGGTCTGTAATACTTAGTTAATTCTCACGCATTCTTTCAGAATTCTTGAGGCATAACAAATAGGAAGATGTTTTCTTATGATACCATGTAAAAAACTGCTCGTAGTGCTACGTTGTTGCCGGGTCGTAACAAGAAAAGGCTTTCCAATAGAATAGCTACAAAGATGTTTGCATTTCTCAAAATGATTCACATATTGTTGGTCCAGTACCACTTTCTATACCTTTCCTAAAGCACTCTATCATAGGTTTTGTCTCATCAAAGAATATTGGTATGAATTTCCTATAATATCTAATCAAGCCAATGAAAGTTTTAATTTGATTCTCTGCCCTGGCCTGGGTATTGGGAAGTTCTACATCTTGAGATGTGATTTCTTTGTGCAAGGATTCAGACTTGTGTAGTTGGATTTTTAGATTTGCATTGCCCAACTTATCGAAAACAAATTGTATGCTGGTTATGTGCTCTTGAACTGAAGTGGAGTATAAGATTTTGTCATCCATGTAGCATAACTTTATTTTTCTCTGTGATTCATTTAGAACGTTAAACATAACTGGTTGAAGAGCCTATGGGTTTTCGGTATGTCGCTGGGGTCGACTTCTATCTGGCGAAAACCAGATGCAAGATCCAAAATAGTGAAGTTGTTACCTAATTTGTCTATTATATCATTGATGTTAGGTAACAATTCAATTTCCTATAGTCTATCACCAGCCTCCATTTCATCTTCACACTAGCGTCTTGTTTCTTGGGCACTATCCATATGAAAGAGCTCCAAGGGGCCTGATAATACTTTGGTCTAACATTTTGGAAATTTGAGATTCGATTTCCCCCGTTTTCAAAAAGTGGCTCTGACTATAATAATTTTTTTATATAGTGACAGCTGATTTCCGCTACTAATAATAATAATACATTTAAAAGTGTTAGCATTTCTAATTCTTCTAAGATTCTTCAACCCTCCGAGATAATGTACAGTAATACTACATTTTCTTTATAGTTTCCTGATCGGCCAGTTTTTAATACTGAGTTTTATTATTAAAAATTAATAAATTGTAATTTGTACATAACCAAAACACGTTTTAATCTCGGGTTTAGTTGATAAAAAAAGCTTCCAAATTGTTCGTGTTTGCGATAATTGACGATTTCAGATCGAAGATAGTTTACTTCAAAAACTACATTGAAGTGGCAATGGCCGTCGCTAGAAATATAATATATTTACATTATATATTTAATATACCAGATAACAAATTTTTAATTATAGGTCGAGTTTTAATTTCAATTTAATTATAATTTGTCTTATTTTAAGTTAATTTAATTGTATATTTAAGATTTAACGACAATTGGTTTAGTAATATTATTTTAATATTTTAATATGTAGATTAAATGACTATGGTTATTTGTAACACTGAAGTGTCGTTGAAGGGAAAGTTTATGGGTTGACTTTTTTTTTTTTTTTTTTTTTAACTAAAATTTATATTCAGACAACATGTACATACATAGATAGTTATTTGTATTTTTGGGATAATGGCACTTCTTTTTTTAGATTATTTACTACTAACTAGCTATACTTATTATTAATTCTGTCATCTTACAGATTCCTGATTACCTCAATAGTTTTATTTAATTCTGGTTGGGAATAAATTGTAATGTATTATTTGTTTAGGTATTGGGGATTCTTAACCTGTACGTTCATTATGGATAAATTACCTTATAGATTCCAGATTAGCTATTTGTGAAACCATATGTCTTTGTTTCATTTTATTTCTATAAAATATGTTTATTGTATTAGATTAGGGATGGTAAGGTTATCCGTTGAAAAGGGGATCCTTCCGTTTGATACTACAATATTTGGATTCGATTTATTTTATTTTATTGTATTTTATTTGTTTTACGACAACCAAATTAATTTAGTTTATAATAATCATTACATTACATTTATTCTATTCAAGAATAGTTTAACTATATCGTACAAAATAATGAATCTCTAACTCATAATAATGATATTTAATGTCAGGAAATTTACCATTAAGATGCCAACATAATTAATTATCAATTTTTTTAAGATGCTGTAATAAAACGGGATAAATGTAGCATTTCAAATCAATAATTTTCATGTTTAGTTGTGTATGGATTTTCAAGTGCAACGCGTTAATTTTAAAACCCGGTTGATACGAAAATTAAAATAAATTGTGCGTGTATTGTGCGTTTCAGTATAGTGTTCTAGGTAATACGAGTGTTTTGTGACCCTTTTTAAATCAGTGCTTTAGTATATTGTTGTAGTGTATGAAATTTTCGTATAGACAACAAGTTTTAGGTAAGCGACAAATTTATGATTTTTCAAAATGGTGGCCAGTTTATGGTGTACTTGTTTCCCTATGTCAGTTTTTAATGTACGCGAATATTAATAATAATACGTCTATAAGTCTGTTTTTACAGATTATGAAATATGAATGGACTCAATACTTTCTGTGGGGCAAAAAAAAAGAACGCGTAACTTCCGATAATATTTTTTGTCGCGTTAGTCCAGTAGCGCTATTTATAAAATGCGTTAGTAAAGCGGCAAAGAAATACATTTTTTATTATTGTACTCTAGTATTTATTTTGGATAATTTAATCAGACAAAATTCAAGCATCTGAAAAACTAAATTTGTTTATTGCGTTATTATAGTAGCGTAAGTTATAAGATACGTTAGTTTAGCTGCAAAGGAATATATTTTTTTAATGGTGTACTCTAGTACCTATTTTGGATAATTTAATCAGACAAACAACAATTTTTCGCATTAATTTTAGTGTAGTCGTTTAGAAAATCAATCGTCTGTATAAAAATTAAAATAAAATTTCCAGTTTCACAATACAGGTATAGGTAAAAATAATTGTAATACAAAGTCAATAACGGGATAAATTTGGCATTTTAAATCAATAATTTTCATGTTTAGTTGTATTAATTGAGTTTCAAATTTGAACTTTGGATAAAACTCTAATTTGATTAAATGCTAACTTTCTTTTATTTTAAATTAAAATTTAATTTAATTGTATATAAGTTTTAATTCGGCTGTATTGGTTGGGTTATTTGGTTATTGGGTTTCCTATACAGCTGTACTTGTTATTGTTTCTCTCATCTTACAGATTCTTGATTACCTTAATAGTATAATTCTGTTAATTCGTTACGGCAATGGGATTCTAGAACTGCGTCAAAAATTGTTTTTAATGTATTACATCATCGATTCTAGATAAGCTGCTCTTGAAACCGGATCTTGTTTCACAATATTTTTATTTAAAAAATATGCATAATTATGGCAGGGGTGGCAGTGACTGTTTGTCTTTTACATTATTTTAATTAAAACCATTATTATTCAAATTATTTTATTAGAAATAAATACATTCAGCAGATTTCAAAGCCTGTGGAAAACTGAACCATAATTTGCTCTTTTTTTCTTTAATAATATTAGGGGATTTCTGGATTGGATTAAGTTTACAAGATTTAATATGTTGTTGGAGAACCAGTTTAATTTAGTTTATGGAAAATTGAACTATTTAGTTTATTGAAAATGCAACTCATAATATTAAAGTTTTGTTGCAGGAAATGTATGGGTACTACTATATATGGGTACTTAATTAATTATTAAATGTTTTTCAAGACGCTGATTGCCGAACTTTTATACCATAAAACCAAAAATAATTGTGCTGTCTTGTGCTTATCAATTTACTAACTATTGACTACTTAGGTGTCTGTAACCGGGTCAAGTCTATCATATCTAACAACCTTTCCTATCCCTCCATCTTGTTATATGTAAAAGGGGTGTACGGTAGGCCCGGCGTATCCAGGATCCCTGCTTAGTCTTGGCCGTACATTCTAATCAATCAATCAATCAACATACATACATCTGTTGTAAAGTCTAATAGACTCTTTAAATGAACGCCTTTCACAAACATGTCTTCGAAGATACAAATGTACTCTTTCAAACTTTTAATACCACGACCCAGCTTAGTTTATAAAGTTATCGGTCCCGCATAGTCGACTATCAACTTGAAAAATGGTTTGCGCTTCATTCACTTGATTTTCTGAAAGATTTCCTATCAGTTGGTTATTATCATTGTCTTAGGTAACACACAAACAAGACACCTTCTAGCAACATTTCTTTCAATGGACTTCACTCCAACCATCCAAAAATTTTGTTCGAATCAAATGAGACAAAACTGGCGTTCCTGCGTGTAGATTCAAATGGCGATAATGGATGACAATCAAACGACTTATTCGATTTTGATATGATTAAGGGATGTTTGTGTTTGTGTCCAAGTGTATAGTTTTGAAGATGGCCACCAACGCGAAATACACCATTTGCATCGATCTTAGGAGTTAATGAAATAATCTTTGATTTGGACAGATCACGTTGCTTTCTTATTGCACCGGAGAATGTAATGCATTTTACCTGTTTAATGATCAGAAGCAATTCTGATAATGGGTCCTTATAATTATTTCGTGGAAGCCATCTGAGTATGCAATTATCCTTAATAGTTTGTCCCATGAATTTTTTTTCGATATGACAGTTGTTAGTGCGTGGTCATCGTTTACGTTTAAAGCGAACGAAATTTTGAATAGCTTTATTTTATCTTTCGGTTTCTTTCGTTAATTGTGCATCTATCAATTGATTCAGCCATTGCGGGAGTCGAATTTTGTATCTGTCAATATTTATGCTGGCCATTAGAGGCAATTGTGTTTTAATTTTAGACCATGCATTTACTATTTCAGCTGGAACCTCTTCATCCCATCCATTTTTATTGCACAAAGTTTATGAAACATAATCGTTGGCATTACTGTTATTGATGAAAGCAATTTAAATGGATCATAAATCTGTCCTGACTGTGAAATAAAAGAACGTTTCGTTAAAGTACCATAGTTTTCGGTCACCCCGGCCAGACTACACCTCGTTCAATTTGTTTTTATTGTCTTCCATGTTTCCCGCATGTGATTACCATTTACGTAAATTGGACCAGTGATCTTTTAGTATGGATCAAATTGTCCCGTTTTAGCGAAAGAGCGTCAGCGACAGTGTTACCTCCAGCGATGAGAAAATCAATGTAAAAATCACGAAGTATGTCGGTAAAAATCGCGCGCATGTTACACCGATAGCCATAAGCTTATAAAATTTAATAGCTTCTGCAGTATTGGTCTCGCCAAATAATTTTTGAAACTTTGTCTTCTGGTTTGATCCAAATTTGTGTGTACATTTTTTTAAGTCGCCAACTTTCGGTATTGCATGGGTCTAAACCGACATAATGTTGATCATAGAGTCAATTGGACGGTGGGACCAACAAGCAATGCATAATTTAAGGATCATGCCAAATTAGATGCCATTGAACATTACTCGAATTTTTCTTCCATCATTCTTTAAAACCGCGAGCCGTGGTGAAAAGTATTGTTTTACACCAGCTCGTGTAGAATCTTCATAATGTTTAGTCAGTTCCACATGTGCAAAATCCAAATACCCTTGCATGCAACGTGAGAATTCTCTTCGAAGTCTTTATTTGTATTTCGTTTGCGTTCACTAGCTGAATATTTCTAGTAGCAGAGCCGTTGTTGATTTTAAAGAGCCGTAATATCAAAATGAGAGCTTTAAATAGAGGGAATGCTTTTATTGAGTTACTATAAGAAATCGTGGATAATGGAAAATTCTTGAAAATAAATTTATAAATAAAAAATTAAACAAATCATCTAAATTTTAATTTTATATTTTTAATAAAGTAATACAGCCATTATAGTGTAGTATTTAAATATTGAATTAAAACTAAAGCGAAATACACATTTATTAATTTTCTATAAAAATGAGCATTCCATTTATTTGTGTAGGTTAGTAAAGTAGCTAAATAAAGAATGCTACCGCAGATTTCTCTTACATCCAATTTAAAATTTAGTTTTATAAAAATTTAACTTCTTTAGTAAATTCTGGTCCTATGCACATTATAATTTTTGAGATGAACGATGGATTTAATAGCAATCTAAACGATCACATTTCTGAGAAAACTAAAGAGAAAACGTGAGCTGAAACGAACAAAAACATTAAAAAATAAAACAAATTCTATTTAATCCGATTGCAAACCCGATCTTTCTGTAATTTCAAAATCCGTTTACAGATGTCTCTATAATAAATTTACTTGAAATTACAGAAAAGAATAAATTAATTTAACAACTATTTGCGAAAATAAACCATTATTAAGTTAACGCGGAATTTTTAATATAATAATTTAACGTAAGACTCAAAACAATTATAATTTTTGTTCATAATACGGTTGGCGTAAATGAAACCTTTCGTCGCAAAATATTCTTCATCGTAGTTGCTGCTGCTGTAAAACAATAAATGTTTGTTTTTTTTATTTCAATCCAATTCGTTTCTGTTGCGTTATTCTCAGTTCCAAGAGATCTCCATAATCTTTTGATCCATATGCAGTACACATAATAAATTGTTAAATTTTCTAAACTAACATTTGGGTTTTAAAATATTAGATTTTTTGTCGCTATTGTTTTCTAAATTTATACTAAGCGACATCTTTTGATTGGTTTAGTAAGTGCGAAAAGCTTTATAAAATAGCAATATTTTTATTTTATGAAGCTCTGTGGCACTATTCTGGTTTTCCCTGGGAATAGGGAATTGGGAAAAATATTTTCATAGTATTTTTGTCAAAATTGTGTTTTTTTGGCCTACTGAGAAAATAAGTTTGGTGCAAAAAATTTTAAAACAACGTGTATTGGGAAACTTTTGTTCCACAAAATTTTTATAGGGGAAAATATTTTCCCATTTAACTTTGTTTCGAAAATATTTACACCAAACTTATTTCCTCAGTAGGCCAGAAAAACACAATTTAGACAAAAATACTATGAAAATATTTTTCCCAATTCCCTATTCCCAGGGAAAACCAGAATAGTGCCACTGGGTAGGAAACAAGCGCAACTTTTATCGATTAAAAAATCAATTAAATATCCATAAAATTCCAAATTAGATTGAAGCATGCCTTGGATTTTACTGGGTGAACAAAAACCAAAACTAGATAAATAACCTTTCTAGACGGATATGGTTCACTTTAATACTAAAATAAGTCTAGTAGTCTTGTCTTCTTCAGTTTCTCTTAAAAAAAATAATTTTTTATATTGATATATTTTTATCGATAAATTGTGTGCTTGGTTCCTATCCTGGGAGTCAATTCGCGTTCTGTGAAAAAATGAAAATGAAAAGTTTTTTTCAGTAGCAATCGAGTAGGTTTGCATTCCCCATAAGAAATTTTGATTTCACACAGTAAAATGTAAAATTTAGTGCAAATAATTTAAACTACTAGATTGCCAATGAAAAAAACTTCTCATTTTCATTATTTCATGGAACGCGAATTGACCCCCTGTTTTGTTTATAATACTACAGGATGAAACAATATAGCCTGCAAATTTAATGCGATGAAAAATCAAAAAAACGAGTACGCGGACAAACAGTTTTCGACGTTTGGTCATCAACGATGTTAAAATAGAGCCCAAAATGCAATAACCCCCATATTACATTGCTACTCCAAAAGCATTTTTTAATGAACGTTTGTTTTGGATAAATAATGCTGAATACTAATATACTAATTTCATATTTTCTTTACATACACATACATAAATAAATTCTTGCTTCTACAGAAAAAAATGTGTCAGACTAATTTAAATTTTTTTTTTGTTAACTGGACATAACATGACTCAATTTTAAAATATGCTTTCCCTGAATATTCAATTAACCATTCAAATTGAAAATTTAGACGAAGCATTTATGTTTTTATATACAAAAAAAGCTTATAAGAAAATATTAAAATACACTGGTTAGTAGGAAAAGGAACAAAAAGCTTCACCTATGGAAACCTCATGAAATAAATGGTGGAATGTTACGGCCTTTTCATTTAGGAGGCTCTGCTAGTAGGCCTCATCATAACAATCAGTTTCAAGTTTCACGGCGTTTCTAAAAGGTAGAGATACCATGTAGTGTCCATCTTGGGAAGTTGTGCATGTTTTATTGATATAATCCACTGCCATTTTTTCGGTATCGGTAAGTGTTTTGGGTACGGGAACTGGGTCTGATTCCCAAAACCTTTTTAATGCTTCAACGAGGATGTTGTTGACTTGATGTATATCAGATCCTAGTGGTGTTTCAGCCAATATCCAACCAAAGATTCAATTTACCCCTGTGAAAAAATAATCAGCAACAATTAAAATTTCGATTTTTTTTAGATGTGTTGAGTCAGAAATACGCTTAATAGTTTGCACTGAATAGGTATAGTACTTATCGTAAAATCAACTGCACCTCTTGTAGTTAAATGGCTAGTTGTAATTCCTGAAACATGAATCCGAGCTTGTGATCGCTTCAAATTTAGTTTATTTGCCAGTTGTTCGTGGATGAAGGAAGCTTGTGATACAAAATCTAATAATATCCTTTCATTTATCCCATTTCAGATCTCATTCATGCAATCTCTTCGTGTTCAATTAGTGGTGTTGCTGATGACATATTATACAAGAAGCTTTCGATATGCAAGTATTTTTCATCTGAGACGGGATAAACAGTTAAAACACGCACCTTTATTTTGCAGCAGTTCAAATTTGATTATGTAAACTGGTCACACTGATAATGAGTTCCATAAAGTGGATGAGTGTCTTTGTATTTTAAACATTCAAACTGATAATAAATTATTTTATGACATGTCGGTTTCTGGTGATAGTTGGTATAATAATTTATCGGTTGCTTAACTTCCGCTCGGTACGTTTCGATGGCATCGCACTGCTTATTTAAAAATTTCAAAAATTCTTCAACCGTGGGAAAATATCTATCGGCGGACTTAATAGCCCATCTGTGACGAATCATGGGTCATAAGATTCTGATCCTTCATCCAAATCTTTTCAGTCCCCTTAGATCTTCATCCGTTTTGTCAGTCTTCGAAATCACTAAATTGCACATAGTATTTCTCCGAGTGTTTCAATCACACATTAATTGATTGACTTACGTAATTTTGCCATTCCTACTCCAACTGTATAGTTTTACCTCCGTCGCCTGCTAATATCAAGCAATAACATCCGGCTCGAGGAACCCAATTTACTCTTTTTTGTTAAGTTAAATAAAACTAGCTAAAATGTCAATATTTTAATCTTACATTATTCTATTTTTAGGGTTTGAATTTTGGAAGAGATGGATGTTGAGAGGTGAAATTGGTGTGACCAATAATTTGACTGTAATTCAAAATATATTTGAGGTAAGGTACGTGTACACTAATTTGCATACCTTAAACAAGTAAAATAGCAAACACCAAATATTATTCCTACTTTAGTTAATATGATTTTACAATTGTGTATAGAATATTTAAATTTTGTTTGCATCGCTATTTTCTAGATACTGTCTGGGAATAAAAAGCAAATCGTCTTTGTATTAATTATAGTTTAGTTGAACAAATTTTTATAATTTGTACATGAAAGAGACGGGACCCTTTTCAATTTCATGCTTATGAATTTAATTATAATATTAAATTATTCAAATTTTTTGTTAGTTTGGCCTTTTGGTGTACTTATAAAAGTTGATTAAATATTCGTTGTGGAATTTGCTGATAACAAAAAATAATAATGATCTTTTGAATTGAATTTTAATTCGTAAATGAACTGATAATTTTAAAATATTATTGCTTATAAAATCGGAACATTATATAATTTTTGTTTTGTTTTATACAATCTTAATAATATTATCTGGAGGCATCGAGGCTTCCTGTGAGATGGTCGAATAATTCAGATACCGCTCATTGTATTAAATCTGCTGCCTTCTTTTATACAAAATTATTTCTCATATAAGCTCCAACTTCAAATACAATCGCCATTAATTCTACAGTCGTTAAACTTAAAATCATTTTAAATATTAAATTAATTATAAAACAATATCCATAATTTACACAAAAAAAAAAATTATGTTAAAACATTTCTGTCTCCACATTAAAATTTTTAATTATACATTCAGGGTAGGCGACGTTAAAAGATGAATTCTCGTTAAAAATAAAAATGTCCGCGCGCGATGTTTGCGTTGTGTAAATTCGTGAAAATTTTTATGATGCCTGTTGATTTTTATATTTTATTTTTATTATCGTCTTCGATTCATAATTAAGCAACAAAAACACATTTTTTAATTGCCGGCTATGATTATAAAGAATATTTTATTTTGTATGTTATGAACATTACGTCTAATTACAAAACTCTAAATTACCTGCTTGTTAAAAATGCCGTTCAAATTTAAGATTCACGAAAATTTTATTACAAAGCTATGTTGATTATACTTAATTAAGAACAGGCGAGGTGTTAATTGACGCTCGTATACTTGTGTGCCCACCTCTTAAATATATTCCCAATTTTAATTTAGAAGCAAAGAAAATCCATAGCAGCAAAATATGTAAAATAAAATCGATTTTGAGGAACAATAAGATTAAAATGTTTTACAACAAAATAAGCAACAAAATGTGTAGATATCACGTTCCGATTTCAAATTTTCTTGAATCACACATAAGTGATTTAGCAAAAACTACAAAGTTAAATAGTTTTTTGATTTCAGCGCCCACTAGAAAATAACTACTAAAATGACACACTTTTTTGCGACCGGTGTGAAGTTTTTAACGAAAAGTGTAACTTGGAAAAAAGTGTAGCAATTAAAAATGTAAATAGTACATCATTACTAACAAAGATAGTCAAAAATGTATATTTCATGCAAATATCGGGATCAAATTTTAACATAATAATTCTAGTCTAAAAGTTGTGGTTATTACAAATAAAAATATTATTCTTGTTACCAAGTGTAGACGTATGCCATCTATAGTCGAAAAATTGAGCTATTAAAAACAGCTAGCCATACATTAAAATAAAATGACTTGGGGTTGCTTCACAACAATTTTAAATTCGGTACATTTGATGAATATTCTGATAATGGCCAAAATACCTGCTAATGGCAGATTCCAGAAAATTCAGGGGTGACATGTTCTACCATCACATTTTCGATACTTTATCGAAGTTTATTTCTCATTTTTCTAAACTAAAATGGACAACTGTTTCATTTATGAATTATTTCTTTTCTATTGCTATCACAACATACTAGTACAAAGCGAACAAATTGTCTTTCTCTAATTTCGTTCAAGTATCGAAAACAAATTATTTCTTGATAGAAATGGACTAGAATATCACAATTTTTCAATCTAGCAACCTGGTAAATGATATAAAATGTGAAATAGTGTCACATTTTATTCTAAAGAAGCGAGACATAATCTACGATAAAGTATCGAAAATGTGATGGTAGAACATGTCAGCACAGATATGTTATCAAGTGTGGGCGGATATTTTCTAAAAGTGGATGAGTCGTCCTGTTCAAAACAGCTAACGATATTTGTAAATATTTTATTTAAAAAAAATCTAAAAACTATATGTTTCTACCCAAAATTCTGATAACATTTATTTGCTTTGGGAGGTAAAAGCATGATTCTATTTTTACTATATGATATTTGCGATAATGAATAAACAAATAAATAAATTCGTTGTTTGTTCCGCTTTGCAGCAATAAGCCTTCTTGGTAAACATATATGCTCCTACGATTTCTCATTAATGTTTGTATGCTTATTTCTTGGATGACATTAACTAGTTAGTAAAATTTTAACTAATAAGTAATATTATATCCTTAAATCTTACCTGGTTTATTTATTATATTCATAGATGTTTTATATATTTAAATTTCCTACTCTTAGACCTGATATGCTATACAGGTGTGAGGCCGTTCCAGAGAAATCTTTTAATTTAAAATAAACAAAATTAGTTTATTAATTGATTGTGTATTTAGTTTTATTAAGTTTATTAATCAAAATTTCGAAAAAACGGTACAACAAGATTAACTTTATGCTTATTACTCGTACTAACTTCCATTGAAAAGATAAGATCGTCGTATTGCTCCCATATATTTTGCGTTTCACGTATGCTAAAATGTGACCTGGAACTTCATTGTTTGAAGAACCTTGAAAATGAATTATTGCTTTTAAATTGTAATCCTCATCAGACAGTGTAATTTTTTTGCTAATATCTTGGAGCGATATACTGTAATAACTGTTTACTGGTTGCACATCAGCTACAATCATTCCATAATTTCTGAAATATTTAATAGCTCCAACCCCTTGGTCTTACAATTTCAGCTGCTAAAATTAATAGAATTTGGCATTTTTTTAAAGAATTTTGATTAAATTTAAAAACATTTTCAAATGGCAAGTAAAATGTTTCCCTCAATCGATTTATGTGGTTGTTATTCTTGCAGTACAGAATTTCTGTTAAAGGATGAGAGAGAGAGAGAGGGAACTTTCTAAAATAAGCAATATTGTACATGATGCGTCTAATGTTATAGTACTTGTTTCATAAACTATTGATTTCTTTTCTGGTACAGTTTTAGCAAAAGCTTCGAGCATTCTTGATAAAGGTAATCAATATCATTAAAATTAGAAAACAAAATTATAAATTTAAATAACTCTTTACTAGAAGACAGCATTAAACCTTTGTAGAATTCTGTATCAGAAAATTTACACAGGAAAATTTGAGCAGTAGCATCGAAAACACAAGTATTCGCTATTTCTACTGATTGTCGATTTTGGTTTATGAAGGAGTAACCTTTTTGTAGAACATGAAGTTCTTCTACTCGTACGTTTAAAGGAATTTTAAAACAGTTTGTTGTATTTTTTTCTGGTATGGTTAATATTGCAGTTTCTAGTTAACACTCGTATACCAAAATGTTTTGGAGAGCCGCACAATTTTTGATTTTTACACCATTAATCATTATCTGGGTCAGCTAGGTTTTGTAATTTTTTTTTAGTTTGAGCATTATTTGATAGTTGGATCAATTTGCTGATTTTTTCTCTTACTTTTCATAACACTAATAAATCTCCCTAGTCTCAAAGTTTTGTGATTCGTATAATGGTTTTTCACGATAGAAAACCAGCTTTTCGCATTTGCGTTGGATAATCTACCAGTAATACCCAATGATTTTGAAAAACACATTCCCCAAAGTGGGAGGTAGGCCATATACTTTTTCATAGTGAATTTAACAAACCATTATTAAAAAATAAGTTTGTTTGGGTTTTGTTGGGTTGAGCCATGTTCGTTCGTTATTAATTTCAGTAAATATTTGGTTATAACGGCAATAACAGGGGCTGCTACTGAACGTCGATGTTGTTATAAAATCATCGGTTTGCGACAGCTCAAATTTACAAGACTTAAATGTTGTATGATCGATTATTGAAAATTCCGCATTGTAAATTTTACCTAGCAATTCTTTTTAAATTTTACGAGACTCTTCCGTTTTTTGAATTAAGTAAGGAGAACAAAATATATAACAATATGCTTTAAATAGCTAAACTACCGCATCCAAGCTTGCACAACTTAATATACCACAAAACACATCTAATATAAAGTTTTTGATTTCTGCGTTCGCTTTTCGAAATTTTTTAACATAGAAGATGTTTTTGGCAATGCGACGCCAAATAATGAGTTTTATAAATATAGAAAAATGCAACGAAATTTTGTCCCAAGAATATGCAACGAAATAAAAAAAATAAAAAAATAAAGTAAACGAGAGAACCAAAACACGCTGGTGCGCCAATTTTGTTTTGTGCTCTCTCTATGCACCTATTTCTCATCTACGATATCAATTAGTGAGCGTAATATAACGGGTGTTTTTTTAAGCCTGATAGAACTTGAAATTGTAAAAAATAAAACAAAAAATTAAATTTTTATGAAAAATATATTCTGGTAAAACATCATGAATAGACTGACGCTTGAACAACGCTAGGAAATTATTAAAATTTACTTTGAAAATCAGTCGTCGATTCGCGCAACTTATAGGCGAGGTCAATGAAGATCATTACCTCACCATGATCAATGATTTATTGTTTGAAAATATGGATGACATTGATCCAGCCGAGATGTGGTTTCACCAGGATGGCGTTACGTACCATACGGCGACGGCAACCATCGACTTATTAAAATCAAAATCTGGCGATAAGTTGATTTCGAGAAATGGACCTGTCAATTGTTGGAGGCCAATTGACAGGTCCATTTCTCGAAATCGGTCGTGCGATTTGACGCCTCTCGATTATTTCCTGTGGGGCTACGTGAAGTCACTGGTTTCTGCTTATAAACCAGCAACACTGGTTTCTGCTTATAAACCAGTGACATACGCCAGCAGTGCCCGAAATCATTTTCAAATAGTAATGCCATGTATTGATCTTTCAAATAAAAAAACAATTTAATTACAATTTAATTTTTTGTGTTATTTTTTACAATTTCAAGTTCTATTGGGCTTAAAAAAAGGCCTATTACAAATAAAAATAAAAAACCAAAAAATAAAGTAAATACGGGAGAACCAAAACACGCGGTGTGCAAAAAAATTAATTTTTGGGCTCAAACTTTTTTATTTTTTATTTTTACTATATAAATACAAGTACTCTAGCCCAAAACAAATCAGTGGCTTAAGCTTTTTTATTTAGGCATTAATCAAAATGTCAAGCCCCATCTTCGATGTTTAAATTTTTAACCTTAGGCTCAAACTTGGGATTTTTGTTATTTGCGAGGAAAGAATTTTTAGAAAATGGACACAACAAATAAAATTTCCCACTTTAATAGTCATTTTATTTGTATTTGTATTGTTTAAAATATCAAAAGTGCATTTGTGATATTCTAAAATTGGCATCGAATTAAAAGCTTCTAACCCATTCAGTCGTACATTTTTTCCAGACTTAAAAAAATTATTTCAAAGATTAAATATGTTGGAAAGCTTATGATAATTATTTACCAATTATGAAAAATTAAAATTTGTTCCTGATTCTAGGCCTAGCGTAATGGGTCAAATTCTACCCAATTCGTTTCATATATTGTAGTAACATTTAGATATTAATTAAACAAGGAAGTATTGAAACAATATTTTATTTTAAATGGTTTGGTATTAATTATCACATATCTTTTTCAATTTATCACAATTCAATAAAAATATAAAATAATAAGTAATAATTTTACAAACAACATCAAAACAAAAATAGGAACTTAAATTTGATCAATGCTTGTAAATTTGAAAACCTGTTTTTTATGAAACTTCATAAAACAATTTCTGTCCTTATTTAGACATAAATGCACTTTGCATTTTATGCAAAAGAAGTGTGACTTTGATACACATTTTGGCATCTTACATCGAAGTGGTAGTAGCTTCTGATTATGCTCAGGTAGATGGTATATCTGGTCGTACTGCAAATCTTTAGCGGTTCTTACGTCAACGCGTTGTTTTTTAGGGTTTGTTGGTAAATGAGACTCTTCAATTTCTGTTAATGGTGGACGCCCCCGTTTTCGGATAGTGTTCGAACTTGTAATCATCAAACTGTTAGCAAGTTGCTACCGAAAGTTCAATTAATCTGGGATATTTTTTTAGCAATGCCCGCCTTCTATTGATAGCCACGTTACTCAATCGATGCCGCACACACCGCGAAATCTATGAAATGCGCAACTACACTCAATGTCCATTTTTTAGATTTTATAAATTCACGATAATAGCTTATCAACTGATCAAAATAGTTCACTCCGCCCATATTGATATTGTACGACCCCACTGAATATATGAAATGTATATGGAATGTTTTGAGTATTAGCTTCGTCGATAAACTCAAACTGAACGTTTTCACAAATTGCAATATCGTCCCCCGTAGCCAAAACAATCAACCGGATCTAGTTCCGAATCGATTGGTAACTCTTCTTCGGGCTTATGAGTTAAATGTGCAATATTATCAACATCATTTCACACCTCCCATTCAAGACTATGGTAAGTCAAAAAAGGCGATTTTCAGGAGAACGTTTTGAAAATTTACTTATATTATTTTAAATTTTAATGATTATTATCACTGATTTGAAACATTTTTTTATGTTAGGTTAGGTTTCAGTGATTTGACACTTAGGCCAATTTTGGCCCATTGTGATACCACACATTCACGCCAGATCATTAACCCATTCACACAACTACAGTATACCACCTGCACATTGCAAGCCCCATGTCAACCTGTACATTGACGTGGACGGTGGATCGGCGCTGAATTCTACACTCCATCAGAGGGTCTTAGTTGTGTTTATTAACATCATCCATTGTAATCGATGATGAAAATTCGATTTGTATCTAGCATCTGATGGGATTCGAACCACTAGGATTTTGTTATGTTGAAGTTACAATAATTTTAGTAGTTTTAATTAGGTTAATAGTTTTTTAAAACAAGTTAAAATTTACGGTGATTTTCCATTTTTTTAAACTTACAATAGTTATATCTGGATAATTTTATTTGCTTTACACTGCAAGCATACAATTATTATATTCCCATAAGTCAACTTACTACAGTTTCAATTGGAGGAAACTGAAACATAGGGCTGTGTAAGTGGACTAAATAATCTTGCATGGATTTTATTGAAATATGCTCTTGAGAAACAATAATAAAATTAATTTGTAATCAAAACATAGGATTATTTTAGTCGTTATACTTTATTTCTCAGTATTATCACAAATTCAAATAAAAAAATAAACGCAAATAAATAAAAAAAAACGCAATCATGCAACCTAAAAATTATATAAAAATATAGTTTAAAATAAATAATAATTCATTCAGAATCGCTGGCATCAACTACACAAATTTCACTACTAAGTTTTTCATAAAATGGACGGTATATACGAGGAATGTAATTGTTATTACATAAAAATTGCAAATCGGCCAATTTTTCCCGAGATATTGGTAGTGGGCTGTTATTGCAATTCAGCAACTCGTTTGAAAAGATGAATTTTGTCTTACGCCCTCTACAATTACTATTGGTTTTAAACAAAATGATTTTTTTGGATGGTTCGATAAAGCAACATTTACACAGAAGTATATTAGGGTCGTTCTTCAATACATCTCCCTGTCTGATATTCGTCCATCGGATTTTTTCATCTTGTTCATTTTTGGTAGTATTTAGTTGTATTGTGTAAGCTTTGAAGTTATAAAACTCATCTTTGGTCATTTCAACCACAGCATAATTTTCACTTTTTTCTGTTCTACAATTTCTAATAAGAGAATACCATTTTTCGTGTGTCCTTTTTCAAGAAATTTGTGTGATATTGAGACTTCTAATGTTTTTCCCAGTCAACTGTATTCGCCAAAAACAATTCTGTTTTTATTTTGCCCATAACAATTATCCGACCAAAACATGAACTGATTAACGTCGTTATCTTTGTCTGATTTTATGAATTGGTATAGGCAACTAATTACCTCATTTGCACCTGTTTCGCTGTTGTTTCATCCCAAACATAACATGTGGCTCTTTCTGTTTTCAAATTATAAATAGTAAAAGTTGTATACAGCCAGTTTCTTCTTACAGTAAAAAACACTAATATCTGCTGTAGTAACTGGCAATATTTTTTGAAAATCGAAACTTGCTATAACATTTTTTTCTGAATCCAAACCTTTGTCAATGTTTTTAAGTTCTCGCGCACGTTGTTTATTATGTAAGTGAATGTTATGAGTAAACTGGTGCTCTGATCTTTGCTCATCATTTAAATTAGAAAACTGGTGGCATTCCTCACATTGGTCTTTCTTTGGTATATAAAAACCAATGTTAAACTCGCTATTAAATGTATCGCGATATTGTCGTAAAGTTGCCGGCGTTGAACTAGTTGCATGTTCTTTCATCCACTCTAGATAGAGGCTATGCATTTTTGCAACCGATAGATCACCGTCTATTGGCCTGTTTTTTTTATTGTATCCGAGATATCAGATAAATCAGAGAGATAATTTATCTGAAAAACGGATAATGTTTTATCTGTAATGTTTTATCTGTAACCGAGTTTTTTATCACTAAGAAATAATAAATTAGGATATTATTAATTTTACAATTAATTTAATAAAAATAATTACAAATGAATTTATTAATTGCAATTTTTCATAGCATCCGCCGTATTTTCTGTCAAAATATTTCAAAAATATTTTTTCTCTGAACTATCTGAAAAAATATTCAGATGGAAAAATGACGATCTGAGAATGCTCAGAGAAAATAAAAAAACGAAAAAAAATTATCGGATCGATCCGATAAAATAAAAAAAAGGAAAAGGCTTTCTTTTTATCTCTCTGACCTCTCCGATATAATAAAAAACAGGCCATATATATTTTCTTGTCGTTTGCTCGCGAAAATAATGCGATTCCACAAGCGGTATTGAATTTATGTGGTCCGGAAATTATTATATTTTCCATTTCTGAATTATTTTTTCTTACGAATGAGCCTCTTTTATCTTACAGAATACAACTTTCGGCTTTATGTTTTTATAAACCGTTTCAACACATTGATGACTTATTACTAGCGTGTGAATAAAGGTTGTAAGACAAATACGTATGGATACCTTTGTGCTACCGTTAATTCGGTATAAGAAATATTCCCGAGTACAAGGACGCCTACTATTTCCCTTGTAATTTTTTTCTCCACTTCCTTGGAGTTTTTTAAAATAAAATTCCATTGCCGCGTTTTATCAGCCAATTTGTAAAAGGTATTACAAATTTGGTTCCACTCCTCAAAAGAAATTGCCTTTTTGCATATAAATCTTCAAGAATATGATACGCCATATTCTGACTCCGATTCAGATGATTCCGGAATGTAATCTTCACTTCAAACGGATCTGTTATTTAAACAAACAAAATATTAATTTTTATAACCATTCAAATTACTTTTAATTATTTACCTGGTTCAGATTCGTTGCTAGTCTCTTAAATATATCAGTGGTGATTTATCTTTTTGACCCTTTTTTACCTTGTTGATTCAATATTTTCCAGGTCTGACTTCAATGGAGTTTTTGTCGTTTGCGGTGTAATTTAATATCAGTTTCAATTTTATTTCATTTTTGTAAAGCTGAAATTCTTTAAAATCAACTTTATTGTACTATGTAACGTATTAGTTTATTTATATTATAATCTATTTTGAACCAAAAAATAATACATTGGATTCAAAAATAAAAAAATATTGCTTTGGAACAAAATCATGTCCGTAGCCGTTATTTATTACCATACAAAATAAAAATAAAAAAACCGTTATATTTTTCGTAGATTTGAGAAATAAAAAAAATATTACAGCATTATATAAAAATGTTATAAATTATAATACATACTAAAAATATAAGTATTAAATATTTAAATGATTAAAATTGAATACCTTTTACATTTTCTAATGCCATTTCAACCATTTCCTAGAACGATCCATTTTATAACAAATATGATCTTGCACTTCCGAGTAAACAGACTGGACTAAAATAGAATTATATTAGTAAAAACTTTTTACATAATCCCCACTTCCTAGATAATTAAGTATATTATCATTATTCACTCATACAGCCAATATTTTACAAATTGTTTTCTCACTCGGATATTAAATAATACCGTTTTCTGAAATAAAAAAATTGTTGTAACCAAATTTTTACAACTTCGTAAAATATTGAGACAGACTTACAATTACAATACATACACATTTTTAACAATTTTTTTTGTATCCTTTACGGTTATTTGACAAACCGTTTTCGTGCAAATTATTACAATTTGGCCCAATGTTTGTTCAAAAAACAGTTATACTTACCAAGAATATCCAAGTAAAATAATTGTAAGTATACATCCAGGAAAATTATGCCGCCATTTGTCCACAATAAACTAATGTAAATCTTACTTACATACATTATGATTTTTGAAAACTTCTAGTTAAAACCTTGTAAGTCATACATACAGGTATATAGTCGGCAGTAATGTCCAAACTAAATTATTGTATGTGGTACTTACAATAATTCAACTTAATTTGACATCCCAGCGAAAACAATATAAGTACACATAACATAATTAAATATGGACGTATTTTTAAATTAACAACCCCACGGTTTTACATTTTCCGCCATAACTTTTGAGGGAGGTGTCCGATTGGGGTTATTTTTGGACACAAAATACCACTTTAATAGTGGAAGTAAGTATACCACTTTAATAGTGGAAAACTACTGTAAGTCGACTTATAATAGTCTTGAATGGGAAGTGCGATTTATACCAGGGTCTGGAAAATTGAAATTTGTTTCCATGTTAAATACTTCTGTAGATGGTTCTAAATAATCTCCGTTGTCTTCTTCCAAATCATCATCGGAATCATCACCATTCATAAACTCCGCCACATCTGGTAGACTAAAGTGCCTCTTTACCTTCAAAACAGCCTTACGCCTTGCCAATTATTCATTCATTCTAAACAATAAACGAGAATTTATTAAATTTGGTAGACAAATATTTTTTGGGTTAAAAAACAACCCACAACCATTGAAACGATTTGAGTTTAATACAACCCATAGTAATTTAAAAAAATATTGCGTACAAATTATAATAACATATGTAGCTCGAAACTAGTTGATATATATTTGAAACTGTTGCTTTCTTACCTTTTTGTTCAAAAACTTCGGAGTTTCGAAAAAAATTATCTCCAGAACTTAATAAAATACAACTCCCGCCAAATTCAATATTTCAAACATCTGTACACTTGTTGACATTTCGTTTAATACTAAATTGTCTAAATAAAATATGGTGAAACTAATACATATACAATGTATATAGAAATACACATTTCAAATAATGCAGACGAAAAAAATGTAGTTGTATTATTTGTCGTTTTATTTCGCAAAATTGGGTTTCAATGTGATGGGTTGAATTTGACTCATTACGTTTTAGCTAAAGGGACTTAGTCAAAGCTCAAGACCAATCAGTAACAAAAAAAATTATCTGATTCACCTTGGGCAAGTTTTTTTTAATGTCTATTTGCACCGCACCGTGGCTTCACGATATTAACTCGCTAATCGGTAACAAAATTCCGTTAATGTTGACAATGCAAGCATAATACAGAATACGTTTGTAATTATGGTATGCATGACAAATAGGATTTTTAGCCACCTTTCCAGATTATCAATATCAATCAAATATTTGTTAATCATTTCTCGAGTTTCTTTTTCTTTTTATCCATTTTAATTGATTTTTTGACATTAGGTCTGGATTGATCTCACAATCATTTAACAAAAATAACTGATTTTCGACATTCGACGTTTTTACTAACATTAATATCACTGTTACTTGAGTTTATTTCAATAAAACTTTCGTGTTTTAGTTCAGGACTTGCTGCAGATATAACATTTGAATTTATAGACAAATCTGTTACTATGGCATGCAAAGACTGTTTAATACTCTCTTTGTTATTTTGCCAAAGATTTACTATTTTATATCTATTGGATTGATTGTTTAAAACATTTAGCTTTTTACAAAGTTCATTTACTAACCTGGGGGTCAATTCGCGTTCCGTGAAATAATGAAAATGAAAAGTTTTTTTCATTGGCAATCTAGTAGTTTGAATTATTTGCACGTAATTTTAAATTTTACTGTGTGAAATCAAAATTTCTTATTGGGAATGCAAACCTACTCGATTGCTAATGAAATAAACTTTTCATTTTCATTATTTCATGGAACGCGAATTGACTCCCAGGAATGTTTATCCCGTACTATTTCTAGAGTATTAATGTTTTTAATGTTTTGCTCAGCTAATGCAATAACTAAATTCTGCAAATCAATGCTGTTTCTTTTTGATTTGTAATTACATTTATTTCATTCTATATTTAATACTAATCAAAAATTGTTAAATTTGAATAATCCTATATAGAAATTTGTTTTGGAAATATACAAAAAAGCAAACTGGTATTGTTTTAAATATATCTCAATACCTAATTTTATTTTAAAATAATCTAAATGAATATTCGAAATAAAAAGCTTTATATTTCTAAAATATAAAAATATAATCAAACTATAATCACACAACCCAAAAACACGATAAGAATACGTCAATGATTAACACAACATGAAGGGAAAAAATTTATTTTATACCCTGGCAAAAAAACGGAACTTTATAGTTATTCTCTTTTTTAGTTTCTCATAAAAATTAAATTACTACAGTCATTTCCGCTTAGTCGGCACACATCGGGACATTTGTCTGTATTAAGCGGAAAAAACATAGTCGGTTCCGTTTTATTTAGGCACAAATTTGTGTCCCGATTAAGCGTTTCGATTAAGCGGAATCGACTGTATTTTAATTTCAAACAGCCAAATTCGCTATAAAATAATTTAATTTTTTGAGAACAATTTTTTTTATTTTTTTTTTGGATTGTTGGTGTGATTGCTTTTCATATGCGTATGGTTATCATTTTGTAAAAAAATATTTTTTCAATCAATTTAATTGTGGTTTTTGAATTGCACTCGTATTCTATTTTTTGCTCGTATTGCAGAATCGAATGCGTGTGTTCTAAGAACAAGAAATTGAAAAAATTGAATTTCGTCGATTACAACGCCATCTATCATGAACCGAACAAAATATTTCATTCAAATCATACGTACTTTTAGTCGTAGAATCCGTCCGTATCTGCAATAAAAAATATGGCTTCCTATCTTAGTTTAAAAGTTACCCCTGCCCCACCTACAAAGCGGGGGTGGGGGGCTATTTTTTTGCACTAATGTATTTCCCCCGCGGTATGATTAAATTTTGATTATGGAAATTTTTTCCGTAGAGTGGCTATTTTTCGAGATATTTGATCGTCTCAGTTTAAAAGAAACACCCGGTATACGTTTATTATAAATAAATCGAGTAACATTTTATAAAATGAATATTATAATATGTTATATTATTATCGATTTTTATTTGAATTTTATTGTACAACGATCATTTGTTTAAAATCCCTAAAATCAATATTCAATTTTCGATGAAGCACATTTTACACACATACACAGTTTAAAGCGATCAATTGTTTACAATTTTTTAACACAAAAACATACTCCAACTCAAACTAAATATGAAAAATACAATTACAGTTCTTTTTATTTAAGGGCTAAGAAATCTAAATCAAAACTATCAATACAAACTTATGAAAATCCTTTCTTGCAGTTTTACTTATGTTGCTTGAAAATGGTGGTCTAAGCTGTTCTTAAATTTGTGATGTAATTTTTTATGTGCATGCCTATTTGTGTATTGCAAGTGCGTGCGCATAACTTTTTTAACCCACAGAAACAATTACGATTATCAAGAAAATATGGGTTTTTGGAAAACTAAAAATTAACAATGAAATCTATCAAATTGAAAAACAATGATAAGTTTGAAATGATTTGATAACATCTCTGAGTTTTCTGGAATCGGCCATAGTGTAGCAGGTATTTTGACTGATATCAGAACTTTCATTAAATTTACCGAATTCAAAATTGTCGTGAAGCAACCGCAATTTTTTTTAAACGTGGTTAACTGTTTTGAATAGCTCAATTTTTCAACTATATAGACGGCATATGTCTACGATTTCGATTCGAAGTGATGGTACAACATACCGCCCTTGGTAACATCTCTGAAATTTTTTTAATCGCGTATTTCAAACATTTAAATAATAATATTTTTATTCGTAATAACCACAACTTTTAGACGAGAATTATTCTGATAAAATTTGATCCCGATATTTGCATGAAATAAACATTTTTGACTATCTTTTTTAGTAAAGGTGTGCTAGTTATGCTTTTAATTGTTACACTTTTTCGAGGTTATACTTTTCGTTAATTTGCCTAGCTACACTATTCATTATTTTGTGTAGATACACTTTTCCTTAAAAACTGAAAACCGTTTTTTGCACCTATAAAAACAAAATCTTAATTACTCTTGGATCTAAAATAATAATTGTTCTGTATATTTCTGACATTTTCGTCTTATAAATAAAGTACATGCTGCTATACATATAATGAATATTTACAAAAACATAAATATTTTGTTTTTATTACAAGAAAATTAATCTGGAGTAAAGTGCCGTGAACCATAAGTTTGATCAAGGCACTAATAGGTGGTTTATTCCTATAAAGCGTTTATGCGTTTTTTACAGGAGAAGACTGTATGAACTCGATAACATACATACAACATAAAACATTGAATTTAACCCTAAACTAACCCTTAACCAAGTGTATACGTGTAAAAGAGTAAACAATTAAAAGTGCAAAAGTGTAGGAGTTTAAAAGTGTAGTAGTGTAAAGTGTAAAAAGCGTAAAATTGTAAAAGTGTAAAACTGTTAAAGTGGTTAAGTGTAAAAATGTAAAAGTGTAAAATGTAAAAGTGTAAGATGTATAAGTGTAAAGGTGTAAAGGTCGAAAAGTGTAAAAGTTTAAAAATGTTAAAAGTGTAAAAAAGTAAAAGCGTAAAAATGAAAAAGTGTAAAAGTGTAAAAATGGGAAAGTGTAGAGATGTCATAGTGTAAAAGTGTCAACGTGTAAAAGTGTTAAAGAAAGAAATTTAAAAAAATGATTGAACTAGCCGGCGAAAAATGTAAGTTATATAAAGAATTTCATAGCAAATTCTATTCTGATCACGGAAATTCCCAACGATTTCAAGAATAGGGCCCCAGACTATTAAAGCGGTTTAGAGCGATATTAATCGATTTTTCATGGCGGTTGAGTTGTTTGGAGCGGGTTAGAACAATACGGACATAGTGCAACTAAGAGTTATTTAGATCGATTAAAAGATGTTGGAGTTATTAAGAATGGCTTAGAGCGACTAGATCGAGTATGAGTACTTTAAATCTGTTTAGTGCGGTTTAACTCTTTCGGGCTAGGTAGGTTAAAAAATGTCCCTCCGTTTGTTTAGCTTTTTTTGCATGGTGGGATATATTTTAACCCACCTTGAAAAGTTGAAGTTACTTTTAGTCATACTGCCGTTCCCCACTGGATATCAAAGAAATGATTTCTTTTTCGTTTCTTTCCCCGTTTACCTATGATATCGGTTTTAGTTGCAAAATTTTCAAATTTTTTTCGGGTTAATAGGTTTAACATAAATAGAAATGAAAAATAAAAAAAATTTAAGGATATTTTTGAGATGTAGGTTTTTGTTTAAATTTTATTTTCGAGAGAACAGAATAAAACTATACAAAAAAAAATTGGTCACGGGCCATACAGTTTAATATTTTTTAAAGTGGTTCTTTATGTTGGTAATGCTATGTAGCAACGGTAAATGCGTAAATAAGTGAAAAAAGTGTATATAAATCACAACGCGGCCGTAAGTTGTGTGTGATGCTTTGATTAAGGTTGGCACAATGTTTGATGTAGTGAATTGTTGTCGTTCATAACGGTATGTATTCTTTCTTTTCATACAATTTATGAGTGAATACATTTTTTTATTTACAAAAAGTAACATGTAATTTGATGTTTTATAATAATTTTGAAGCTGTGAAGTTGCGGGATTCTATGTATCCCACCATGCAAGTTGTGAAAATAATAAAATAAATTATTGGGCCCGATTCTCGCGGCATAAAGTTGCTGTTATGTTATTTTATTACCCCGCTTCATATTGGAATTTGTATTGAAAAAACAAAAATAACATAACATAAAATAAAATTTTAGATCCCGGAATCGACCCCATTATAAGTTCTATCAAATAATTTAAAAAAAAATTATAATAAAATTATTTACCCATTAGATTCAATATGGTAAACATATGAGAGGGGACAATAATTGGTGTCTTAAGATGATATTGAAGACATTATCGAAACAAAAATTCAAGAAGAAATACCTTCAGATCCTGAATCTAGCATTGATGAATCAAACACTGATCTTAGTGACGATGAAGACCTATTTATTAGGGCCCGGAGGAAGAGAACGAGGATCATTTCTAGCTGAGTAACAGACAATGGAGTAAAAATGGTAAACCAGCATCACATGGATTATTTTCTTCTAATTCTGACCCAGCTCAACAAATCGTCGATCTTCAAAATCCATCACCTTATGATATTTGTCATCAATTTATATGTGATGATATCATTGATTTGTATTGGGCAACAGAGCGAAAGATACACTCCAACTGATGATAATGGAATTAATAAACTTCCCAGTTATCGTGATTATTGGAGTAGTATACGAGAGAGAAATGAATATATCAGTAAATTAATGAGTGTAAATTGAATTAGGTGGATCCTGTCTCATGTCCATCTAAAAGACAATTTATTAATGCTACCTAGAAACAGTTATAATTACGATAAACTCCACAAAGTTAGACCTTTCCTAAACAATATAGAAAAAAAATTCATCAACAACTTCTATCTCAGTGAAAATTTAGGGGTTGATAAACCTACATATGATAAAATTTAAAGGATGTAGCAGCATCAAAACAATGGGATCGATTCCGGGATCTAAAATTTTACAAATTCATACAAATTCCAATAGGAAGCGGGGAAATAAAATAACATAACAGCAATTTTATGCCACGGCAATCGACCCCAATATCTTCCCAACAAACCAATTAAAAGAGGATATAAGGTGTGGATGTTGGCTGCTAAATCTGGCTAATACTACAAATTCGATATTCATACAGGCAAAATAGTAAGTAAAAAAAAATTTGGAGAAAAAGTTGTAAATTATTTTACAGATGCTGATGTCGGTGGAAAAGAACACAAATTGTTTTTTGACAATTACTTCACTAGCGTTACTTGTATGGGAAATTTAAAGAAAAACAAAATATGCTTGCGAGGTTGTAAATAATCAAGAAAATTTTTACCATCCTTTGCTTCTCACAAGAACAAAAAACGAGGAGAATATATGTCATTTGTTAGTAACACATTTGTTTAAAAAAATCGCACTTTCTCGTGCTGTACTGTCTGCATAGGTCCCACTTTGTTTGGTAAAAAGTTGTGTTTCAACGAATATCATTTAAAGCATTAGTTGCATGGTGGGATTATATATGCCCGACTCTGTAAAAAAAGACATTGAAATTTTCTTATTTTTTCTTATTTTGAGTAATGTTTTTCATAACGAAATAAATGTTTATTTCCATTTTTTATAATAAAAAAAATTCTGTGCAACTAGGGTTTTAATTTCTTTAAAATCATGTGCCTGAAAGAGTTGGAGCGTTTAAGTATGCTTTAGTTCAGTTTAGGTTGGCTTAAAGCGATTAAGAGCGGTTTAGAGTAATGTTCTGCTTGTTGCCGTTTCAAGCAAATACTAGTGATTGAGCCTAGTTTAGAAAAGAATAGATTGATTTGTGGTTTACAGCAATTTGGTGCGAGCTAAAGCGATTAAGGTAGAATGTTGGATTGCTGTAGGAAGTTCATTTGAATCCATAACGGTTTAGTTGGTTTACAGCGATTCAGAATGATTAAGACCGAAATTATTTGGTGCGGTTTAGCGCGATCTAAGCAATCAAAATTGATTAAAAACGATAAGGAATTTTGAGATCAAATAATGGCGTTTAGAGTAGTTTAGATCACCATATTTTTAAACTTTTAAATGTTTACAAAAAATTAGACTATCCGTCTTCTAACTCGACATTTCTGACATTAAGGCTGTGCGCCAAACTTAAGGTTAAGGTAAATTTTTCGGTAAATTCAATTATTTTTCAAAAACTCTGTGGGTTTTACCATAGTAAACGATTTATCTTGCGTTTTGCATACAGCCCTAGTAGTTTTTCAGAAGTTTCGAATCTAAAAAAAATTATTCTATTTTGTAACTTCAGAATTGTCAACTTCCTCAACCATTTTGATGTAACCATTTGAAAGGTCCTATTACTCGGTTAGCTTAGAAGCTTAGATAAAGCTTAAGGCAACTCTAAAAAGGATACAATGAGTAATAACTAAAAATGCAAACAACTAAATAAATACAATAAAATGTTCTGAATTTTTAATACCCAATTGCTTATCCAAAAAGAAGTATACTTTGCTTGAAATTCCAAATTCCCGATATATATTTTCGCATTACAACCCCTACTCCAAAATAATTTATACAATAAATATAAAAATTAAAGCGTTTTTAGTTAGTTTCCCCGACACTAGGGTAGTCTTTTCATCATATATTCGAGAAAGTGTGGTTGGGCCATAAGTTTATATGCCATCTTTAATTACGTTCGACCTGACCAAGCCAGAATAACCTTCTGACCGAATTAATCCTTGCGTAGAGTGGCTGTGAGTATTTTCTTGCTAATATTGAACACCAATAACAAACATTTCTCATTTATCTTAATTTTAATATTTTCCGTAATCCCACTCAATAAATTATGGTACAATCTAATAGGATTTATTTACCTCGTATGTAGGTTAGACCATTTTGTGGTAATTGCATTTATAAGCAAACAGTAAATAGTTTTTAATCTAACAATAATTCCTAATTAGTATTATTCAACATATTCAAGCATTTCTAATGGCCAAATTGAAAAACTTGGATTGGTATACACATACTCGAATAAATATTTGCACATGAAAACATATAAAATGTTAAGAGCAATAAATAAAATTTTTAATTTTTATTTATTAAAATTAATAATAACAAAAATCCAATTATTTCAGATTTTTGTATTTTTTGGGATCCCAGCATTTATTTAGATTGGGACATAATTTTCATTTTCGTTCCAGTTGTTTCGAAATATTTATAATTTTGGTATAATCTTTAGAATCAGTTATGCTAGCACTATGGTCTACGGAACCAGAAAAAGATTTCAAATCAGATCATAAAACAGATGTACAAATGTACATATATTACGAAAACGTTTACAATCACTGATTTGTTATATTTAAAATTTATGATTTGGGTTTCCAAATAATTTTATTTAAAGTAAATAAGGATTATGGGAAAATTTTGTTAGAAGTTTAATATTCAGATTCAATCATTCATAAAACACACACGTATACATGTATCTCACACACATTGTTATACCATAAACAGTATGTATATGTGTGAATGTAAATATTTGAGATCTAAAAACTGCTTTATATTAAAGTGTCCTTTAATAAACGACAAGAGAGGATATCCTTTTATTTTCATTTTACATCGAAATTGTCTGATTTGTATTATTTCCATGCGACTGAATTTATTTTGTTCGAAGTATGAAATTTATTTAAATTTCGAACGAATTAGATTTGACAGGAATTTCAGGTGATGGTCATCATAATACGTAACGAAATAGGAAACTGCCATCTAATACCATTTCGATTTACCCCCAAAACATGGCAAAACAACAACCTTTCTATATTTGAATTTAAACTATAAATAACCATTTTTAATTAAATTTCATCAACATAACTTCATTTAACCATAAAAATATCAAAGGACACATCGATTTTAGTATACGCGTTTGTAAATATATATAATGGGCCAGACACAATGTTCTAGTGGAGGAGGAGGAGGAAAAATTCTTCCTCTATCCACCGTCTAAAACCAAACTAAACTAATTTATTGAACAAACAAATCGAGAATAAAATTTGATTGTTTTTCATTTGCGACACAACTAAATCTAATTTAATTTTCTAAAAATAACGAAAACCTTTTTTTTTGCGCTGATTTGGTTTGGTTGGTACATACCAACATGTGTACATACTGATATTATGTATATGTGTACTGTTTGCGTTATATCTGTGTACAATGAATATGGACACTACATATCTATGGGCATATACAAAACTCCTAAATTGATATTGTCCAATGTAAAACCTAACATAAAAATCCAAATAAATTTTAGGTTTTCACATTGTGTGCTTTACCCATTTAAGGCTTGATTAATATGAACGTCGAAACAAATCAATCAGCCAAATACATTGTTTGATGAAAAATTCAATATTAAATTATTTGATTACATTATACGAGATGTACTGATGCATACATGAAGGCGAACAGTTCTGGATTCATAATTAGTTTTACCCATTAAGAAGGTAGGTGACATTGTCAAACCGCCTCGCTCCCTCGTACCATCGCTATTGATCTGATAAAAAAGGAACAGGTGGTAATTTATGAAATGTTCGAATCGTCCGAAAACGTGCAATTCCTTACATTATCTGCATTAAAGAAGCGTCTTGCTGTTAATAAAGATTATCAAATGACCAAACTATAGTCAACCACGTGAATGAAAAGGTTACTCCAACCACGTCGATTGAGCAAACCAGGAGGCGAGGTTGTCATTTACGCAAACCAGGAGGTGAGGTTGTCAGAGGAATCAGAATGTAGTGGGCTACATAACGCGGAGTCGGACTTTCCTACGCTGAATAACTTTTTGATTTTTTGCAATGGCGAGCCTATTCTTTAGAAACTATGAAGTCGAGTTATAAAATTGTAAAACCAGAACCATCTAAAATTAAGGAAATTAAGCAAGCTTGAAGCCTACATGCATCCAGTACATTAGTCTGTTCGGTCTATAAAATCAAAGATTATTTGCTAATTAATTGAAGCCAATTTAAAGAAATATCAGAAGTACGACGGGAGTTTATAAAGGCTAATAATCGACATTTTAATTGCTTTTACATTTGTCATATTTTGTAAAATGACCACTTCCTTATGTGTCTGGTATCGCATGACAAATATTTGAAAAAAATAAAAAAACAACCAGCAAAATCAGCAGTTCTCAAACGCTCAAGTCGAAACATACTGATTTCTTCTTAAAGAACTTTTGGCAAACACACTGAAAGAAATCGCGCGGAGATACTTACATATTTTGCTGTGTTTGTAATTATTACCAATAAAATACGAGCCATGTAAAATTTGCAGTGCGATATTTTCAGTGCATTTTTAAACATTACAATTATTGCTTATCAGCGTCTGATGACAAATTAGATTAATCATATTGCAATGCTGCTAGGTAAATTTGAGCCGCGCAATTTGAATATATCATCGTCAATGCAAACATGTTCAAAATGAAAAAAATTTGTTTTTTTTTCGTTGAGAATAAGTTACAAAAAGTTCTTAAAATGTTCATATACTTTTCAAAATTTACTTTGCACTTTGTAAAACAATTTTTGCGGGAGATTATAACCAATCAAACCATTTATTCTACCCGACTTTGCATTTTGTTCTCCAAATTTTATTTAAAATTTGAAACAAAAATTAGTCTTAATGTGAATTTAAAGCAGTACACAAATTGCCACAAAAATTCCAGTTCGTATAGTTTCCGGATTTATATATATTTTTTATTATACATGTTTTTTATTCTTCTTTTGCGGTTTTTTTTGTAACCTTACTTCGCGTCACTTGAAATGTCCGCTAACCTTTAGGATTAAACCATATAAGTGCTGAAACGATATATGGTAAACACAAATTTAATTTACAAAACTTAATGTGCATTTACTTATATTTGTTGCTTTCTTGTTTTAATTTCAGAATTTTGCAAAGCAATTTTAGAGGGCCGGACCAACTCAGTTCCCTGAACTGTGAATGGTTACTTATATGAGGGGAACATTACAACAATTTAATATCTTTCAAGGCTGTAAAGGAAAAAAAATGTTTGATCAAAATTCACACGTAGGCTTATTGTCAATCCAGAGATGAAATTAATTATCATCTTTATTTTAAGAAAAATCGAAAAAAAAATAATAGTTATAAAAATGTGTTTCATTAAAATTGGTGGTGTTTCATTAAAATTGGTGCCTGGGGTACTCAGAGGGCTTCGGCTGTCCCTGTCTACACCTAGGTAACACTAAAGTAACTGCATCCTCGTCGCGGGGGTGGGTACTGCTTCGGCAGTAGCAAAGTGCAACCAGGGAACAAATACCAGTGGTATCAATTGTCTAAAACAAACAATAAGTACAACAAATACGGAATGTAATAACAATACCCCAGGTGGTGCAGATATGCTGCTAAACCCACATTCTTCGGAGGCAGGCCCAACAGATTCTGAGGTGGGCCAATCATTGTTTAACCCATTTGGACGAAGTTTCAAATTTCTAAGATCTTCAACTAGAAATATATTTCCGTAAACAACTAAAGGAACGAAATAAAGGAATTTACAATTTAATTGAAAGAAGAATTTATAATTTTAAAGAAAGAGAATGAAGAAATCAAAAAAGCAGTTGAAACACGTGCAGAACTTGGGATGAAACCTATTATTATTTTTATTCAAAAAAATATATTGCGCCAATATATTAAACATATCATATTTTACTTAACACTACTAATTGTGTTATGTAACAAAATTTGTTAACTATATGTAAGGTAATAAAGCAAAAAAAGGGGGTTTCTAGGAAACAGTTAATCATCAAGAAACAACTAGCTCTAGTACAACAACCAGCTAACCCAGAAGAGAAATCACCTCCACCAATAAATGTCGTAGGGATATCAAATTTCTCTATTATCCAATCGATTATGAAATCGATTACAGTAGCCAAATTCAAACTCGTATCTCTAAATAATGGCGTCTGAAAAATTAATGTTGCAGACTCTGAAACCTACAGAGCTTTGGCTACAAAACTTAATTCCGAGGGACATCAAAGTTATGGCTTTATGGGAGGTCTTCACCCAACCTGCGCAAAAGATCAAATTAGTGAAAATCTCAAGCAAAAGGATTATCAAATAGAAAATGTGTGTGAACATCATTAAGAAAGAAAAAATCGACACTGAACAAGGAGTTCAGATTAACGAAAGAAGGTTTCCACTATTTATGCCCACTTTTAATAAAAAACAAAAATTGGAAGATGTGTTTAATATAAAGGCAATACTTAACATTAGAACTATAAAAGTTTGTACTTTTATTTATATTTAAATATTATTATATTTTTAAAATTATTTTAGTATGTTATATTGATTTATAATTTACTTTATAGACCCCAATTACCGAAGTCGTGTCACTTCAGGCGACGTGACTATAGTCGTGTCACGTCGTGTCACGTCGCATAAAAATTGATATTATTGAAGTCGTTTGAAGCGGAGACGACTGTAACTAAAAATATATCTGGTAACACTAATAATTGCTTAAATTTGACAAACATTTGCTCAAATTTTACAGGTTATTTGCTGTCAAAAATTATAAAAATAAAAATTTTGTTATATCGTTATATGTGAAAAAAATCATTTTAAAAAAATGAGGAGTGTATTATTTTATGATACAGATAGCGATGAGGAGGGAACAAATGGCGATATGGCTGTAGAACGAAAACTACTTCGCGATCGTTCCAATCCAATGGAAATACCGGATGCTTTGTGAGCGTGATTAAAAATTTGCTTATATGTATTGTTTTGATATAATTTTATTTGTAGGTTTCTAAAATATTTTAGAGTGAATAAAGATGCATTCCAATATTTATTATCTGTCGTCACACCAAAAATAAAAATTACAGTGCGTTCTTCGTCAGTGCCACCCGTCCTTAAATTAGCTTCCGCGTTGCGGTTTTTTGCAGAAGGCGGCTATCAGACGGGTACAGGCAATGAGTTTGTGGCGGGAGTTGCACAACCAACTTTCTCAGTCCACTTGGCAGAAGTGTTAAACATATGTGAAAGCGAATTATGTCCAGAGCTGATAAAATTTCCGAATTATGAAGAGAAAGCAAATATTAAACTAAGATTTTTTAATAAATTCGGATTTCCGGGCGTGATAGGATGCGTAGATGGGACGCATGTAAAAATTGTTGGACCACCAAAGAATGAGAGGCACCTATACTATAATCGAAAGGGATACTACAGCTTGAATGTGATGCTAGTAAGTTTATTGTGAATCCTTTAAAAATAAATTAAGTGCATAATATTACATTGTAGGTATGCGATGACCGATTATTGATCAGGTATGTTGACGGAAATCATCCGGGATCGTGCCACGATTCATTCATTTTTAATTCGAGCGAACTGGATAGTGAGCTTCAACAAAATTTTGAAAATGGAGCAATAAATACATGGATTTTGGGTAATTTACATTTATAAAATATATAAGAATAAAATTTAATCATCTCTCATTTAAAGGTGATGCTGGGTATATGCTTAAACCCTACGTTATTGTACCATTTCGGTCGACACAAGAAGGCGACCCAAGAAAAAAGGAGTTTAACAAGAAACACACTAAAGCTAGAAATGTTGTAGAAAGAACCATAGGGGTCCTCAAGAACCGATTCCGCTGTTTACTAGGCGAAAGACAGCTGCACTATAGTACAAATAAAGCAAGGCAAATTATTAACGTTTGCTGCGCCTTGCATAATTTATGCCTTCGATATAATGTTCATTTTGACGAACCTAGTATAACTATTGACCAGGAAGATCTGCTAGCACCATCGGAAGGCGACAGTCCTGAAAATGCTGGAGATCGCATTAGACTAAACATAATGAATTCGATTGGTTAAAAAAATAATTCATCTTTATTATATAAAACATAAAATAAAAAAATTTAAAACATAACAAAATATAAAAATTGGAATTTCAGTTCGTCCTTATTACATTGCTAGTGGGGTGTTTAGTATTCACTATTTGCACCGCGCCTTTCCTTTAAAGCTAACTTGTGCTCTTTTAATTGGATTTCTCTTAATTTAATTTCAAGCTTTTCCTTTCGGAATTTCCTTTTTTCCAAAATATCATCTTGCAATAACTTTAATTGTTTTGCTTTAATTTCATACGTTTTCCTCATATAACGTGCCATTTCCTTACTATGCCTCTCAGTTTCTTTTATTGATTCTGTTTGCTCTTTTAATAGACGATTTCTTTCTTCATGACGGCCTTCGTTTCCTTTTTTTGACCTGCTGTTGGAAGCTGTTGTTTTTGTGGTTTTCGGTTCAGGTGATAAATTGGATTCGACGGGTTGATTTTCGCAGGGATATTCTATCATGCTATATTCTATAGCTGAGTCTGATGAATCGACATGTATTGGGTGGCTACGTAATTCTTCGGAAACCGAAATAACTTGCACGGCGTTGGAGTTGCTTGGGCCCAAGCCAAAGGTTCTACGAGAAGGTTGAGAAACTTCTCTGAGCATTAATATGTCGATAACACTTTCCTCTTGGGCAGAAAATGTATAGAGTTTGTTGCAACCTCCACCTGTTGACTTTAATTCTTTCTTATTATGTCCCAATTTCGCTTTAACTTTGGATTTATAATCATTCCACACCTGAAATAAGAAAAAATTGTGTTTAATTGATATTGCCTTCAAAGTGTAAACTACCTTTTGCCATTCAGAGGTTGTCCGTACTGGAGGACCGAGGCTATTTAATTGGTCACTAAATCCATTCCATATGTTTGAGAATTCATCTTTTGTGCTACCAAAATTAAAGAAGCCTCTAGCGATGGTAATGTTTTTCTCCATTAACTGAACTAGCAGTTCAAACTGCTTGCAGTTGGTTATTTTTAACCTATAAAAAATTATTTTTTCCTTTTTTTAAATTTATATACAATACCTTAAACTTATATATATATATATATATATATATATATATATATATATATATATATATATATATATATATATATATATATATATATATATATATATATATATATATATATTTTATATAGTTTTTAAACTATTAAAAACTTATATAAAAATAATTTAACTGTTTTTTTATAAAAAAAAAACAATATACCAAAAACTTACTTTTTACGTCCTTCCATTACACTGGATACTTTTGGTTTTGAAATATTGCAATAAATTTTTATTTTTTTTAGTTTTGTTTTATAAAGCGTATAACTCTTGTCACTTGAAAAAATGGTGTGACAAGAAAGTCATTTCAAGTGACAGCAGTCGTCTCAAGTGACTTGAGGCGTAAGAAACGACTTCGACAATAGCAATATTGATGCAACGTGACTTTAGTCATATAAAGTGACGTGACACGACTTCGGTAATTGGGGTAATAAATTACTTTATTTAATTATTTATTAAATTCAATATTTTGTATTTATATTAAATAATTTAATTTATTATATTAAATTATTAATTGAATTTGATTAATTTATCCACCATGTACAATGGCGGATGGTGTGATGTGCAGCATGGTGTGCGGTAGGCGCAAGTGGTATGCGCGACTTGCTTCAGCGGCTGATTGGAGGCGAACTGAATGGTATAGAAAATTATATTGTTCGTTATGTTTTGGTTTCGTCTTCGTCGTGTTGCTTTTGCTTTCGTTTGTAATGCTCGTCGTATTGTTTCCGGCTTGCATGTATCTGTACATCTGTTGATGCATTTACTCTGTTTAGACGTACAGAGTGATGATGAGTTAGCGATGAGTTTGCGAGATGTTAAGTTTGTAACATGTACGATTAGAATATTGGTTTGTAATATTCTAACCGCTACATCACCTCCCCCCAGATGAGTCACACAGTGAAGAAGAGTGTCGATCAATGCTATTGCAGTGATATCTGTCCGAAGGATATCTGTCGATATGCTCAACACGGTAAAGATTGGGCGTCAGTCCGTTGTTGCTGTCATACCTTATCTTTCAGCATCGTATATGATTAGCTGACCGATTCATGACTGAATGATTGCGCGATCGGTTGATTTATTAAGAATTCGAAAAGATATCCGTTCTTTAAGACATTTATCTTTTCGGTAGTGATTATTTGTTTGTTAGTCTTAGGCAGTAATTCTTATTCACTGTGGGCTTAAGATGTGCATAAGCTCAGTGAATAGCTGCGAACTCTGTGCCTAATCGGTCGGTGAGTTGACCGATACTCCGAATCTAAAAGTATAGTTTTCGGAGTGTATGAGAAAACCGATCGCGAATTGTAGTTTCCCAGTTTATCGATCATGGCTCATTTGTTGAAATACCGAAAGATATTTGTCCCTTGCGACATCTAATTTCTCGGTATTGGTAAGATGATGTTTAGCCAATCGGTTGAAGACCGCAAAATTGTGCGAGTCATGAAACTGGGTGTGTGAAAGGTGGAGTATTGGGGTCACTGTGGAGGTGGGTGTTGTTGATGCTAACTCATGGATCATGGTTGTTGCATGATCCAAGCTTTCCAAGAGGAAAGCGACAGTTGGTATGGTTGTGATGTACACAGCACCATGCGCATCGCGAAATTATGGATCATGGTAATTGCATGATCCACGCAAGAAAACGAAAAAGGTGACATGGTGGTGGTGTTCACTGCCCCATGTGCGCCGCTGGATCATGATAATTGCATAATCAATGGCGACGCTACACGAAAACGAATGTGAACAAGTTGGTTCTTGTTCACAGTATGCGTGCCGCTGGATAATGGGCCTTGGAAGGTGCATGGCCCATGTAATAAAACACAAAAGAAATTTTATTTTATTTACACAATAAAAAGAATTTTTTTTTTAAATTAAAATTTGTTGCAATCGTGTTTTTTTGTTGTTGTTGTTGCTGCTGCACTTTTGTTGTTGCTCGTGTTTAGTTGCTGTGTGCGTTCTTTTCCTTGCTGTTGTTATTTCGCTGTTGTTGTCGCTGGAGTTGTAGCATTGTTGTTGTTGTTGTAGCCGCTTTTGTCGTCTCCTCTGCTGTTGTTGTTGCCGTTGTCCAGCTCCCTCGTGGGGCGCTATCGCCATAGTGGGGCGCTATCGCCATTGTAAACGCTATCGCGATTGTGGGGGCAAATTGGCCCGTATTTTGTTGTTGCGTGGGTGTAGCGGCTTTAATTCGCTCGCCATAAATTTACTGTCACCCACGATGGTGTGGCGATTAAGGTTGAGCTCACACACAACAAAAAAATATTTTCACCGCACACAAAAAAATGTCCACACACCACAAAATCACGTGCCACAATATTCGTTTATATATTATTTTATTACTTATTATCCGTAAAAACGGACGTCGGGGTCACCACTATAAAAGTTATGCTTTTATTATTAATTTATATTTTATTTATTTTTATTATTATTAACATAAAATATTATTTTTTAATTTATATTATAAATTTATTTTATTAAATTAAGTTTCAATTAATTATCCGCCTTGTGTAAATGGCGGAGCGTTGTGCGGCATCGTGGTGTGCGGTAAGCGCAAGTGGTATGCGCGACTTGCTTCAGCGGCTGTGGTTGGAGACGAACTGGATGATAAAGAGAAAATTATATTGTTCGTTATGTTTTGGTTTCGTCTTCGTCGTGTTGCTTTTGCTTTCGTTTGTAATGCTCGTCGTATTGTTTCCGGCTTGCATGTATCTGTACATCTGTTGATGCATTTACTCTGTTTAGACGTACAGAGTGATGATGAGTTAGCGATGAGTTTGCGAGATGTTAAGTTTGTAACATGTACGATTAGAATATTGGTTTGTAATATTCTAACCGCTACAGAACTAAAATAGGATATTGAAAAAAATAGCGCTTTAATGCCGCAGTACAAAAAAATTGTAAGGTTTTAATCATACGCAGAAATATTGTCAAAGAACGACTAGATGCGTGAAATGTCTCGGTAAGCATCATGCCCCAATATGCCCGATTAGTAAAAATATGTTAATTGCAATAAGCCACATCCCGCAAACTACCGAGGATGTGAAATAGCTAAGGAGCTACAACGAATAAGAAATCCAGCAACACCGGTAAAAATTAATCAAACTTTCATTCACCAACGGGCAACCAAAACCTCATTCTAGTAAAACGGGAGAACAAAAACTATACTCGGAAGTGGTCATGACAAAACCAGTTATTTTAGAGGGCACTACCGAGCATACAAGCTCCAAAAGATACTAAGAAGCATGGGAGCTCTTAACATTCGTCTAGCTAAACAAGAGAAATGACTTCATACTCTAACCTGGAATGCAATGGGCTAATGCAACATATTCCAGAATTAGAAATTTTCCTAAATACTGAAAAAATAGATATAAGTATGCCTAGTATCGGAAACCCATTTATCTTCAACTTCATATCTTAAAATTTATGAATACGCTGTTACCACGCCATTCATCCAGCAAGAGGGCAAAAGGAGAATCGTCGCTGTTTATAAAAGAAAACATCAAACACTTTATAGATCTTAAAATTGAAGAGGAATTTATGTAAGTAGTCACCTTGTAGTGTCATCTAGTAGTGTGTCGTTAATATTTTGCGTCCCCCCCTCTGCAAGATATAATCTAATTAAAGAAGACTATTTTTTCACATTATTTAAACCACTTGGATCAAGTTTCATAATCGGAGGGGATTTTAATGCAAAAAATACCTACTGGGGATAAAAAGTAACATCTAAAAAATGAAGAGAGCTATTTGCAGCAGGAAGACTATGCAGTTGCGATTTTCATTCTGGAGCTTATTGGCCAACTGAATCAGTGCAACGATTGTTAAGAAAATTAAACTGCTGGGAGAAATTCCAGAAACTAGTTGAAGATAATATTGATCTTCAGGTGCCAATCAAGAATTCGATACAGCGAGAAGAAGAACTAGAACAACTCAACAACAGTATACAAAAAGCGGCGTGGTGTATTACCCCCTCGAGTTCAAAAGAAATGCACCACCGAAATACTATTTACCCTCAAGAAGTTCCCTGGTTGCAGCAAAACGAAAAGTAAGAAAGGCCTGGGAAAAAAGTCGAGCGCCAGAATATAAAACTACTCCAAATTTTTTGTCCAAAAAACTAAAGTTGCTAATTAAAAAAATCAAGAACGAATCCATTAATAAATACCTAAGTGGCCTTATTGGGAAAAAAGAACCCGAATCCTCCCTTTGGAAAGCGTCAAAAAGTTTAAAACGACCTAAACTACAAATTCCATCTGTTTAAAATAATGACCGAACATGGGCTATAAGCGCAAAGCAAAAAGCTTCGTTGTTTTTAACCCACCTCGAGAACACGTTCCAGCCTCTACCTAGACAAACTGCAGTGGAAAACATACCTTCAGTAAATAAAATGGATAACTGCAATATATTTCCTGTCACATTACAAGAATTTAAAGAGCAAATCAATCATAACATAAATCCAAAGAAACCGCCAGGATATGACTTAATTACATGTCAAATAGTAAAAGCTCTTTCTGAAAAAGGACTACGTAAACTACTGCAGATAATTAACGCAGTGTTCAGACCTAAACACGTTCCAAATCAATGGAAAGTCGCAGAAGTAATCATGATACTTAAACCAAACAAACCACTTAATGACAACCATTTTATTCCTCCACATCAATTTGGCTTTAGGGAAAACCATGCAACAATAGAATAAGTACAAAGAATTACAAACATAATTGAAGAAGAACTTGAAATTAAGAAAATATTTTCAAGCGTTTTCTTGGATGTAGCACAGGCCTTTGACAGAGTATGGCATAACGGCTTGCAATATAAATTACAAAGGGACTAAACAAAGCAATTTTATGAAATTCTAAATTCTTACATATCTAACCGACACTTTCGTGTTAAATAAGATGGCGAATACTCAGAAATAAAGAAAATATTAGCAGGAGTACCACAAGGTAGCGTTCTGGAACCAACGTTATATGTTCTATACCTCACGGACCTGCAAACGATAGAGGATACTAACATGGCGACGTTTGCGGATGATATGGTCATCTTAGCAGTCACTAATAGCATAGAAGAATCCACAAGCTAAGTGCACAGGGCTGCTAATATTGTAAACACCTGAACGAAGAGAATGCGAATATAAGCAGCCATGCAATTGGTAAAAAAGGGCGTTGTGTTCGATCATGATAACGCTAGACCACACACCCACATCATTGATGACCCGGCAGATACTGAGAGAGCTTGGCTGGGAAGTTTTGATACACCCGCTATATAGTCCTGACCTTGCACCATCGGACTACCATTTTTTCCGGTTCATACAGAACCATCTTAATGGTTTTACATTAAATTCAAATGAGGCCTGCCAAAATGAGTTATCTCGATTTTCTGCCTCTAAACCACAGAAGTTCTACAGTGATGGGATCATGGCTCTAAAAGAAAAATGACAACAGGTCGTCAATCAAAATGGTACATAATTGGTTTAATAAAGTTCATTTGAAATATGAAAATTCTTTGTTTCAATGTCACCCAAAAAAGGGCCACAAAAATTTTTCCCCTACCCTTTATAATAAAATTTACTCATCAAGTTGTAATACCTGATTTGCTAACATCGCACTAAATACAAAGCACATGTATGGCTGAATTTTTAATCGCTTTTCAGTAAATATTACTCCGGTTTTTTACTCTGATTATTTTTTTCAGTGTAGAAGAATTGCCAATTGCAATAGAGAGAAAAGGGGCACGAGATCCGACATTCTTTGAACTGTATCGAGGTTATGCAAGAATTCATAACCTTAGAATACATGGAGAAAGCAGTTAATATGAACGAGTCAAACATCTGCTTTCTACATCGACACGTCGTAACATGTCAGGTTCAGGTATTCCAGGCTTAAGAATAGCGAAAAATACTCCCCCAACGATATTTTGCTTGTTGGTCATAGTGCAAAATAGCTTTTATCACATACTAATCAGATTTCACATGTATGAAGTAGTGTTCACTGGAAACAATGAGAAGATGTTGAGGCAGCTGCTTCTCGCCGCAGTAGACCAGAAATACAAGATGATTTTATAGAAACATAAATTATCTGATCAACTAAATCATATAAGTTGAAACCGTGACATTTGGAGTTAGCGGTGCGTCATTTTTAGCAATCAGAGTATGTCACCAAATACACGAAGATAACAAAGCGACTAAAGAATTTTGCAGAATTTTGGCGAAACTTTACGAAATTTGCAGCATCCATAAAATGCATCTTTCGTATCATTATCATCAGGTTCAGTTGCTCGTATTGGAAAGAAGCAAAGCTTACGCGTCCTGAGATTGGTTAGAATTCCATCACCTTGTCCCAATCATCTTATTTCGCTGAAGCCGAATATTTAATTATTTCGTGTAAAAGATTTACGTTCCAATCATTACTCTGGTACGCAAACCAAAGGTTGATAACGAATTTGATGATTAAATAAATATAACGTAACAGTTTTTCGCTTTTTAAATATCAAAAATATTGTTCAGTTTTAAAAATCGCACGAAAAGTCAATTAGTTAATCCAACTGTGGGAAAATAACTTATCAAAAACCACAAAAATATATTAGTTCTGAGAATTACATTTAAATAACATTTTACAAAGTATAAAAAATCCTTCATTAAGCAGTTATCGATATACTATACACATTTATTACTCAGGCACCTCATTAGTGAGATCATAAAATAATAAAATCATTTCATCGCAATTTTTGGACAATTACACCTACTTACATCCATCGCACTTCAAAACGGGAAAAAAATTTATTTACGATGCTTGCATCTCATTTCATACGTATTTACACTCTTTAGTAATGTAACATTATCCAGATAAGTTACTCACACGTAAAGAATACCAAAGATCATGTCCTGGCCTCATATCAACTTTCGTACGTATACATGCATTTGTGTGGTGTCTACCCAATTTGCATTCAACTTAAATTACGTTATCTTATCTCAAATTATTTTTTAACAGGCTATAAATTTAAACATGATAATTACCTCTCCAAACCAACAAAACATCTAAGAATTTTTTTTTTTGCTTATATTATACTTCTTTTGTGTACAGCCAACAGCACACAACAAGAACAATAATACGAGCATTTTTGACAGTTTTATTCATAAAGATAAATTTTATTTAATAAAATCACCACAAGTTTCTTGTGTTACTGTCTCACATCGCGCACTGTTTTGGAACGCGAAGAAGGTGTATTTATGGTTATTGTTACGATAAATTTTGGATAAAGCAATTAAAATTTTAACAATAAAATAATTTTGGTATATACGAATTGTATGTGTGTGTGTGTAAGTGTGTAACAACAAGGCAACAAACAACAAAATAATCTAAAATGACATTATTACGGCCATTAAATATATTCCCTTGGCTTTCGGTGTTGAACTGTTTTATGTGTAAGGATGTTGACAAATTAGGTTTAATTATTTTGATTGGCCTCAGGAAGTCTTAGAAAACGGAATATTACTTGCGTTTAATAAAAAAGTTTTGTCCCAATATTTTAACATAAGCTAAATAAAAAAAAAACTACCCCGTTGTGATTTGCAAATATTTTAATTTAAACGCAGAGGGAAGATTGGATTGATTAGCGTTAAAGGCTTTCGTCATTTATAGTAAATAAAAATATACATTCCTCAACTTTTCAAAGTACGTATGTAAATCATTATTAGTAATAAGTCATGAGCAGAACTATTTCAGCTCAAAAAAGTAGTTTTTTAAAAAAAATCTGTGTTTGTGTATGTGCGGCAAGACTAAATGTCTGTTTGTGCTCTCTAGTCCAGACGCATTGACAGATCGTGGTGAAATATCATACTTAAGCTTTTTCTATAAATTATGAGCTTTTTCGTGTTGTGCAAATATTTTGTAAAGGAAGTCATTTACGACAAAATCGGGTGTGAACTAACAGAATTTAAATTAATTTGGCATTAATACCTGTCTAGATCAGTTTTTCAAAGTTTAAGTGTGATAGTAATTGCGATTTTTGTGAAAAACTGTTTTCACAGATTGAATGGTTGGGATGAAACTTCATGATTAGGCTTTTTCGCATCAACAGTGTTCAACAGCATTATAAATTAAGTTTCAAACAATTACAAGCTAAATAAAAAAAAAATCATCAAAATTCATCATTTCTACGGACCAGGCTATTTGTGATAAAGTTTGACTACTTGTGATAAAATTTCATAATTAAGCTTTTTTCCATAAATTTGGAGATCTGTGTGAAATGCGGTACACATCTGTATACCAGAAGTGGCGGCTTCCGTAGCACCTTTTTCAATAAAGATTATACTTTTCAACAAGAGTGGGCCTAGTTGTTTTTCTGAAATTTAGGAAGCTGGAATAATGATTTTTGGTTATACAAGACAATTTTTATCAAAAATCCGGAAAATTCAATTTTTCGCTTTAGAAATTCAATGTGGTGTGTTCGAGATCTATTTAAGTTTGTCGGGCGCTGGCCACCATACATGAACCCCTACACCCCCCTTTATATACATAGACAAAGCGTATTATAAAAATAGAGGGGCGGTTATGTTGTGACGAACACCCAACTTTCGACACTTAATGTTTAAAGCGCAAAATAAAACTTACAGGATATTTGATGTAAACTGCCTCGTACAATCAAAAATAATTAGTCCGGTTTAAAATTTAAGAAAGAAACAACGTCAAACCTCGAGCTCTATTCCTGAATACGATACGAAAACGAAAATACAAAATTCATATTTGAATCTGGTTCAAGATTCGCACGATTCTTATTTAAAATTGAATAGGAATGCTGTACTTCCGTTTTCGTATCGTGTTCAGGAATAGGGCCCCTGGTTGAAAATTTAATCTTTCAATTTTTTGTCGTTTTTGTAAATGTTATACTTTCAACATTATTGCAAAAATTGGAAAAGGTGCTATGGAACGAGAACATCCGGTGCACAGATAGTCACTACTTTTCGAAAAGATCTACTAATATATGGAAAAAGCATTTTGATCAAAATCGTAATCTCTTCTTTAATTTGGAGCTGATCTAGATTAATATTGCTCTAAATTTAAGTTCTTTTGGAAGCTCTCACTTCTTTCTAGTGGATTGATTTTAGTCGAAAATTATTGGGACCTTCTTATGACAAAAATCATCATTTCTGCCTAAAATTTAGGAAAATTGAGGAGGACCAATTTTGTTATAAATTTAATTTTGAATCTTTAAATTCAGTCGTTTTTTTGTTGAAGATACGCTTTTAAAAATATTTACCGGTGGACCAATTTCGGTCAAAAGTCACTAAGAATAAAACTCCGAACCATTGATTGATAGTAAACGAAGATCATAATTCCGAAGAAACGAATAATTTGCCAAACTAATCCGCGGTTATTATGATTCTGTAAGGTATGGTAAAAAGCTGGCAACCCTTGAAAACCCTAAAGCCATCGAACTCACATCCAGAGTAGATACTCTAGAAAACCAGCTGTCGATTCAGTTATCAACAACTGAAAATGATAAACCAAACCAGTAATTTAGGTAGCAACACAAATAAAAAAATTGGAGTGGAATTTCCAGGAAGATCTTAATCTTAATCGTTTAGATATGAATCTATCGTATGGTTATCAAGCAATACTGACTACAAATGGTTTAATTTACTTTTTAAACGAACCAACTAGAATACAAGATTGTTTAGTCTATGTTCGAATCCTGATAGGGGCAGGATGCAAAAGCAATTTTTCATATAGCCATATACGTCCGCGATAAAGTTGCCGAGTGCTTTGGCCTCCGAACAGATTAAAACATAAAAGAAGAACAAATTCTTTTCATCCCTTATTAATTCCAAGGCTACATGGAAAATAATATACATGAGGTGCTGGAGCGATCTCTCGAATAAATTTATATTTCAATATTATGCACACTTAATGGGCAGAAACCAATTATAGAACTGATCGAAAAATCTGTTCTAAAACCGGGTTTTACTGTGGTAAACGATTTACCGTAAGTTTGGCACACAGCCATAATACGAGAATTTGTACACTGACGGTTAAATAAATATCGGAGAGGTGAGGTTGGTAGTTGTTCACCTTTGTGTTTAATTTTATTGCGCATGACCATTAATACCACCAATTTAATACCACCAAAAAATATTTTTGTCTAGGGGCTTTTATGCATTCGTTTTCGAATTTAAGGCTAAAATTTCAAATCAAGTTGTGATTTTATTTTCCTAGAGCAGAGCTTTTATACATATAGTAGTACGTTTACGAGTAGTAGTGACAACATCCACCAAGTGCGCCGATCTGGATTATAATTGTTGTGAACAGGTATAGCGACAATTAGTAAATGTTGCTACTGTCTAGATACGACTTTCTGGAGGGAAAAATTGCAGGTAGTCAAAAGAGTTTGTGTCGATTATATCATGATTATAATCACCGATAACCAGCAATACGCACCAAAATGTATCAAACTCAATTTCATCCATATCGTGCCATTGGCGGTTATCGCGAAGTGAATTGTTTTGTTTCTAGAAAGCAGCCAGTATATCGCCTTTGCAATTTGTGTGATGAAAGTGGAGTTCAATTAACATGTCGGTGAGATGGCGGGATCACTATAGTTACATAATAGAAGGTGAGCAATACGATCCCGATTTAAAGACTCACCGTCCGGATAACAAAAAATTTTAAATTTAAAATTTTCCAGCTATAATTCACTTAACTCATGGTAGATAAGGAAAACCGACACAAAGTTATTGTATTAAGTCCCGAAAAACACAAAAAACATTTTAAAAATTCCGAATGAATTTAGTTTTCTTGAGACAGTCAAACATCATTACTCACGCTTTCACCATAGATAATAAACTTCGTAAAAATATAGTAAAAGTAAAATATATAGTAAAAGTTCAAAATTGGCAAATCGGTATGTGAAGTGTTAATGAACTGAAATTGGAAATAACTGTTTTATTGCTCATTATTTTATGAAATAGGAGTCCTATATTCCCGAAATGATTCACTCTACACTCCACACACTTTTTTTTATGATATTAGTAGAAAATCATTTGGAACAATAGGAGCCAATGACTTTAATAATACTCACGTGCTCTAATAAATTAAATGGATGAAAGAATAAATGAAACCAAAGTAATGAGGAAAGAAGGTCAACAAATATTTCGTATGTCTGTGAAGTTAGCCCGAAAAATATCCCGAAGAAACGCGATGGCAACACTTTAAAACCCATATCACGACATTTTTCAGTGTCATCCCTAAAAAATTTTTATACTACGCTAGTTTTGAATGTCATCCCGATTTTTTTTTCTATCATGATATTTTTTATTATTTTTTTTTTTTTGAAACCACGAAAAAAAAATTCCAAAACACAAAATTACAGTAAACAAATATTGACAGATGTTCGTACTCGTACCATCCAGAAACCAAAAAAATATTGAAGCGCAGAAATTTATATATCGAGAAATCAATTTAATAACAAATAATTTACTGGCATGGTTAATCCAAAAATGCAAAATCAAGCATTCTTGTTATTAGTAAGAAAACAATTATTGTGGATCGAGTATGAGTCAAATTTTAGATTTAGCCGTGTCAAGTCCTAGTATATATTAATTAACCGCGCAAGGTTGGTATGGAACTTGTAGATGAAGGATCCACCTTTGCAACGCCAAAATTGTATAACGAGTCTAAAGTCAAATTTTAGAATTAGCCGTGTGAAGTCGTGGACTAATTCCAGAACTTTTTCCAAAAATCACAATTTTAATCCCATTTCCATCCAACATTCCCAATCCCATCATAATTTTTTAAGAATTGATTGAGTTCCGTCCCAGGTGGCCATATCCCAGAACTTCTTCCAAAATTCATTTAAGAATCCCATTTGCATCTTGTATATCCAACCCCATCATAATCGGTTAAAAATTGGTCGAGTTCTGTTCCATCTGTCCTAATTCCAGCACTTCCTCCAAAGATCATTTAAGCATCCCATTTACATCCAACATTCCTAATCCCATCATAATCAGTTCAGAAATGATTGAGTTCCGTCCCAGGTGGTCATATTCCAGAACTTCTTCCAAAATCATTTAAGAATCACATTTCCATCCAGTATATCTAATCCCATCATAATCAAACAAAACTTATACCAAAAATCATTTAAAATCCCATTTCCATCCAACATACCCAATCCAATCAAAGCCGGTTAAGAATTGATTGAGTTCCGTCCCAGGTGGTTATGTTGCATAGTTTATCCTACAGTCATTTCAGAATACCATTTCCATCCAGCATATCCAATCACATCATAATCGGTTAAGAATTGGCCGAGTTCCGTTCCAAGTGGCTATACATTTTTAGAACTTTTTCTAAAAATCATTTAAGAATCCCTTTTCCATCCGACATACCCAATCCCATCATAAGAATTCATATAGTCCCGACCCAGGGGCCATATTTAAGATTTTCTTCCAAAAAACATTTAAGAATCCCATTTCCATCCAACTACCCAATCCCATCATAATCGGTTCAGAAATGATTGAGTTCCGTCCCAGGAGGTCATATTCCAAAACTTCTCCCAAGAAAAACGTTTAATAATCCCATTTCCATCCAATTTACCCAATCCCATCATTATCGGTTAAAAAAAGATCGAGTTTCATCCCAGGTGAACGAGTTCCCTCATTATCAATCCCATCACCTCCAGTTCCGTTCCAGGTGGCCTAATTCCAGAATTTTTTTCAATAAATATTTAAGAGTCCATCCGACCATTTCCATCCGACATACCCAATCCCATCATAATCGGTTAAGAATTGATTAATTTCCTCCCAAGTGGCCATATTTAAAAATTTCTTCCAAAAACAATGAGAATCCTATTTCCATCCAGCTACCAAATCCCATCATAATCGGTTAACAATTGCTCGACTTCGGTTCTAGGTAGAGTAATTCCACAACTTCTTCCAAAAACCAATGTAGAATCCCATTTCCATCCAATAAACCCAATCCCATTATTATCGGCTAAGAATTAATTAGCCGATTATAATAGGATTGGGTTTATTGGATGTATTCCGCTCCAGGTGGCCTAATTTCACAACTTCGTCCAGAAATCTTTTAAGAATCCCATTTCCATCCAACATACACAATCCCATCATAATTGGTTAAGAATTGATCGAGTTCCGTGCCAGGTGGCCTAATTCCTGTATATCGATCTTGTCTCGTGAGTTACTCATTTTCACTCATAAGTGAAGCAAAAAAAATCGAATATGTACACAGTGTATAATACACAATTATGTCGTCGTATTTGTATTTTTCTTTTGTTCGTATTTGTGTAATTTGTATGATGAACCAATGCCTTCTAAACTACTGGCCGCTTACACCAACTGATGACGACACGCTAAGTCGACGGTTCAACTAGATGGCAGATAAATATTAAAAAGGAAAATTACATTACAAAATATATTTAGTTGTAATTATTACATCGAAGTAGACGGTTATTCGTTTTTTATTTTGGTTTTCCAGTTTTTTCTAGTTTTTGTCTACACCTCGTTCTCATAAAACCAAAATAAATTTCGTTATTCGTCCGTCATACAAAATTATAAAACAAAAAAATACAAAAATATATTATTTCTCTCTCCAGTTGTTTTGTAATTTTGTTGTTTGTTAGTTTCGAACAAACTGTTGAAGCCGAAGGATGTGCTTTTTTAATTTTTATAGTAATGCATGTACATTTTATTTTAGATTTTGGCGTTTTTTGTCATTTTTATCTACCATAAGTCGATTTGTAATACCATTTAATTCGAAATTGTTGTAATTGGTACGTAGATTCAATAAAAAATAGCAAAAGAATTACGGATATTATGTAAAACACAGAAAAAATGCATCGTAAGTCTTCGATTAATTATGTGAGTGACACTAAATAAAATAGAAATACAGAAATTAAATCGAAATGACAAAATATAAACAAAATGATCACAAATTATTCTCTGCTCTCACGGTTGTGTTTATATTTTTATAGTGGAATACACTAAAACTTCGTATTGCGTTATCTAAATAGACGCAATTTCTTTAAATGCTCACTAAACTTCTTGAATATGGATAGGAAAAATTCAATTAATGAATTAAGAAAATCAATTACACTAAAATTGTTCATAATTTATTAATTTATTTTATAATAATTTAGGTTTTTATCTGTTAATCTTGTGAAATTTATTGCCGTAGTAATAAGGAGGCAATGTGTATTATTTTTACTTAATTGTGCTGACATCTGTCGACTTACATTTGTCGACTTACATTGACATCATCGACAAAAAATGAATGTTGTCACAGGCCAGTACTATAGAAGGCACTGGATGAACAGTACCAAAATAACGCGATCCGGGCGATCGGTTTAATTGTTATGGTGCTTGTTTCCTTTTCTCCAGCACATTACGTCTGCTTTCGAGCTGTGGACTGTCTGTATTATTTAACATGCTAATATATTTTAAATTTAACAAATAAAATGTTAATTATAAAAAAAGTCGAAAATGCGTAAAGAACACAAAAATATGGCGTTTACAATCATGTTGGCACTCAAAGGGTTAATATGAATAAACAAAAAAATAACGACACGTGGCTTGCATATGCAGTAAAACAATCATACGCACGAAACTAACACAAATGCTACTACTATATCTTTCCGGTTACACTCATTTCGTTTCACACATTTCGAGACAAAATTGGGATGCAGAACTTTTTAGAAATATTATTTAAGAATTCTAATTACATCCAATATACTTTTTACGCTATTTGCCGTAGGCACTCGGCGAAACACACTTATACTTAATAAACACATTTTTATTAATCACTTGTTTTTTGTTTCGCAGAATATTTATGGGAAATATTTTTACGGGAAAATATTCTGCGAAAGAAAAACAAGTGATTAATAAAAATGTGTTTATTAAGTACACCCAATATACCCAATTCCATCATAATCGGTTAATAATTAATATAGTTCCTTCCCAGGTGGCCATATTTCAAAACTTCTTCCAAAACCATGTAAGAATCCCATTTCCATTCCACATATTTCATCCCGTCATAATCGGTTAAGAATTGGTCGAGTTCTGTTCTTTGGCCTAATTCCAGAATTTCTTCCAGAAATTATTTAAGAATCCCATTTCCATCCAACATAACTAGTCCCCTGGGGGAATCCACTGTTGGAATTCCCTAGAGGAATCCCGTGAGGGGAATCCCCTTGGGCAATCCCCTGCAAATACCCTACGATAAGTTGGCCTAATTCCAGAATTTCTTCCAAAAACTATTTAAGACCTCCATCCAACAAGATAAGATTTCCATAAACATACCTACTGGGGAATTTCCCTTGGGGAATCCCCTAAAGTAATCCCTTAGAAGAATCCCCTACGGAAATCTCCTAGAGGAATCTCTTAGGAAATCCCCTAGGGAAATGCCCTGAGGGAATTGCCAAGATAAATCCTCTAGAGAAATCCTATAAAGGGGTTCCCTTTGGAAATCCGCTGGGGGAATCTTCTGGCGAAATCACCTGAGGGAATCCCATAGTAGAATCCTCTAGGAAAATTTCCTTGGGTAATCCCCTAGTGAAATCCCCTAGGGGATTCAAGGATTACCCAAGAGGATTTCCCTAGGGGATTACCCTAGGGGATTTTCCTAGGGGATTGTCCATGGGGATTACCCTAGCGGATTTTCCCATGGGGTTTCCTTAGCGGACTCCCATACGAGATTTCCCTAGGGGATTCCCATAGGGGATTTCCCTAGATGATGTCCCTAGAAGATTTCCCTAGGGAATTCCTCAAGGAAACTTTCCTAAAGGATTCCCTCACGGGATTCCTCCAGGATATCCCCCCAGCGGATTCCCATAGGGAATTCCACAGGGGATTCCCCCAGGGGACTGGGTGTGTTGTATGGAAATGGAATTCTAAAATAGCTTTTGGAAGAAGTTCTGGAACTAGGTCACCTTAAACGGAACTCAACCAATTCTTAGCGGATTATGATATGATTTGCTATGCTGTATGGAAGTGGAATTCTTAAATACTTTTTGCAATAAATTCTGAAATATGATCACCTGGGACGAAACTCAATCAATTCTTAACCGATTATGATAATATTGGAGATGTTGGATGGAAATGTGATTCTTAAAGGATTTTTGGAAAAAGTTTTGGAATTAAGCCATTTGTAACGGAACGCGACCATTTCTTAGACGATTATGATGGGATTGCGTATGTCGGATGGAAATGAGATTCTTAAATGATTTTTGGAAGAAGTTCTGGATATGGCCACCTGGAGCGGAACTCGACAAATTCTTAACCGATTATGATGGGATTTGATATGCTGGATGTAATTGGGATTCTTAAATGATTTTTGAAAAAAATTCTTGAATATGACAACATGAGAACCGATCCCATGGAAATGGGATTCTTAAACGATTTTTGAAAGAATTTTTTGAATTAGGCTACCTGGAATGGAAGTCGACCAATTCTTAACCGATTATGATGGGATTGGGTATGCTTAATGGAAATAGCCAATATGACCACCTGGGACGGAACTCAAACACTTCTTAGCCGATTATGATGGGATAGGGAATGTTGGATGAAAATGGGATTTTAGGGCCACTGGGACGGAACTTCATCAATTCTTAAACGATTATGATGGGATGGGGAATGTTGGATGGAAATGGGATTCTTAATGATTTTTGGAAGAAGTTCTGGAATTAGTCCATGACTTCACACGGCTATATCTAAAATTTGACTCATAGAATCGAGTCACAATTTTGGCGTTTAAAGGCATATCTAAAGTTTAACTTGTATATGTTTTTGCCATTTTACAACAATAAAATAGGTTGAGTTTCTCTTAATAATATCCCTGGGTGTATTCCATCTGTGTGTTACTTTTTAGAATTTTGAGTACCATCATTTCGAATAATTTGCTTACTAAACTTTTCTTATATTTGTTTAAAATTAATTAATACTATTTTTCATTATTGCTGATCTACTCATCAGATTGAGTAGACCAACTTTTTATCAGTACGAAACCAAGCTTCCAAGAAGCTACCTAAGAGAGTTCTCATTTTTGTAAGGGTTTGTGTACACAAGTGCCCTGCGGTTAAAAAATGGGGGGATGGGGGCAATGCATTTTTTCTAATTTTGTGCGTAAACATTGTATGAGTGTCCATTAAAAATAATTGTTTGTCCGAAAAGCTGAAAAAAATCTTAAACAAATTAATATCAGATAGAAAATTATTTTCAAACACAATTATACACTTGGGTGCAAAAAAAATCGCACATTGCTTTTCTTACATAATTCCAAATATTTAATAAATATGTAAACATTAAAACTAGCTATTTACTTTTATGTAAAAAATTTTATAGGCAAAAAAAATAAAAAACCTTTTGGGTGGACACCCTGTACTTTTAAAATTTTTCCAAATATTTTAAAGTGTAGCATTTAGAAAGCACAACAAAGAATTAAAAAAAATTACTTTTCAACCGACAAGGGTTGTTGAAACGAAAAACAAGAGTTTTACCAAATGTCCGGTAAGTTTAATTTTTTGCTTTAGAAACCAAGTGAGATGGGGTCGAGATACATGATGCATTCGTTCGTGATTCAAGAAATTCAAGTGTTGGCGGCCACAACATATTATCTTCTCGAATTTTTCTTCTTAGTTTACTATTTCCATCTTTATTTACATAGTTTAAAACTCGCCTAAGTTAATTTTCTACTGTTTGTAGAAATATATTATGAGTAGATACCCACTGACTTGAATAGTCGCAAATATTGAAATGTCATTGTAAATAATATTTTTTTTTTATTTTTTTTTATTTTTTTTTATTTTATTTCATTACCAGCTTAATCATTATAAACAAAATACATTGTGTGTAAAACATTATTAAAACTAACAAGATTAAGAAGGTAAGATAAGAGAACCATTGGATCAAATAGATCACGTGACTGGTCCCCTGATTCTAAGCCACAAAAAAATATTTGAATTCTATTTACAAAATTAAAATCAATTTCAAGTCAAATTATTTTACAGTTAAAATTGAGAGAAACAAAAATTATATAATAAAATTATAACTACATCTTAATTACTACACATGAATATATTAAAACCTCTTAAACTACACCATTTAATTTTAACATATATAATTTTAAAACCAATAAAAACAAAAACAATAATATTTTAAACCAATAGTTGAAAAAGATGGTCAATATTTTTAGTTTGATGAAGCCATTCTTTAAGGTATATTGAAAAACTAGAGAAGTTGCCGCACTTACGAATATCCAACGGTAAATTGTTAAAAATGATTGGTGCAACGATATTAATAAAGTTTCTCCGTAGATCTAATCTAAACTTAGGAATATGTTTCAAGAAAGTATGATTTGATCTGAGATTATACCCTGCATGAGTCACAAAATTATTCCCACTTTTAACATAGAATATTCTAAGTACCTTGAAGACGAATATGTGACGTAGAGGAAGTATGCTGAGATTTTCAAATAATGGCCACGAAGGCGAAAAAGATGGTTTAAAGCACATTATTCTGATTAACTGCTTTTGTCGCACGTAGACAGGACGTAGTGTAGCATTGCAAGCACTACCCCAACATGATAAACCATATTGCAGTATTGAGTCCGCTAATGCAAAGTAAATCGTCCTAAGTAAATATTGCGGACAAAATAGCCGTAAGACATACATTTTTCTGGAGACCAATGATAGTCTAGTTTTCAGTCCTTGTGTGTGCGCTTTCCAATTTAAATCTCGATCAATAATAATACCTAGATATCGAAATTCATCAACAGTGTTCACTAAGAAGCAGTCATTAGGAGGGCATTGCGTGTTATTGTTTCTGCTGCATTTGAAAGTATGATACGTTGTCTCAAGATACAACGATGAGGTATCCCTAAAATGTAATAATTTCGTTTTGTGACTCAAAACAAAATTATGTGCTTCCAACCAAATAGACAAACTTTTTAAATCATGATCTATGAGCATGATATTTTCTTGATAACTTGGACTAGCATATGTAAACGAGAAATCGTCAGCAAAAGCAGTTGGAGACCCTCGAAATTGTAGTCGAAAGATACCGTTTACATACACTAAAAATAATAAAGGTCCTAAGACAGAACCCTGTGGGACTCCCACATTTATCGGTAACTCTTTACTTAATTGTCCATTTACTCTAACCAATTGCGTTCGCCCATGCAAATACGAGGACAACCAATCCCGGGTTATCCCTCTGAATCCACAACAATATAGCTTTTTTAACAATGTGCTATGTTGAACTCTGTCAAAAGCCTTTGTTAAGTCTATAAATAGAGTAGATACCTTGGACCCTTTATCAATATGTTCAGTTACTTGTTCTAGGAAAGATACAATAGCTTGTTCAGTATTTTTATTTTTCCTAAAACCATATTGGTCAGGAGAGAAAAAGTCTCTTTTTTCTAGGAAGAAAACGATTCTACTTTTTATGACTTTTTCAAATATTTTCGAGAAGACCGAAAGTAGAGAGATTGGTCTATAGTTGTTCATACTTGTTTTATCATTATTTTTAAAGATCGGAACAACTAAGGCTCGCTTTAACGATGTAGGAAAAGTTCCAGTTACCAAGCTTAAATTGAAAATAAAAGATAAGACATCAACTAAGAACCAGGACATTTTTTTGACAACATTATTTGAAATCCCATCCAAACCAGGAGTTGAATTATTTTTTAGCGAAAGAATTGTAAAATACACTTCCCCAGATGAAATTTCCGAAAAAACGCAACTATCTATAGATTGGTAATACTGACATATTATTCTATTTTTGTCATCATTCAAGAGGAGACTGGCAGCATTTGCATCACCAACACTAGTAAAGAACTCGTTAAATTCATTTGCAATCTGCACTGGACCAGATATTTTGCAGCCTCTTTGATTAACAATTTCTTTAATTTCAGCTGAATCAGGCTGTCCGTTAATTATTTCATTGACTGTTTTCCAATTTTTACGAGCATCACTACCATTGTTGCTGAACTTTTGAGAATAAAAGCTTTTTTTGGCTATATCAATTTGTAGGTTAACAGAGTCACACAGCGTCAAGCTATATTGTTTCAATCTACGGTTGCTGTTATGTTTTTTTGCAAGGCGACAAATATTATTTCTTTTACGTATAAGTCTCAATAGATCATCAGACATCCATGGCTTTAGCTTCGTTGACCTATTGGCAAACAACTTAATGGAAGTGCTTTTTTTAATATGACCTTTAAAGATTTTAATAAAATTATCGTAGGCCTTAGAAGCATCTAGGCAAGAATAAACATCAGTCCATACTTCATACAATAGTAGTTCCTTTAGCTTATTGAAATCAATTCATCAAATCCATCAATCCATCCATCATCAAATCCATCTTATAGTTTAGAATCGAACGACAGAGCAAAGTAATAAGCTGTATTTGCATATTGAATTTGGTTTGAATCACATCCGTTTTACCATTTGCGTTCATTATATAAAATGTGCCATTTTTTAGCCCTTTTATATATCAATTCAAATTGGGATATAGAACGGCATGCTCGAAATAAACGTATTTATTTGCTCGCGTTGTATAATTGTTTATTCTGGGATATATGCGTACGGAAATGGTCCAGCCATCCGGGAATGAATTTCAATCTCGGCCGAATGTAATAGACTGACATCATTATCTAACTTTATTAATAATTTCATGTTGATGTTATGGCCGGAAAGATAAGTTAATTTTTATTTATCTAAATGGTTTTCAACTTTAAGAGAACAAAAATCATTTGGTTTTCTATTAAACATCACATTGGACAACATTATGTTTAATTAACCATTTACCTATTTACTGCAACTTGAGGCTACGATTCAGTTACGACAGTTAAAGCGTACTAAATAATATTTCCAAATTTTCTGCTTTATGTTCATTTTATGTAGATTATACATCTAATCCAATAAGCACCTGTGAAATTATAATATAACCTTCAAATATCAAGAAACATGTATCACGTATAATATTCATAAGAATAAAATCTCCAGTTGATTATCATTGACATTTGTACCCATTGCAACATTTTACAGCAGCTCATGCTGAGACTCACAGACAAACCGATATCCCAAAATAATTAAATCAATTTGAACATGTTATGTATAGAGAGTAAAAAAATAGCGCTTTTTTGTAATATGCACTAAATTAATGGGCACTTTCGAACACCGTACCAACACTTGAAACCCAAATGAGGGATTCAAACATTAATAGGAAATGCTTCACCCATCCCAATATTCTCCTGTAATAAAATACCGATTTAATTTTTATTTGCAAACATTTCTTCTTTTATTTATTCTTAAAAATTTTATTTTCATTTTAAATATCAATAAATTTAATTTGAATAGAAATAAAATAATAATGATAGTAATAATAATAATAACAATAATAGTAATAACCGTCTTAAATAAAATTTAGTGTTATGATCGTTGAATTATTTCTGTTTCATTTTATTATTGTACACGGGGTTTGTCGTACATGAATATTGTCTGGCACCATATACATTGTTTGTGTTCAGAACAAACAGTCAAATACGTTTTTTTGGTGTATATCGAAGAATATTGTATCGTTATTATAATATTGTCATTCTATCGCTATATAAAGCACAAATTGGCAGTATTGATTGGTATATTATGGAAATTAAAGCGGCTCTGAACATAAAATGAAATCGAAATGCTATAAATAAAATCATTTTTTGTATAGTTTTTTAGTTAATTGGTGATTTGGCACAATCCAGTTTATTATCCGGTGATTGAATTTATAATATTAGTTTAGAGCGGCATACGTTTATATAAATAGGAGAGTAATTTAGCTAAAATACGTACGAAGTACTGAAAATGTCGCAAATGTGTAAGTACTTTAGTTCAAAATGAGTCAATGAGTCGATGCTACGCCGTTCACAGGAGTTATAGCAATCTATCTTAAACCCCTATAAGATCAAATTTACTCAAGAACCTGAAAACTCTTGATCATTTGAAGAGCCGAAACTTCTGCAATTGGGTGTATGAAGGGCTCCAAATGAAGCTCATTTTTGGATTAAGGGCTTTGTTAATAAGCAAAATATGCGTTATTGAATTGCAACAAAACCGAAGCTTTCCAATGTATACAATGCGAAGTAGAAAATACATATCTCGATTCTTTCCGCCGTTCCGCACACGGTTTCAAAGAAGCGGCTTCACCTACGTCTCTTTCCCCTTTTATCTATAAAATCGGTTTTAAATGCAACTCAAAATTTTCTCGGTCACACAAAGAAAATGAAATAAAATATATTTTAAGGCCATTTTTGACATGTAGATTTTAGTTTAAATTTTATTTTCGAAGCGCAGAATAAAACAACACCAACAAATTTTGTGCCTAAATATAAAATAAGGTTTTAAAGTAGCAATAAAAAATGTATGACGACTTATTTTGCAGCCAGAAGCCGCGAGTAGAACGGGCCTCTTACTTATCTAAACTGCGACACTTGATTACCCTCATCACTTTGTTTCTGACGTCGAAGGCATAAGGTGCGTGTAAGTAAATTTAGTTGTATTCCGTTTAATAGTTTATCATTAATTTATTACGTTTATTACCAGCTGCAGTTCTTGCGAAATATTCTTGCGCTTAAACAATAAAATAATTCCTGAGATTTTCAAAAAATTGGATGCAATCCTTGGACCAACAACAACTATCTCAAAGATGTAAAAAATTATGTAAAAAATCGGAACGAGAACAGGAATAGGAACATAGAGAAAACTGGAGTCTCAGCCAGTGTCCATACTGTTCAGAGTATATTAAAAAAGTTTTCACATATCCGGCGAAAACACTTACGAAAAAACCACGTCTGCATCAGCAACAAAAAAGTGATCGGTTGGCATATTGCCGTGGACATCTGCATTGAAAGGAAAAATGGTTCCAGGTTATTTTTTCGGACGAGGCATTTTAATTTAGCTTTCAGACATTACTTCCTTGATTTAAGGAAATCGGAGTTATATTCTTGTCCCGTCGCCACATCAGTGTTGGTTCCATCATGGTGTTGGCAGCAATTTCTTTTCATGGTGCTATTGATTTGTTTGTCCTGGAGGGAGCCTACAAAACTCGTAAAGTTACATTTAGCCGTAGAAATGTTATGGCTTTTATTACTTAATTTCGACAATGATGGCAATCAAGTGTCGCAGTTTAAATAAGTAAAAGAATCGAAATGGGGAGTTTCCACTTCACATTGCATGTAAGTTTGTGTATTAGTTATTTGAAAGTTAGATAAGATAGAAACCATGGTGATGAAAATTTCAAATAATTAGGCGCATTATATTAGGTTTAATGGAAAAATTTCAAGTGAGGGTTAATCAAGTGTCGCGCAGTGTATGTGGGATATAGACCAAATAAATACTCGATGTAAATAGTGCAAAAGTTCAAACGATACTAAAAATAACTGTGTTTCAATCAAACTGAATTAACAAAAATGTTTTATGGTGGGAAAAAAGATTGCCGATGCAATCTATTTGTGTATACGTAATTTTATACATTTTCTTATTGATATATCACAGAGTGCTCCGGGGACGACACTTTATGATACTGTACCTTTGTCCGCTAATAATCTTTCGTCTGCATTTATAATGATTAGACGAAATGCAATAATTACAGAACGTATCCGTATGAAACAGCACAAAAGAAATAAACATTGATAAGAATTTTGAATCGAAAATTATACAATAAGAAAATTATTTGAATTGATTAAACACGAAGCGGAAATATGCGATGAGAAATTTTAAAAAATTAAAATTATTTCCCTACAAAATAAAGTTATAAATAGAAATATTAAAATGCTGTAGTGGTAATCTACATTTAGGGGAGATAATTCTTATGCGGGCGAGAAGTTTAACACAAGTATAAACCTATTGCGGTAATCTGCACATACGCGAAAACATGCGATAAGGAATTCTAAAAAAAATTAAATCATTAACCGGAAACGCGATAAGAAATATATTTTCATTTACACACATAACAAGCTATAGTTTTATGTTCTCTCGGTAGTCTAGTGGTTAAAACAGTTTCTTACCAAACGGCGGACTCGAGTTCGATTCTCATACAAGCAATAGAAAAAAAATTCAAAAAATTTTTCATAGAACACACAACAAATTAAAATAAAAAATGGCGACACACAATTCCACGCACGACTTCGATCAATCGATCAAAATTACCAATTAACATCGAAATAAGAGGATACCGATAACCGATTGACAAGATAACGATGAACCTCGGATTTCGATTGATAGGATTTTGAAGAACCGGATATCGATGAGATAAGGGAGATAAAGATGACCAGATATCGATGAGATAAGGAGAAAATGAACCAGATCTAAAGAGATAATAATGAACCGGACCATATCCGGTCATACAAGATAAGAAGGATGTGAACATCGATGTAAGAGGTAAAGAGAGTAATGATGAACCGGATAGGTATGATAAGATAAGAAGATGAGCAACCGGATATTGACAAGATAACCGGACATGGCAAACTAAAAAAAGATGAGCAACCGGACATATAGATTGAGTTAGATAACCGGAAGGATGAACCGGATATTGATCGATTATCGATTACCATCCATTTTATCAATTGATTGGAAATTGTTCCCAGGCTGGAGCGCGCGCTGTCCGCTTCTCTGCTTAGTACAGTTTCATATTTCCCGCAGACGTGTAAATTGCCTGGTCGAAAACCTTGAGATACATGTTGAAATCGGTCGTTCCGGTTTACTTTGAATATTTCGTAATGTTCGATATATATCGCTCCTAGTTTTGAGAAACTGGTGAATTGCGTACGTTTTATTAAAACTTTCCTCTTTTTGTTATAATTGCGACGGTTGGCGTAATTCATTCCTTCCCTCCACAGTAATTCTATTGAATTCTTTTTTAACGATTTTTGAGATTTTGGCGTATTGGACAGGGCATAATTTCACCCATTAAAAGGTGGAAGCGAGTTATACCAACACTGCGTTAAGCTGAATTATTGAGATACCGTTGTAATCGGTTGGTATGCATGAACCATTCCTCAGGGTTGTGTATTGATAGTTTTGTTAGACCTGGGGCTATTATTAGAAAAATAATTTCGATTTGGCCATTACCGGTTGGTACACCTCTTCTTATATATGAAATAATAATCACTTCCTGTGCACAATACTCTTGAAATTCTGAAGATCTCAATGAACTACCTCTGATTATATACTTTGGGTTTCCAAAAATTGATTTTGGCGCTTCCTCTGTATGACTTCTTTAGCGCCCGTTGTTTTGGTTGGATTAGGCCAGATGAGCTTGGAAAATGTGTCGATTAACTTTTGGCATAGGATTCTAAAACTCCTCTTGCTTAGAGACATTAGACATGCCAGACCATTTTCTGAAAATTTTCCGTTCAGGCCGCGTAGGGCGTATGCGCCTTACGCTTTACAGTTGCATTGTTTGTTTTCTCTGGCGTATGCCTTACAATGATTAAAATAGTGCAAAGCTTATACATATCAAGGAAGGGTGTACAGTTTTAAATGCATAATACAACAAACGAATAAATTTATTTTTCTATGAATCTGTTTAACAAATACCAAATGGCTTGGACGGAAGTTCAGCGTGAGGCGTGTACGCCCCATGCGGCAGGAAACGTGTTTAATGGTTTTTCACGTTATCTGCCATGTTTGGAATGAAAAATTGGTGTGTGATGAGATCCTTAGTTTTGCTTTAACTGAAATGGCTTTGGTTGTGACACATTTCTATTACTTTGGTTTGCATTTTCTTGGGTGCCGCCACCAGCAGATTACCTTTTCGATTCTTTTATAAAACACCAGAATTAATAACAAATTCATCATACTCACCAAATTTTTATGAGATCAAAAATTAGTCGAAGCTCAAGATCATTTCTTGATGCGATTGATGACATTGCTTTATACTGGAAATACTATGGGATCTCTATTGAGGGGATCTACGTGTAGCATTCGACAACAAATACGATATTCCAATTTAAAGTGAAACTCCTGTAATAGCAATGCGCATCCAGCAACCCTTGACTTCAGTTCCTTCCGTTCCACCGTCGTAATTATTTTGAAATGCAACCCAGGCAAATAGACCTCCACTTTTATTAGCGCGCTTACTATGGCAGGACCTCCAGTTCGTCATTGCTGTAGTGTTATAGGATGTCTTTTTTACTGTAGTACATTACGGAATGCACTCGATGATCGTCAGATTATCATATATCAAATTGTTGTAATATAATAGCTCCAATTCCGATTTGGCATCGGAGCGGGAATCAACTGGTCATTGGGAGTACAACCTCAATATCGAGTAATTTGGCAAAATGTCTTTTAGTCGGTGAAAAGCCTGTCTCTGATCTTCGTCGTTTTCAAAAATCACTCTTTTTTCAATAGATGCGTCAATGATCTTGCTATGGTGGGATAGTTCTCAAACAACTTTCACAAATATCCGGATTATAAAGCGTTGTACTTGTTTCACGCTACCGATTCGGGAAACTTGTTAATAAATATTGATTTAGATTTTGGTGGTCTAATCAGCCCTCGTCCGATTTCATAACAAAGCAACACTATTCCCTTTCTTAAAAATTGGCACTTACTCCATTTTATGCCTAGTCCGTTGAGCTCAGCTGTATTCTCAACTTTTTCTAACTTATCTAAAACCTTTTAATTTTTTGCTGATATCACGAGGTCGTCGATGGTGAACGACTATTACATAATCCAAACGAACTATTTATTAACTCATATGTCCTTAGGAACTCATACAATCAAAATGGCGTGATAAATGACATATATCTAATTGAGTTTAGTGCTACAGGAACGTGGAAAAATCCGTTACATAGATCAAGTGCACAAAAGTGCTGTGTATGCTATCAGTACAGCATGCGAATGATACCTTCTGCGAGCCACTCATTCCCCTATTCTCTTACGATGTAGGTTTATAGTGGAGAAAGTCGTTTCGGTGTGCGGTCTGTGCTATGGGTTTGTATAATTAATGAATTTCGCCATTATAATGTTGGTCGGTATAGGTATTGAAATGGTTTGTTTTAATTAAACTTTCCCCAATATAAAATTCACCGTATCATAACCAAATAAATATCGCAGTCAAATATTCCCTTTGTATCAAACACTGTTTTTTTAAACTCAATTACATGTAGATGTACAAATATTAGCAACGGTCATGTACATCCTCATGTGCATTGTATTGACGAATTTTCTAGTTCTAAAACGCAGCTAGCGGAAAAAAATAAAAATTACGTTAGCTAAAAATCACGCGTATTTTCAAATCGGCAAAGCAGGGGCGGGATTTTGTAACATCACAATTTTCGATAATTTATTGAAGTTTATGTCTCGCTTCTCTAGAATAAAATGGAATACTATTTCATATTTTATATCATTTTCAAGCCTGCCAAAATAATTTGTTTACGATACTTCAACGAAATTAGAGATAATTGTCACATTAATTCTAGTAGGTTGTGATAGCCACAGAAAAGAAATAATTTATAAACGAAACAGACGCCAATTGCTGCAGTTTACGAAAAAGGGACATACATTTCGATAAAGTATCGAAAATGTGATGTTACACTATCTCGCCCCAATATAATTTTCGTACTATCAAATTGGCATAGCTCGTTCAGTTTAAATTTTTTTCGCTACGTGGCACTTGTGATCCTCCAATCGTCAATAGAAATAATGTTTTTCGTATTGCGTTTATTTTTATTTGATGTTTATATCACTATTAAACTCTGTGTTTGGTTGTAGATGGCTCGTAAACATGTAACGCGTGACGAAATGTTGGTCATACTCTGTGAAGACCGTGACAATCCTGTTGATGCTAAGGAGGGGCAAGATGAACCAATCTGTTTTTGGAATTACGAAAATATTCCGGAAATTTATAGTAATACAAGTACTAATACTTAAAAGACGCCCAACAAGCACCGATCCGAAAACAGTGGCTGCAACTGTTATTGCAGGAGTATCAAACTAAGGAATTGTAACAGTTTTAGAAAATTTAGATTGCAAAATTATAAATGAGATGCAAAATGCTAAAAATTATTTTATAAATATAGCTCGAATAAAATGGAAAAAAGCGAATTTGTTGAAACCGAAATCAAATACCAAACGCCTGAGGAAACAGAGCCTGTTGAAGAAACTCCAGGTCAGCATTTCATGAAATATTTTACAGAGGAATTGTTTTAAACTATGGTAAATTTTACAAATAGAAATTAAAAGATTTATCGGAGTTCATATTCATCGGATGTACAAAATTTCCCTAAATCAGAATATACTGGACCAATCTTATAGGAATCGAACACGTTATGCAAACTGTAACCACAGGGACCAATTTTTTCAATTGCGAACTAATTTCGTTGTTACCAACAACTTTGATTCCAAAAGATAATAAAAACGTTTTTTAAAACGTTTATCCTATACTTAATTCTGTTAGACAAAGATGTTTAGAGATTCCCTTGGAGGAGAACTTTTGCATCGACGAACAAATTATTCCATTTAAAAGGACATTATCCGCGAAACAATATATGAAATGTAAACCATCACTTTGGGGCTTGAAATTGTTTGTTCTATGGGGAAAATCAAGCCAACTGTTTGATTTTATTACTTATCAAGGCTCAAGAACTGAAATTTTTGATTTCCATCAACAAAAGTTTGGGTTTGGCGCAGCAATCGTGCTCCATTTAATTCAAAGATCGTCGATTACAATTGGTGATTTTAATAAACACAACTAAGACCCTCTGCCGGAGTGCAGAATTCAGCGCCGACCCACCGTCCACGTCAATGTACAGGTTGACATGGAGCTTGCAATGTGCAGGTGATATACTGTAGTTGTGTGAGTAAGTGAATGGGTTAATGATGTGGCGTGAATGCTTGGTACCAAAATAGGGCAAAATTGGCCTAAGTGTCAACCACTGAAACCTAACCTTATTGAAATGCCGGGACACAAACTTTATTTCGATAATTTTTTTACGACTTAAAATTTATTGGAAATATTAAAAATAAATTGATTAATGCAATTTTTACCGCTCGAATTAACCGATTTCACAAGCCAGGGGTGGAATCATGAAATACGACCGGAAAATTTAAACGGATTTATAAATATTTTCAAACTTATTAGATTAAAAGTATTCAAATTTACCATGATGGATGTATAAATGCAACTTCTAGAATATTTGAAGAGCAATGTCTAATCTCCTCCAAGATTTTCGAAATTCATTTTTTACCGGTACAACATTTCGATTTAAAACTGCTCGATCATGGAATAGTTGTCGAATACAATTTTTAGGTTAAACTTTCATTTATTTGTGTTTTCATACAAAAAATCTACGCCAACTTTGACCATTTTTCGAATTTTTTGTGTTTGTCCATTGAAATATTTTCTAACAATTCATTTTTCCTATCGGATTTCATGATCTTGCCCCTGTATACATTAAAATAATTATATATTTAAGGAATTTTTACAATTTTAAAATACAAAAGATTTCAATGCCATCTCATAAAATGAAACGGCAACGAACCTGGGGCGAGAAAAATTAATTTCAAAAATCTTCTAGGATATTAGCCATTGCTCTTAAAACATTATAGAAGTGGCATTTATACATCAGGCTGCATCCATCACAGTAAATTTGAATACTTTTAATCTAATAAATTTGAAAATATTTTTAAATCCATTTTAAATTTTTCCGGTCGTATTTCATGATTCCGCCCCAGATTTTACGGAAGACTGCCAGTTTTAGAAAAAGGACCACAGTTATTTGGAGCAATGTGTCAGCAAGGATGACAATAATTATTGTGGTCAAATGGCTTTATAACAAACCTGTTTATCTAGCATTCAGTTTTATGGGAAAGGGTGATATAAACACAATAAAAATATGAAGCGCATCACTAAAGCGATATGTTGACCTTTCACAACCGGAAATTGTAAATTTATATAACGGCGGTATGGGTGGAGTTGATCTTTTAGATCAACTAATCCAATATTATAGGACGTTTATTAGATCCAAAAAAATGGCCATTGCGAGTAATGGCGCATTTTTTAGATTTTGCGATCAGCGCAATTTGTATTGAGTATAAGCATACTAGCCAAAGACATACTAGATTTGTTGAAATTCTTTCACCAATTTACGAAAACGAAGGCATAATATAGCGGATATTAACAATACCGAATTTCTATCTCATTCAAGAATAACACAGAGCCAAATTCGTCCAATCTCGGATATTCCGTAATTATATTGATCATTTTCCAGAATTTAGTGGAAATAAAGAGTCAACTAGATGCAAGTTGGAAAGCTATGTGTTTCGCACGCACGTTTACTGTGGAAAATGTTCTATACATCTTTGTCTACTAAAACAAAAGAATTGTTGTAAACTTTTGCCTTAATATGAACGTTTTCCTCAAAATAGTTACTCTTGGGTCGATTTGTACATGTGCGTGTACATTAGGTAAAACCTATCCTGAATAATTTTTTAAATTTGTTTTCTTATTTCTAATTAAAATGATACCCAAGCAACCCAAAATATGTCACAAGAAAAATCTATTTGGTCCAGTTTTAAATCAGGACTGAAATGGTTAAAAACTGAATCAAATGTTCCCAATTGTCAATGCCACTTACCATTCTCAAACTCTCTTTTGCAGTCTCGATTAAGAGCCGCCTCGAATAAACCGATAGTTGATTCCTGTTTGTAGTCGTACCGGCTCCTTTATATATGCTTTACATTAATTATTTAATCTGGTTGGTAAGCTTTGATAGGTAGGTTTGCGATTTTTGTTATGATACCTTAAATCTGTTTCATGTTTCTCTTGTATCTTTGTTATAGCATTGTTTCGAATTTGTTCCAATTGTTCCGTGTCTGCGTTGGGAATTCTACCAAAATATATTTTTACAGGATGTTTTCCAGCTCTCGAATGTTTTTAGTGATTATATTCATTGACCGCCCTCTCGAGTAATTCCTTGAAGTTTCGTTCTACTCCATCGGCCCTTAGACATCTCATCATCTCTGAGAGCATAGATCTCCTTTCACCTCCTTTTATATGGGGAATTTTTGAACACTTTTATGTTTAGCGCATCTTCCATCATTGACATTATGGACTTCGAGTTGATGGATTTTCCGATCGCTTAAGGCGAGTTTGCTGATTGCTGTTAAAACCAATTTATTTTCTGCTGAATAAATGTCTAGTTGAAGCGTATGCTCAGGATAATTTGGGCTAGGCAGTTTAATTTTTTTGCTCATCCTTGGGTAGTAATAGCTTTCGATTATATGCTGACGATTTTCTTGAGCGTTACGACGTGTTCGTCGATGAACTGATAATATTTTTTCTTTTTGTTGGTTTTCGTCAGTAATATCCTGTACCATCCTTTGAGTGAATCGGACTTTATAATCTCTGAAATGTAGCGGGTACATTTTGAACTTTTTCCATTACAGATTCTTTTGTCCTCGATTAGTTGATTGCGGAATACATTGACTGGAGCTTCTACTGTGGGAATCGGATCACACAAAAAACTATCATCGCTTTGCCTGTATTGCCGACATTGCGTTTACTCGTTGATATTTTAACTCATATTTGTATTCCTCTTGGATAGCTTTCCAACGCTTCATCATATTGTTTGTATTTTTATTGCTTATTGCATACGTCAATGATTGGTGATCTGTAAAGATCCTCACCTTCTTTGGTCCGTAAAAGAAATATCTCAAAGAAGCCCAAGTTATGCCAAGCATTTCTTTCTCAGTAGGCACATAATTTTCTTCCTTTTTAATTAAGGTTCATGAGAAGAACGTATTCTTCTCGCTGGACCTAGTGTGAAAATAGAAACGTCCGTGGTCAGTTCAAATTCATTTTGGAAATTTGGAAGTGAAACCGACTTCTTCTTTGGTGTTGGAATACACCAGTTTATTCTACCAGAGGGTTTTGGATACATGTCCGAAAAAAGGGTTGGGCAGGTACTTATTATGTGTGAATTTCTAATATTTATATTATTCACGAAATCAGATAGGTATGGTTTGAAATAGATATTTTTCTATTTGGCTTAATGGTCATAAACCCCCTGTTAGTGTGTATTGTGGCACGGAGCGCTTAAGGCTATCATTATCGATTATTCCGTCTAATGATCTCACGCTGAGAAGAATAAAGAATTTTAGTTTACATTCTGGACAGAAGAGATCTACTAATGCTTCGTGCGTGGTCAAAATGCTACCTGCCACCGAGTTTGTCATGAAAAGCTTCTTATTCAGAAGATTATAGATTGATGATCTACGGCGGTTCTGCGTGATACTCCCTTTGTATTTTAACTGGTTTGTGTATATGGTTTGAATGGGGTCGATTGTTATCGAGTTGGCTCATTTGTGGCCTGTTTTGATAATTTACTTGGGGAGATTGTATAGATTGGGCCACTCCATTGGTTGTAGTCTAGAGAAAACATCGCTATTGGGTATTATCGAATAAGGTTTTTTTCAGAGAAATTAATCTATTGACTCTAGACTAGCTTTCTGTATGAGTCATTGCTGCTCCAACCAATGAAGTGGCTCTTGAGATCAACCGCAAAATCATCAACATATAAAGGGTTTTCCAATAAGAGGTTTCATTTTGAATAGCCTCCTGCGATTTGGGCAGTTGTCAATTTTGAAGAGATCTTTTGACATTTGACAAGTAAAAACTACGCCATTACTAAAAACGGTACGATACACGCTTCAACAACGCATTCAAGTCACTACAAAAATGGTGAAAATGTTGCAGTCATAGCTTGCAAAACTAAAACACTTTCGGGCCGTCGTGAAGCACCTTCCTGGCTAGCAATAGTGAAACTGGTGGAAAAATTTGATCTGTTGGGGCAAGTTAGTGATGTTGATGTGAAAAATCGAAACCGTGTGCGTTGCTCAAGAACAACTGAGTATATTGCTGTTGTAGCCCGTAGTGTTGACTAAAACCCAGGTTTGTGGATTCCTCGTCGATCTTTGGAATTAGACATTACACGCCGGTCGATCACCATAAATGTCATATCTTCGCTGATTGGGTCCTTCAAATGCATTAAAATGATCCGGATTTTCATCGAAAAATCATCTTCAGTAATGGGATCCTTTTTCACCTCGGAGGCTATGTTAATAAGCAGAATTGTCGCATTTGGGGCTCAGAAAACCCAAGAATGATTGTTGCCTGTCCATCCTCAACGTGTCACTGTTTGGTGTGGTTTTTGGGGTGTCGTTGTGATTAGACCTTACTTCTTCAAAAATGAGGCTGATACAACTGTTACAGTGAATGGACTGCGCTACCGAGCTATGGTTAATAATTTTTTATGGCCGGAATTTGAGATATTGATGCGGACGTCGTTTTTTTCAGCAAGACTGCGCCATGTTTGTCACAAGCAACGAAACAATCGCAATTTTGCAAGAAAAGTTTCCTGACCGTGTTATTCCTCAAAGAGGTGATCACAATTGGCCAGCGAGATCTTGTCATTTAACACCTTTAAACTTTTTCTTTGCGCCCACGTGAAAGATAGGGTATATGCCAATGCTCTACAATTGCTCTACAAAACCTTAAAGATGGAATTCGTGAAGTTATCGAGGACATACAGCCGAAAATGTGCGAATTGGCAATAGAGAATTCCATTCACGGCGAAGTCGTGGCGGCCATTTGGCTGATATCGTTTTTAAATGTTAATGGCATACCTTACTCTTTACAATGAAATAAACATTCAATGATTACTTAAAAAATACTCGTTTTTTTATATCAAAATGAAACCGCTTATTGGAAAACCCTTTAGTAACGGCCACAGATTAAATATGAACAAACTGAGAACATTCGGTATACCGCCACATTCTTTACTGCGTTTGAGGCTGGTGTTATCGTAATAATGCTGCGCAATCCGAATCCGAAATTGCAATAGAGCAATGGAACTCGATCTAACTTGAAAAGTTTTCAACAAATTTTTATCAATTCTAAAATCATATAGCGTAATCGATATAACACCCCAAAATTGACACCCCAAAATTTCAACATAGATATTGACACCACTGCATTTCATAAGGTTTTAATTTAAATTGGTTTTATGTATGCCTTACTTGGTTATCTTATATAGGTTTATCCTTTTTTAACATCGAATTAGTATTATCGCTTTTGCTGTGGTCATTCAGTTTATTTATGTATTTTGAGTGAGAAACAACACGCGTTGACAGCTAGGTATTTGGCGCCATAAAATAACACATTTTGTTAAGGGATTGCATCTTGTAAGTACCTCATATTTCACTCATTTTTCATTATATACAATTTACTAATTCGGATTAAGTTAAGTTATGATGTCTATTAGTATATTTAAATTAAAAATCTTGTATTTCTAACTTATTCAATTATATAATAGATGTGTCAATAATTGAAATAGATTAAATTGTGCATTCAACTATTGACACTTGGTGTCAATTATTGTACTGTTTGGAGTACATTAATTGACAGTATGTCAATAGTTGTACTGTAAGGAGTGTCAATAATTATATATTTGTTATTATTTAAATTTTAAGTTTCAAAATGCCCAAAGTTAAAAGGAATTATTCCGAGTCAATGCTTCAAAATGCCCTTGAAGCTATAAAGCGGGGCGAAATGTCTAAAAAAGGCGCTGCTAAGCACTTCGACATTCCCAGAACTACATTGCTATTCGGACTAAGCAATAAATTTACAAAGGTAAGGCCGGGTCCTCTAACTGTTTTAACCTCAGAGGAAGAAAAAGTTATTGAGGAATGGATAATCACGTCGCAGAGGAAAGGATTCCCAAAAAGAAAAGAGGATGTGTTACATGCAGTTAAAGAGTTCTTAGATGAGGAAGTAAGAGATCACCCATTTGGATCTGATAATATACCCGCAGATGGATGGTTCCGATTATTTTTAAAACGACATCCTAATATTTCTTTACGAACACCAGATCCCGTTTCGTCGGCGAGTTCAACAGTAGGTGCATCAGATATAAAGACGTGGTTTATGTCAATTGAACGATATTTGATGGAAAATAATTTATTTGAAATTTTGAGTGATCCAACCAGGATATTTAACGGCGACGAAACTAATTTCCTTCTTTGTCCCAAAACAAAAACAGTATTGGCGGCGAGAGGTACCAGGAACATTTATGAAGTTGACCGTGGCGTGGCCAAAGCGAATCTTACGGTCATGTTTACTTTTTCTGCGGCAGGGACGATGGTGCCGCCAATGGTAATTTATCCCTATAAACGGATCCACGATGACATCCGAAAATCATTACCAAATGGCAGGGGTTTGGGTATTAGTGATAACGGTTGGATGACCAAAGAGGTGTTCTACGAATATATTTCCAAAGTATTTCACCCTCATCTTTTGAGCCTTGGAACCACATTTCCAGTTATTGTTTTTGTTGACGATCACGCAACACATCAAACTCTACAGCTAAGCAAGTTATGCGTGCAATTGGGAATAATTTTGATAGCATTATATCCAAACGCCACTCGTTTTATGCAGCCAGCTGATATTAGTGCCTTTAAACCTCTTAAAAACGAATGGAACAAAAAAGTCGGTGAATGGCGGCGACAACACCCCGGCGAATTTCTTACCAAACCAAAATTCGCTCCTATTCAGGATACAGTCATTCAATCTTGTATTGGACCTGAAATATTAAGAAACGGTTTTCGCGCATCTGGTCTCTTTCCATGGGACAAAAACGCAATTGACTTTTCCAAGTGCTTAGGAAAATCGTCCATAGATCCTCAGCGAGCTTCAGATGCTTTTGAAGTTCCTCATAAACAACTTTCATACGGACGATTTATTCAATTAGTTGGAGTTCGTAAGATTACTCAATTTAGAGACGCTTTCAATGGTTTACGTAGCACTGAATTGTGGCCAGACGATTTAACGTTATTCTACAAAATGTTTCTAGAGTTTGAGCCCAAAGGAAACAACGAGGAACCTATTGTTTCCACTGAAAACGCTCTACTGATTGAAAAACACAATTTGACAATACGATTGGGTCTTATGTTGATGTCTCGATGGATTTTTATATGTAAATGAAGAGATTGAAGTGGAAGAAATTTCGGAAAGTATTCTGAACACAGATTTGAAAACTCCATCGAAGGTACCCCATTTGATAGACGATTATCTGGATTGGCCCATTACACCTGAAAGGCAAGGTACTAAACAAATCAAACCCAAGAAACCTTTCGTTATAACTGATCCATTGTGGATTAAAGCTGAAGAAGATAAAAAAAAACTCAAAGATCAACAAATGAAAGGTAAACAGGAAAAGAAAATCAAACGGTTGGAAAATATAAAAAAAAAAATTCTATGTAAAAACGAACGAGTGAAATCCACAACAAGTAAGGGTAAATCAACTAAAAAAATACTGCAACAAGTGTCTTCTCATTTGAATTCTTTGCCAACCAGTTTAGCCACTACATCCACAAACATGTCTGGTAAGTTTCAAAGAACTAATAAATACATTTAATTTTGTTTATGCTAATTCCTTTTGTTTTTTAGTATTGCTGCCAATTGAGCATGTTCTTTCCAACGGACCAGATAAATCACGTGTCCACTCGTCCAATATTTTGGTTAGAAGCGCTGAAACGTTAGAAAGTACATCGACTCCCCAACCGCTAATAATAGACGTATCTTCTGTTCCTGTAGACGGTAACTAATCCTATTAAAATGGATTTTGTATTCAGCTATGGCCTAAATTATTTTATTTGCAGTTCTACAAATAAGCAACCTTTGTGATAAAGAACAAATTGAACCCGAAAAACAAAGTCAAACTGAACCAAAGAAACCCGAGGGGTTTAATGATGAAAACCTAGAATACATTGGACAAAACAGAATTGCGGTAGGCTCTATGTGCTACAAATGCACTTTTTCAATCAAAACAAAACTAGGTATTAGATGTAACAAATGCACTAGAGAATTTCATATTGCGTGTATTAAAAAAATGGATATGGAATACATTCCGATATTCATATGCAACAAGTGTAAAGGAGTAGGACTTCCAATTTGAAATTATATGTCCATAATAATTCACCTATAAGACTGCAATTTTAAATTTGAATTTATTTATTTTTTTATAGTTGTATTTATTTATTTTATTTACTTTATTATTTTATTTGTGATTATAAATCTTTTGTGATAATGAATTAACTAGCTAGCTCTTGGTATTTTTTTAAAAAATTGAAATTAAATGTTCCTTAATAAACTAATTTACATAGCCAACAGAAACTGAGTTTTTATTTCAATAACTTCACCATTATAAAGATTGCCAAACCAGTGGAAACCTCATGTCAATAATTGTACTACAATAGAATGTCAATAATTGACACACGATATTCGTGTGTCAATAATCGTGCTTTTGTTAATCGTATAGTAAATCAATTTTATTTTAAAACTAAATAACTAAATAACCATTTTCGAACTGTAATACTGAAGAAAAATGTCTAAAACATGTAAAAAAGCTTTAAATTTTACAAATTTCAAAAATTGGAATTAACTCCAACAGTTTGAATTCAAAATTCTCTTGCGAGTGTCAATAACTGGTCGATTACGCTACGAGTGCAATCTTGGCAATAACATCTTCATTCCGCGAATAAATTTTCAATCGACGGATACACTTTTGCCGTTTGTTTTGCAGCGAAGACAATTTTCGATAATAACAGCTTACGCAATCGCCATAAAAAAGGGTAGCGTTGGCATCAATCTGGATACGGCTACCTTCTCACGCGGTATTGGTTCGCATAACATAGAAAATCCACAACAGGGACATTTCAAAAGCTACCGGGATTAAGCAATTTAAGTAAATGGCGAAAAGATTTCAATGGAAAAAATTCGGCCAAAGGTAGTGAGCACAGTAAATTTTTTGTAGGTAAACAAACTACGCTTGATAAAGTCGACATCATCTCCATCGAATCTAAAGTAATACAATAATAAACTTAGAAACAAGGAGTGCCTACATATTTATTGGTATTAAGAAAGGAAAGTATTCTCTAGTTGTTAGAATTGTCAAAAATTTATAGAAGTATAGGGCACTTTGTATTGTTCCAAAAAATTAACCTGAAAGAACCGTGAATAAGAAAATGGAACAATCGCTTTAACGTGGTTAAGCAATTTAAAATTTGTGGAAAATAAATAGGTTAACAAATATCTTTCATTGTGTTATTATTTAACAACAATGAACTCTCGTTACACGTCTAACTACAAATAACAGGTAAAAACTACAGTGATGACAAAACTTGGCAAACATTTTAATATTTTACCCATGCCATTTTGGTAATGCATCTTCGTCATCACATATTACAAAGTCATTTATAATCCAGCATCTTGTCTTCGTCTCTTAATATATTTTTTGTGTTGTACTATAAAATATAAGATATAAGATATTGGTGCTATCGAAAAAATTCGATTTCTTATCCACAAAAAAATGTAAAATAAATGGATGGTTTTCGATCGAAATTTCTCAAAATATCAACTCGAAATTATTTCTCATCTCAAACCGTAGCATACGATGCGAGGAGACACCGAGTCAATGAAGACAGACGGTAAAATCGTTCTTCTTATACATATTATGTATGTTGTGTAGTTGACAGTTTAATTTAATTTTATTGTTATTTCATTTTTTTAGCTGGTGCTGTATAATTTTTTTTGTTGTTGTGTGTATATGCTGATAAATTCAATGACAGATAACATGAAGTTTATATTTCATATACATATTTACAAAAAGAAAATATTGAATTATTGTACTCTGTTGTTGTTGTTATTGTTGATCAAATTGATGTGTTGTTAAAGAAAATAATTGATTACGTTATATTATGTTTGCGATGGTATATAGAAGAAAATATATAAAATGAAAAATCATTTTATTGTTTTCTTGACATTTTTCACTGATAAGATAGTAATTGCGTTCCTTAAAATATTTGTGCCCTGGATAGAATTTAAAAATATTTATTGGAAATTGAACTCAAGCGATATTTTAAATTTGTTGTATTTGTGTAACGTAAAAGATGAGCTATTTTGTTTTGGCACACCCAGTGTTGTATCCTAAAGCGGTGGCACATGATCAAAATTTCGCAGATAAAGATATACTTTGAATGTCTTCAAAGGTAAATAATGGAATGCTCGTATCGTAGAAAGCGTCCGCAACTTTAATTGGACCAAATATTGAACGAATTACCTTTCTTTCGAGCGTAGATAATCTGCAATCGTTAGAGGTCATGGTACAGCTCCCGCTTCCGAAAGCCAGTACAAGTCTTATGAGTGATTTATCAAGTGCGAGCTTGAACGACTGCGATAGAAGTTCGGGCTTTTATTTCTACCTGCATATCATTCGACGATGTTACACCTGCCCCGAAATACTTAAAGTTTATCGCTATCAAAATATGGTCGCCAATTCCGAGATTTGCCATGGGAATGTTCCTGGGTGTTGCTAAAAATTTAGTTTTATACTGTTCACCTCCAAGCCAAGTGTATTTGGGCAGCGATCGAGCAGTATGAAACTGTCCTTGATATCGCAGGTCTTTTAAATAGGTCTAAATAGTTAGTGAAGGTGATTGGTAACTCTGCAGTGACACTTGGTCTTTTAAAGCATTTACATTCCATTGAACTATCTTTTGTGCTTGTCTACTGAACGTAGATGACAGTTTGCACTTATATTTTAATATGACAAGCACATGATCGCTGTCCATATCTACACCTCTACAAGATCTAACGTCGGATATTCTGGTGTAGTGTCTCTTAGACACCATGACGTGATCGATTTGGTTTGTGGGAAATACCTACTTGATACCACTAAGTTGTACATGTTTGCCCTGTCGGGGACGAGTTAGCCTTTGTTGTTACTAAAAAGATGTGATGTATTTTTAAAATGAAAAATAACAAGGCACCTGGTGAGGTTGGCATCGGTAGCAAAATGGTCACGAACAGTGGCGATGATCTCTTTAACTACATGTTTGGGTTGGTTTGAAACCGGGAAAAATGAAAAATGGCTCTAATTTGTTCGCACTACGTAAAAAGAGAGAGTATACAACTATTGCAGAATAGCTTTACTCTACAACGGCTACAAGTTATCAATTTCCAAGGACTTCCGAAATAATGTCAGGAGTACGGCAAATAGACCCAATAACCAAAATTCTATTGAGCCTTTTTTAGAATATTACGTTCGCTAGCTCAACATAGCGTATCTCTCAAAGAAGAGCGCCAGGGAAGTAGAAGGATTGTGTCTGGAATTATGACTGGGCGTGTGACTGGAATTGTAAATGGGATTTTGAATGGAACTGAGACTCGAATTGTGGTTGGAATTGTGACTGGAATTGTGTTCTGATTTGTTATTGAAATTTTGATTGAAATTATGACTGGAATTGAAACTGCATCTGTGATTGAAATTTTGATGAGAATTGTGACTGGAATTCAAATTTTGATAGAAATTGTGAGTGAGACTGGTATACTGACTCTAAAGGTGACAATAATTCAGATAAATCTAGTCATAGAAATAGTGATAAATATTTTGATAGGAATTTGATAGGAATTGTGACTGGAATTGTGTTACTAATTGTGATAACAATTGTGATAGGAATTGTGACTGGAGTTTTGTCTTGCATTGTTACTTTAACGTTGATTGAATTTAAGTCATAAACTAAAATTGTGAATTGAATTGAGATTGGAATTGTGACTAAAAATATAATTAAAATTGTGATAGGAATTAAGATTTCAACTGTAACTTTAATTAGGATTGTCATTTTAACTGTGACTGGGATTGTGATAGAAAATGTGGAATGAATTTTGATATGAATTGAGACTGAAATTATGGTAGGAAATGTGAATAGAATTGCCATAATTCCGTTATGACTGGGATATAATTGGAGCTGGAATGGGAATTGTGACTGGAATCGTTACTTGAACTGTGACTGTAATTATGATTGAAATTTAAGCTGGAATTTTGAGTGACTGGAATTATGATTTTCAATAGGAACTGTAATAACAATTGTGATAGGAATTGTGATAAGCATTGTGATTAATATTGCGACAGAAATGAATTGTGATAAGATTGGTGATAGGAATGTTGATAGTAATTGTGACTGGAATTATGATTAGAATTATGAATGGAATGTTACTAAGATAAAATATAAAATAAAAACAAAATTACATTTTTAACGAACTTGAATGAACGAACGAAAATGTGTTTGAATTGTTTTGCGCGTTACAATATTAGAAACAATGTTAAATTTTTATTTGATAATTTTGGTTTAAATACATGTTGTAAAGGCAAAACCTACAAGCTCGGAAATAACGGGCCAAGCAGAAACAGGTGAAGATTTAAAAAAAACAATACGAATGTCCCATACCTGGACAGAAGTCATAATTTTAAAAGTTGATAAACTGCACCCGCCCCAACATGATTAAGGAGATTGCAATCAACCATAACTCCAGGTACTTAAAGCATGCCATTAAATCAATAAAAAGGATTATTCTAACTGGAATTATGAGAGGAATTGTGATTTTAACTGAGTTAGCTTTATTTTATACTGCTGTATAGCATTCTAAAATTATATCGATGCTTAAACCCGATCTGGAGGATCAAATAAATAGTTTGAAAAATAAAGCCTTCAATTTTCTGAAAACACAAAAGCACATAAAAATAATCAAATTACATATCATAGAGTTTCTAAATGTACTCTCACAAATTATCCTGATTGTTTATATATCGAATTGGTTAACTAATTTAAGAACCATATGGATTCATTCATTTGGATTTGGACACTTGGCATTCATTTGGACACAAACCTAAATTGGAAAACCAATACCGGCAATTTATGCAATTTATTTCTAAGCGATGTTTGTTCTGTTTCTCTGCTGAAAACGACGTACTTTGCTTGATCATGGCAGCAATTGAATACGGTTTATCTTGATGGAAGGAAATTGTGATAGATATTGTGATAAATATTGTAATATTAATTTTGATAGGAATAATGACTGAAACTGTAATAGCACTTGCAATAGGAACTGTGAGAGGAATTGTTACTAGAATCGTGCCTTGAATTGTGACTGGAACGGTGATAATTGTGACTGGAATTGTGATTGGAATTGTGACTGCCGAGACTGGAGTTGCCTTTAATGGAGACTAGAATTTTTACTGAAATGTTAAGCATAGTGGCCAGCATGATGGCTCAAGATTTGGTGCCAGGTGCAACTTCCGTTCAATTCGAACTCTTTTCAATATATCCAGATCAAATAACGACCCTTCTCGCCGTTACATCTTTTTCAATAACCTATTTCAGGAAGTTTCATTCTAAAACTTTTCTGTACATTGTCAAAAATTGGCTATTTGAAATGCATGATGTCTCCAATTTGCTTTGTGTTGTGACATGAGGATTGCTTCTATATGATTTTGTTTTTTAGCTTAATCCAGTAAGTAATCTTGGTTCTGCTCAAGTGATCTACATTGCTTTGATTCAAATCTTGAAAAATTTTCATTGAGTCTGGCTGAAATCAAAACTAATATGCAGTCGACAATGACATCATCGTGTACACGCCAACCTCATTTTTAAATGTCTGTAATACGGCAATTTCATTACCAATTCGCGCTAATATTCAGTTAAATATTTCACATATTAATATAATTATATATCAAATATCAACAAAATATGCAAATAATATTTATGCTCGACCATATATGTCTAAAAATCAAATCACCACACGTCACTGCCAATTGTCACCAGTTGGGCCATAACTTCAAAAGTAAACTTGCTAAAATTTGAGACATTAATGTTTTTTTAAATATCATCATATCTGCTCGTATACGTATAGCATATTAAATACCAATAAATAATTCATAAAATAAAATATTTCGAAAATTATCAAACAGTTTAACGAAATATCAATCTATCTTGGCGCAATTTTATGAAGCACGAACGGAGATACATTGATTTCAAGAGAAAATCTTTAAAATGACGAAATCATTAATAACAGCCGCGCAATAAAACTAAATCACCTTATTTGATTGCCCCAATACAACAGAATCGTTTTACAACCAAAACTTGTTTGGTTTCATTTAAATTGAGTGGAGACATTGTACCTAGCTACATGTATAAGATGTAAAAGGTGGATGGTTTCTTATTATTGTTATTATACGTCTTATTATTATTGCTATATACATCTGTATATTTAATTTAAATAATTTATAAAACAAATAAAATTTCGTAAATTATGATATTCTGTCAATCGTTTAACAAATTACATTTTCGCCTGTCTTGTGTGTTGTTGCTGCATGCTGCTTTTTGCGTACCCTTATAAAGTGACTTTAATTTAATTTTTCTTGAATTAATTAACAAGAATATTAAATTGTTACTTTATTTATTTCGCACAAACTATTTATTTTAATTTTAAACCATATAATTATTTTGTTGGTTTGTACAGACATGTACGTGTGTACGATATTATAAATATAAGGAATGTTTGCGGTAAATCGAGTAGGAGTACGTATTATATTACCATAACGTCAGTATCGTCTTGTGGTTATTTCTCAGTGCAAGGACAAATCTGGGAATAACATTATTAATTAAATAATATAATTATTTGATTGTAAAACATTGATAACTATTAACGTAATGTTTAGACACATACCAACTGAAGAAATTCATTTTGATATTTCGTTTGTAAGCGTACATATTCCCTTCCCACTGAGAATATCCCTGAATTTTTTATTTCATTTTAGAAAAGTCTACAAATTTGACTTGAGAATATTTATTTTTAAACCCTCTTTTGCTTAGGAAAAAGTCAAAAAAATGGACAATTTTATTAAAACTTCTGCATATCAAGTTCACGGGTTCAAGGGAACCATAATTTTTCATGTGTTTATTTACTTGAAGAAAATCGCCGGTAAATTGATTTCATTCAGTATAAGATGTTTCCAATAAATTAACACTTGAAAAGCTTCATTCTATTTTCCAGGGTTGTCGGATTATAGGTTCTACATCCAGTGAGTTATGGTGGTAGTTCCCGCAGGGTAACGTGATACCAAAGAATATATACAATAAGAAAGAAATTTTGTTTGACAGAAATATACAAACAAAAATAAATTCTTATTTTCTGAGTATTTATTTTTATCTTTCGAAGAACGAGATGGTCCTATAATTGTACATTTCTCGTTCTAACATTCGTTTTATAAACAAAACTTCGGCGATTTAGAAATCAAGCGATTGATTCGTAAGTAAACAAATTGAAAATAATAATTATTTCCTTACTCTAATCTATCAAAATTATTAGCAAACTAAAAATTAATGACACTACTATCCTATTGCCTAATTCCATTTTTGAAATCTCTTCCCATCTCTTCGCATATCTCTTTGCATCTCATCCGTGTATATACATAACTCCAAAGTTTTTTTTATTTTGTTTTATTGTGCTCTCTCGAAAATAAAATTTAAACTAAAATGTGTAAGTCAGCGGTTCCCAAACTTATTTTGCCACGGAACCCTTTTCCGTCAAATATACTATACGGCACTTCTTCAAAGTTAGCGAGTATCCGAACTAATTTCAATTAAATTCTCGTATTCTACTGCTAGTTGTCCCGTTGGCTTTTCATTGCTTTTGAAAGGATTTTGTACCCAATAATTATCGTTATTGTTTAATTTTGGTATGTATGTATGAAATGTAGTGTGTATGTATGGGTGTATGTATGAAATTAAACCTTATGGCACGGATTTTATTGAAGCCCCTAAAAACTGCCACGGAACCCCAGGGTTCCACGAAAACCACTTTGGGAAACGCTGGCATAAGTCAAAAATGGAATTGAAATATTTTTTATTTCATTTATGTTTGTGTTAGTGTGGTTGCATTGAAAAATTTGTTTAAGTCGCAATTAAAACCGGTATCATAGGTAAACGGGAAAGAAACGAAGAAAAATACGGTTTCTGTGATAACCCGTGTGGCATCAGCCATTCACAATTGTTTGTTCGAGGTAAATTTCCAGTGCAATGTAACACAAAACCTTTTCAAAATGAAACAAATAATAATTTAATCGAAAATTTTATTTTTAATTTCATTAAACAAAATATTAAATTTCTCAATTCAATTTTATTTTTTTAATTTTCTATTCTGCAAAAAATTACAACTAATGGTACTTGATTCGCAATTGTTCGTGTGGAAATCATCGTAAATATTTCGATTATTAATATGAGGTGTTAACTCCTTTCGATTTTAGCACTTCGGACAGCCGTCTTGGTACTGAGTCTATTAAATGCCGTATGAAATCTGTGGGTGTATTGTTCCACATCTTTACTATTATATTCCAGGTTTCATCTTCCGTTCTTCCAAACTCACATGGTATTTCCGGTTTGATGTAAGTTCTGTATGGCATTTAGGTTGTAACGAACGCTAGGTGAACTAATGTCCGATAAACATAAAAGATTTCAGTGGCATGGTTAACGTTGTCATATTTTGCCGCTAGCTCAATCGCAAAGGTGTCTTAGTCGTGGGTGTAATAATATTACTGTTTGTTACCATGTGGTCCACTGCTTGCTTGATGACATTAAAGTAAAATTTGAGTACTGACTTGAACTGCACGACTTACGACTACTTACCTTGAATCATAATCCACTCACACACAATAAAAGTTCTTAAAGGGTTCATCTTTTCAGAAAATAACAAATGAATGAATGAAAAATGAAAATTAGGAAAACGATTCGATGTTTGAAAATTGAAATTAAATTTAACAATTGTATTTAAATTACTCATTTGGATTTCTGAGGTACAATTATCATTGATGCTAATTTGCTTAACATTATAATGAAATTTATATAAAAAACCTAAGTACGCGTACCTTATATACTTATATTACTTATAATTTAATTGAGAAAAAGAAATTGATTATAAATATAAAAAACCTAATTTATAAATTTTGAAAATTAATTAAGAAAAACAAAAATTAATTATAATAGTTATAATGGTTTGTAATACTAATTAATAATCAATTGTATATGGTGAAAAACTCACTCTAATTACATTTCAAATGTATCCAATATTTGCGGCATTACTCCAAAAATGCATGTGTAGGCGTATCCGTGTACGATTAATAGAAAGTACCCTGATGATTTTAAGTTGATTAAGGTCGACTAATTTATACGGACATTTTGTATTTGGTTGTCAAATTCCGTTAAAACACTTATACTTTTAATCAGCTTCTTCTCGAACACATTATATTAAGAATTATGATTTTAATATAAATTTTAATTAACTTATTATTTGATAATCTTCGAAGAATTATGATGCGTATTATTAATAATGTTTTTTTTTTGTTATATATATTATTGAGTAAGTATTATACGGTATAAGCGGACGAGCGGTATTGTAATGTCCTTGCACATGTGCGTTTCTCACGCCCTCTTAAGAAACCACTTTTATTTCGGCAATCAATTAACAGTTGCATACACTTTAACTATTTGGATATTAACTTCTAATAATATAAACTACGATTACTTCTAAATACAATGATAGTTAAATATTAGTCCAACTAACATCAATGAATTCCACTATTCAAGGATTTGCCTAAACACGGACAAATCACTCGAGTTTATAATAATCAGGCAAATAACGTCTTTATAATACCTAACACGATTTTTCACTTCACGCGATCGAATTGAGCACACTGTAGAACTTTCGATCGTTTAACATTAATGTTTTTCTTTCATTCATACAGTTTGATTTAGATTATGCGATCTTGGGGTAACATTCTACGATCGCTTAATTATAATCAAAACTATGTTTGGGTTTAATCACTTAAACACTTGTAGTTAAAGTTAATTATGCGCGATTGCATATTATAACAAATTTATTTGTTTTAACACAGAGTAAATCCCGAGTATCTTTTCTGATACACTTTGCGAATCGCCGTTTTTTTTTTTTGTTTTAAGCACCGACTCGTGCCACAGGAAGATTTTAACTAACTTTTTTTTTTTTTTTTTGTAATCACCATCAAATCAATATTTCGTCTCACCGACAACCAACCAAAAAAACGGGTTTCTTTCGTAGTATTGGACGTTCTATTACAAAATGTTTTAATTGTTACAGATAAATAAAACAGGGTGTACTGGAACATTTGAGCATGTTACAAGGTCAGGACTCTGAGGTAGCCATTCTATAACATTTTGTCCGATATCTTTTAAACATTTAGAGGCCATTTTTCCTTTATGTACAGATGCATTATCATGCTGCAGCATGAAATCTATTTCAATTAGATTGCATCCCGTAACTAATATGGCGAATATTTCCTCGCCAAATTTGAATTGGCTCAACACTATCTCTGACGGAGTTGAGTAATAAAACTTCCTTTCCCAAATCCCATCTACTGAAAATATAGACTCATCCGTCCATAAAATGTTTCTCCAGAACTCCAATCGCTTGTTGATATGATCATAAGCAAATTTCAAATGTTTTGCTTTATGATTTTTGAAAATGTATGGCTTCCTTTTAGTGGTGTATTTCCTGATCCCCTGTTACTTCAACCTACGGCAACTAGTAGGTTGGCTAATTTTAATTTGCCTTGAAGAATTTATTGTGTATTGGATATTTCGTTGAGTTGCAGATGGATTAACTTTCACAGCTCTAGCAATCAGTACATCTTCCTTAACACTTATCTTTCGTTTACTGTCTCTTCCAATTACATTACAGTAAGTAATGTTAATATTTTGTTTTCTCATTTGGTATAAAATCGTATTTTTGTGACAATTATATTTTTTTGAAAATTCGCTGGTCGAAATTCCATTTTTGTAATCAGCTACTTTAGCTGCTCTAACTTCCACGTTGAATTCTGGTTTCTTTACCATTTTTAATTAAAACTAAACAGACTGAAACACGAATAACTGAAGATTAGCTTTTGTTTTAGACAATAACTAAACTATATTTTAATTTACCGTTTCAGTAATCATGAAAATTCGTGTTTTTATCTTGCGCAAAAACAATTGTGAATCAAATATTAAATTTAGTTGTAACTTTTCGAATAGAAAATAAAAAAAAATGAATTGAAAAGCTTAATATTAGTTTAATGAAATTAAAAATAGATGAGGTTTTGTGTTACGTTGCACTGAAAATTTACTTCTAACAAATAGTTGTGAATAATCTAAATCGTAGTTTAACTAAAATTAGTTAGAATAGATAATATATAATTTACAAAATCATTGTTTCTGTTGCCTACAGAATTGTGCTAACACGAATTACGCTTCCTAAATTCTCCTCATTGTCTCACTATTTTGTGTATCCAGAGTTAACCGCTCTTCAGCGATTTTTTGTGCGATTTGTGTTCTGCTTTTTCTTCTGCCAATTTGCCAATTTTTGTGATGCATTCTGATATAGCTAATAAAGATAAACTTCCAGAAGAATATGACCTTTATTGCGCAGTCCTTCTGTTTAGCGGATTAGCATTTCTTATTGATGAATGACTTTTTATTTCTGAATGCTCACTCTCTATAATCACCGCGTCTGTGGCATCACCTGAATCTTCGTCAACGACATTCTGTAAGTGTAAGCATTTAATTTTGTAGCGTAGTATACTTTAACACCAAAAATATAATATGAATTTATTTCTTACTTTAATCCCTATCATTGGGATTTGCTTCCAAAGAAGAAATATAGGCCTCCAGTTGCTACATTATGAAAATTAAAAAATACATCATAAAATTGCAAAATAAATTATTAATAATTATGTCAATACATAATTATATTGAAATTACTTACTATTGTTAATAACGAAAATGGCGACTACAAAAATACCAATTGACAGGTCTCCAAAATATTTGGAGAGATATTAAGAGGTATTTTAAATCTACTAACATCAGAATACCAATTAAGACTTTCCTCTTAAAAAAACTTCTTAGTAAACAATTGTCACAGCTAAGAGGTCTTAATACCAGAATCGGAGTGCAAGACCATCTTAGCTAAGACTATTTTTTTTTAACTATAAAGTCTTCATTGAAATTCTGAAGGCAGTAGTCTTAAATAATAAATTAGGTTAGGTTTCAGTGGTTGACACTTAGGCCATTTTTGGCCCATTGTGATACCACGCATTCACGCCACATCATTAACCCATTCACCTATTCACCTACTCACACAATTACAGTATACCACCTGCACATTGCAAGCTCCATGTCAACCTGTACATTGACATGGAAGGTGGGTCGGCGTTGAATTCTGCACTCCATCAGAGGGTCTTAGTTGTGTTTATTAACATCACCGATTGTAATCGGTGATGAAAATTCGATTTGCATCTAGCCTCTGATGGGATTCGAACCCAATACCTCCCGGTCCAAGTGCCGAAGCTTTAACCACTGCACCACTTGTCCGGTTAAATAATAAATTAGAAACTCTCAAAAGATTTTTGTAGCGCTGTCAATACCAAATTTTCAACGTATTGTTTCAAATTTATGATCGAGAAACGACAGTTCAATTCGATAATGTTAAAAGAACTCAAATTTATGCTATATACGCTAGGAGTGTATTATAACAATATAAAATAGTATTTGTTTTGAACAATTTACATGTCTTTAATAATCAATTACATATAGTTATTGTTCCTGTAAATGACAAAATTATTAACTGAAAACGACAAAATTATGATTCCTAAGACCACCTATTTTGCTGATATTAACGAAGACAATTTTTTAAGACTGACAAGACAATTTTTTGTCGCCTTCGATAGCATAGTAAGTAGAGCGCTTGCTATGTCGGGTTCGATTCCTGGCAGTGACAAAAAAAGTTACGACTAGGCGTTTTAATGGGTAATGTGTTACACTGTGCATTGTCTTATATATCTCAAGCCATAGTCATTGGCTTTTCTCCATAAACATTTTTTTTTATAGATAAGATACTAAGGCCCTTTTCCAATTACCGACTTATCTCAGACTTATTGGCTTATTTGACGCCATCTTGAATAAGTCAGTCAATTTGTTCCAATTCATTGCACCGACTTATTTGTGACGTAATAACAAAAAAACAAAACGCAATTTCTATTATATAGAAGAAAAAAATTTCTTGACATATTGGTCGTTGCTACTAGATTTGAAAAAAACTGCATGTATTACATTATCGAGCAATAAATATATAAGAGAAATCAAGTAGTGCAAACTTTATAAGCCAATTTTTCCGAGTTTAATCTTATTTTATAGTGTTAATATATTTATATAAACAAATTTAATTTTTTTCTATATTTAATCCATATATACGTATCTTATGAACATATCGGCATATTTATTTTATAGTTCATTGTCCTTGTTAGGCTTATACAGATTGCCAAAAGTAAAATAGATTAGCCTCGGAATCTCTACGTGAGTCCTCTTATGTATATTTTGTTTTATGATTACATTTATTCAAGGCACATTTTTTGAGACATTTCTGTGTAGACGTACTTATTCAAATAAGTCTCCTTGCGAGGTGACTTATTTGAATAAGTCGGTGTCCACAAATAAGTCGGTAATTGGAAAAGGGCCTAAGTGTAGAATAAGAATTTAAAATCTACAGTCTTCGTTAAGACAAATGATTTTGCTAAGACTGAAAATATGTATGTGACTCTACGTCAGAATCGGGGATTCGGGGGGTAGTTTTAGTTAAAATACCAATTTAGACTATAGTGTCATTAATTTTTAGTTTGCTTATAATTTTTAGAATAAAGGAAGAGGATGATATAATAAAGGAAGGAAATAATTATATTTTTCAATTTGTTTGAAGATTTATGTTGGAATAATTTATTCGAGATAGCTCTTGGATAGGTCATAAAAGTAGAAGCTCCAAAAAAAGATACCTTATTCGCTCATTTGAGGAAGTCTACGAATTCCACGAAAATGAAAATGCCACCGTTTTCCCTTCGAATATTAAAGTAGTTTTTCCGTAACTTGTATACAATGTTATCAAAAAATATTTTCATAATTTATAAACAACGTGATCCTTAGGATGTTTATATGTATGAAAGTGATTCAGTTATTTGCGTTTATTGGCTTGGGCTAGGCATAAAACGTGAACTCGTAGGTATTCCGCTTTTACCCAATTGTAAATTTTCTTTATGCTAAAAATTTTTGAATTCAGAAGAAAAATAGTCCAACATGAACAATGAAACGATCGAAAATAAAAATAATCGTTTATAGGTACAGTATGTTCCACAAGAAAGTTGCTTAAAGAAAATAATTAAAACACAATAAACAAACTAATTATGTATATATTTATTTCTAATAATAGACATTAAAATTTCACAATTACTTAGTAACGGGTTATCCAATTCGAGGTTGATAAAGTAAACTTAAAAAAACACACAAAATATTCGGAATGTATTGTAATTTTTATTTCATTTTACAGATTTATCCTTGCCATTTTTAGTTAAACAAGATATCATTCAAATGTCCTCCACGGGACTTCTTACAGGCCTTGATTCTTTTGAGGTAATTTTCAATGACTTTTCGGCACATTTCGGGCGGTATCTCGGCCATTACCTTACGAATATTAGTTTTCAATTCGTCAAGAGTTTGAGGATTGTTTGCGTAAACACGATCTTTCGCGTAGCCCCACAAAAAGAAATCCAAAGGCGTTAAATCACAGGATCTTGGAGGCCAATTGACATCAGCCAATCGCGAAATCAAACGTCCAGGAAATTTCTCTTGCAAAAGATCTCGATTTGCTCGTGTTACGTGACTGGTTGCTCCATCCTGCTGGAACCACATATCGTCAAGATCATAATCTTCGATTTTCGTAAAAAAATAATCGGTTAACATGCGGCCATAGCGCTCAGAATTGACGGTAACGGTTCGTCCATGGTTGTTCTAAAAAAAAAAACGGCCCAATCACACCACCAGACCACAATGCGCACCAAACAGTGACTTTTTCCGGGTGTAATGGCTTCTCTACAATCAATTGTGGATTTTCTGAGCCCCAAATTCTACAGTTTTGCTTATTAACGTATCCACCAAGCGAAAAATGAGCTTCATCACTGAAGAAAATTTTGTTCGAAAAATCAGCATCGACGGATTTAATAATTTTAACGCGTTGGTCGATTGTTAAATGCTCCATATTCTTAAATGGCAGAATGTCAACTTAATAAATGACAGCGTACTTGACGTTTATCTTTGACAGATGTCGGTATACAGATTTCTACTTTATCAACCTCGAATGATATTCTGTTCAATTATGATACGTAGTCCAGTATATGTAGTCCTTTATATGTAGTCTAGTTCCAGTCGCCATTGTTGTCTATTATAGACTGGAATCTCCTACTTTCATTTAATTTGGACGCATACTCTGAAGTAAAGTCTTTCCAAATGTTTTTGAGAACGCGGACAATCAGCTGTGTGGTTATTATTCTTTTTCCTCTAAGCTTTGTCTTCGTAAGGTCTCAGACGTTTTCGATCGTATTAGCATCTGAACTCTGTGACAGCCAATCCAAAGTTGGAATACCATTTTGCTCTTTCCATTTGGTGCAAAGGCGACTACGATGTTTAGGGTCATTATCCTCTTGTAAGATCCAATCTTTATTCCCACATCCAAATAGTTTATCAGTGGACATTAGCAAACCATTTTTGTATAATTTCACCATAAATTGAGCATCCAGGTTTCTTGTGAAGATGACTTCGTTGGATAAATCTGTGATTTGTCCATGCTTTCCACCAATAATTGTATACCACAAAAGAGTTTATACTGTGCGCTCCTATTTTTAATATCGAATTCTTCAAGCATTGTTTTGTTTGCCATAAGCTTACTGTTGGATATTGCTCGAACAATTTCAAAATGACCTTATCGTCCCTCTCTGAAGTGACTCTATCTTAACCTCTTGTGAACAAAATTATGTTGCGTTATAACCCCTCTTGGTTCATTAAAATTGAAATTACAGGTCTCATGTAAGCGTCGATAAGTATTTTGGTAGGAGAGCCGGCTGGGTAATCGTCTATTTGGAAAGCGTTCCTGGTAGATCCTTTGTGCGGCACTAGCGACGCAATTGGCGCGCTTCCATGTGCCATCAAAATGTCAGCGTATTTCTTCGTTAGAGAATGTAGCCATTGTAGCAATAATAACAAAACTTAACCACAACCCTTAAAACCTTAATGAAAATAAAACAGAACAGCCTAGAAGAGTAAGGTATTAGTTGTGGGTTGCTGTAGCCTACTGAGTGTAGATTTTTTTAAGTAAAAACAAGTTTTTACCGCGAATATCGAATATCAGGGGCGGTATGTTGTACCATCACTTCGAATAGAAATTCGAAAAAAGTCAAATGGCGGTATGTTGTATCATTTTCGAGAAGCAAAAAAGATACAACTTTCACTTTATCGATTCGACTTTTTTCGAATTCGACTTTTTTCGATTCGAAGTGATGGTACAACATACCGCACCAGGCTGATGTGTCCCAATACACAAATTTTGTGATATAGTAAAGTATTTAAAAGTGTTTTATGTCATATTGCGTATCGTTGGACTAGAGAATCAACTAGAGAATTTAATAAAAAAGTTCGAAGATCACGATCACTTTTAGTTTTTTTTATGGCAAGGTAAAGTTGAGTTTTAAGTTTCCTTTTACCATTTTCAAACATTTCGAGAGTAAATAAAAAGGAAATTTGATGTTATTTGGGACAAATTTTGAATCTGATAGAACCATACAACAGTAAACGTAAGAGTTAATAATGAATTTCAAACCTATACCAATTATTAAAAAAAATAATAGAATTTGAATGCTAAATTTTGCGATTTTTCATAATAAACATTAAAACGTTAAAATCAAAAAAATCCGTATGGCCAAAAATGAGTTATTGGGGCTTAACAGATAAAATATGACCCATCCTTTCAGCCAATTCAATTTGGCAATGTACATATAATGAACATTCAATTTGGCAATGTACCTGTATAATATACATATATTCCAAAACAAAAAAATTGTTGGTTTCATTTTTATAAAATAATACGTAAATACATTTCCAATAAATTCAAACGAAACGCAGCCTTTCAAGGATAAAGCAATTCTAAATTACGTACGAGAAGATTAAAAATGTTTTGCTTCGCAATATTTTTTCCCTTTTCCAATATTTTCGATTTTTTTTTATTGAAATCATTTTTATGAAATCGCCGAAGTTGCCTTTATAAAACGAATGTTAGGACGATAAATGTATAATTATAGGACCCTTTCGTTCTTTGAATGATACAAACAAAAACTCAGGACATCATAAACGATTTTTTGTTGGTTGGTATATTTCTGTCGAACAAAATCTCTTTCTTGTTATATATATTCTTTGGTGATACGGTAAGTTTTCGTCGGATGTTGCTGGGTTTAGACAGGTAGCGGGTATATTTGCACAGCTATGTCTAAGTGTTTAATTTGATTTATGTTAGATTACCACTGGTAAGGTCTAACAATAAAGAACAGCTGAATAAACAGTTTATATGAAATATGTAAAAAAAAATCCAAAACTATATGTGAAAAATTCAAATTAAATTACTCGCGATGGTGTTGATTGTCTGCAAACAATGTAGATTGATTATTTAGCATGTTGTGTTCTCAACATATTTCCTTGTTGATGGCCGGAAGTGGGCCTGTAAGTTCTGAGGTGCTGCATAAAGACTTCTTACTTTTCTCATCAAATACCACTTAAACGAAACAAGCATTGCTAGGAGTAGCAAGTATTTTACATTATAAGCTAGCATCGAGGGGTCATGCCAAGGTATTAGCTGTATTTTCATATGGAATTTGGTTTGAGTTGATATGACTTCATTTAATAAAATGCACCATTTTTTAGTCCATAGTTGCTCACCGTGTTAACTGCATTTTGAAGTTTGCTTGTTGCTTCCGACATATCTTTTCCAAATGCTAGAATAACTGTATCGTTTGTAAATGTTGCTACTGTAGCACCTTCAATGTTCGGTAAGTCTCTCGTATAAAGAATAAACAGAATAGGTCTAAGTACGCTACCTTGTGGTATACTTGCTGATATTCTTCTTATTTCATAGTACTATTTTTCAAATTTGACTCTAAAGTGTCGATCAGCTATGTAGGATTCTAATAATTTGATAAAATTGCTTAGGCAGGTCTCGATGCAGTTTAAATTCAAGCCCTTGGTGCCAAACTTTATCGAAAGCTTGAGCTACATCTAAGAAAATACTGGAGCATATTTTCTTATTCTCGAATGCATCCTCAATGACATCCGTTATTCTGTGAACTTGTTCAACTGTAGAGTGATTTTCTCTAAACCCAAATTGGTGTGGTGGAATTAAGCATCTCTCTTCTATTATAGGTTTGCATCTTTTCAGTAACAGTTTTTCAAATATTTTTGATATGGCTGGAAGTAGTGATATCAGTCTATATGATTTTTTGTCGTTCCTGGTTTACCTGGTTTAGGAATCATTATTACTTCGGCCACCATTGTCGTGGAACATATTTCAATCTGAAAGCTGCATTAATTATTTGATTTAATTTACGCAAACCTTTCTCGGGAATGGCTTTCACTGGTGCTTTTCTGATACTTAAGTTACTATTGATTTCAGTGTTAAGCATCTCTCCCGCAGTATTTTTGGGTGTGGTTATAACCTTGGCATTTCTTGCATTATTGAATGTTATTTATGTTCATTATTCTTGCATTATTGAATGTTATTTATGGTCATTATGTTGAATCAATGTCAACATGCGCAATAATACAATATTCCAAGCGGTCGATGACACAGTATCGACACGGGTGGAATATTGTATATTGTAGCAAATTCAACAGGTTTAATGTTTCTTTCTTTTTTATATTGTACTTTTGTTGTATATAATTATTCCAATTTCATGCGTAAGCATTATTTTATGTATAAAACCCGATTTATTGCGGTAATAAAATTAGAATTGAATTATAAACGCATAAACAACAGTTAGTTTAATTCTCAGTGAATATTTGGAACTCACCAGTGGCCACCCAAATATTCACATAAACAAACCAAAATCTAGGCAGAGGTCAGATTTTTACATGGTCCTTCGAGCCGCCAAAACAACCGGCGGACTATAAAACTCACGTTGTAAAGGAATTTTACGTGAGATTCGAGCTACCACAACAACCGGCAGCCAACACGTTCCACAATATAGAGCTATAGGCCAAGATACGTCAAAGCATCAAACTCACAACAACAACGATTGAAATTCAACGGCCAATCAACAACCGGCAAATAAACCAGTATACGCCACACGACAACAGTCCAACACTCCTGGCAATAAAAGCACAGACATGGAGCGGTTATTGCAGCAGCAAAGTGACAAGGCAGTAGAGTTGGAGCACATCATCTCGAACTACAAAAAAGATGGTGCAGCTCGGAAAACTAAAAGATATTTGGAGGCAAAAATAGCTACTCTCAAAAAGACGTACAACGAATACGTCGATGTGGATAACAAAATAAGAGAGTTCCAGCCTGAAATAGAATCAACACACCAGTACAATAAAGACAGGCAAGTAGTACGGGAAAGGTTCACAAAATATGTGGAAGATATGCGTCAACGCCTAAACGCATCATCATTACCATCAACGCCAGCTCCAGACGCATCTGCCAAATTCGACTTTGCCGACGAGGAGTCAAATAACAACGACCAAGGAGGCAAAACTAATCAATCATCGGAATCATCCAGTAAGGACTACAAGCATCAGTCTGAAAATTCTAGTAAAGGGGTAGCATACAACAACCAGAAGCTGCTCAAGAAGCAAGATGTCCTGATGAGGATGATGCATCGAAAATTAGAAGCAATTGAAGAGGCATTGGACAACAACAACATTCCAATGGAATTCATTAGGCTAAAAATGGCTCAATTATCGCAAAAAATGGGGGCAATTGACGATTTGCACATAAACCTCTTAGTAGAAATGGAAGAGCAAGAACAAACAGCTCCCTACTTTCATAATAACTACTATGAGGCGCTCAAGGAGAGAGTGGACTCAACAACATTGCGATGGCAGCGCAGCCGGAAAGAAGACACTTCGAACCAGGCTGGAGAAGTCAAGGTACAATTGCCCAAGATAGAACTACCAACATTTTATGGCGATTATGAGCATTGGAGCTCATTCAACGATATCTTCACCGAGCTCATCCACAATAACAATAAGCTAGCGGATACAATCAAAATGACGTACTTAAAGGCAAATCTACAAAAGGGAGCAGCCCAGTTGATCAGTCACCTCTCAACAACTGGTGACAATTACAACAAGGCCTGGGAAATACTGCAAAGAAGATACAACAACCCCAGATTATTAGCAAATAAGTATTTCAACTCATTATTAACTTTACCAACAATACATGCACCATCAGCGGCAGCAATTCGTAATTTGCATGACACTACAGTTGAATTATTACACAACATCAACAAGTTAAAATTACACTCTCCGTTTGAAGCCCTAGTGATGTTCATTCTAGGCAAAAAGCTAGATCCAGAAACCGCTAGGCTCTACGAAACATCACTAGAGAATCCGAGAGAAACTAAACGAATCAATGAATTCTTCAGCTTCATAGAAAGGAGATTCCAATCGCTAGAGGCTATGGGGTTCAACAAGGTGGTAAGCGCACAGCCGCAACCAATGGTACCACTGAAACGGGTACACGCTACAACCGTAGACAGCCAGTGTATAGTAAAGGGATGCCAAGGAAAGCATCTGCTGCAAGACTGCAATCAGTTCAAGCTAATGCCAACGCTAGACAGAAGCAAGTTGGTCTGTGAAACAGATACCTGCATACGTTGTTTAACGCGACATTCAATGAGTAACCCATGCAGATCCGCAATACGATGCATTGTGTGTCAAGGACATCACCACACTCTTCTGCATGGTAATAACAAGGTATCAACCAACATGGGGATCACACAAACTCTAGTAGTTAAACAACAAGGGCCTGTATTACTACCAACAGCAATGGTCAGAGTAGCCACAGACACTGGACATCTCACCACATTGAGGGCGTTAATTGATTCCGGGTCCCAAGCTACATTAATATCATCGAGAGCTGCCAATCTGCTAAACATCAAAAAGAGAAAAACAAATGTTAACATTTCAGGCATTGGCGGTAGCGAAGCAGGAATGTGCAAGCATACAATCAACATTAAGCTTGTGCCAAGATTTGATGGAGACTTTAGCTTGGACATCGAAGCTTTAATATTTAACAAGCTAACCCAACAACTACCTGAAGCTGATATTGACACTAGAGCATGGACCCATCTTAATAACATAAAGTTAGCGGACCCACACTACAATCAAGCTCAGCCGATTGATCTCATAATTGGAGCAGATTACTATCCATTGATAATAACCAATAGTATTATCAAAGGTGACCATCGAGAACCAATGGCACAGAACACGGAGTTCGGATGGGTCGTAATTGGCAGCCTGAGTAACATAAACACCAAAACAAGAACAACCATGGTGACAACCAAGTCAATCGAGGAACAACTAAAATTATTTATAGAGGTTGATAGCATTCCTGAAGAAAGGAGCCATACAGCGGAAGAAAAGCAAGTTGAGGAGGCATCCCAATCAACATTGAGTCGAGACATAGATGGACGATTCATAGTAAAAATTCCATTTAAGGACGATCACGTCAAACTTGGCGAGTCTAGAAAAAGAGCAGTAGCCAGACTTCTCCAAATCGAAAGAAGATTCGTCAAATATCTAAGAGAATATTTTGAATTCGATATAGCCGGACTGCAACTAACAAACAACCAGCACACCAAGCGCTCATTACTATCTGACTCTTCAAAGCTCTTTGACCCCATAGGATGGCTGTCGCCGACAACAATCATGGCCAAGATCATGATGCAGGATGTTTGGAAAATTGGAATAAGCTGGGATGAACAACTACCAGAAAGAATAAGTGCCAAATGGCAGAACTACAAAGATGACCTGAATGAGATATCAAGATTAAAAATTCCAAGATGGCTCAGTACAACGTCTAGATGCAAAACAGAGCTACACGGTTTTGCTGATGCGTCAGAGCACGCCTATGCGGCAGTGGTTTATTGTAGGACAGTAGATGACAACGGTAAACCAGCAGCTCAACTATTAATGTCCAAAACACGGGTTGCACCAAGCAAAACGAAGCTATCAATTCCTCGCCTCGAGTTAAATGCGGCCTTATTATTGGCAAAACTACTGAAACACGTTCAAGACACCATGAAGCTTGAGAACGTTAATACATATGCTTGGTCAGATTCAACAATAACACTCTGTTGGATTAAGGGAGACCCAAGCCGCTTCAAAACGTTTGTGGCAAACAGAATCTCGACGATTAAGAAGACACTACCAACAACAACTTGGCATCACGTGAAGTCTCACGAAAATCCCGCGGACGCCGCCTCACGTGGCATAACACCCAAGCAGCTCATTGACAACAACTTATGGTGGCATGGACCAAGCTTCCTAACAACTATGCCACCGCAGTGGAATACTGAAGAACTCGTTCCGGACCCACCATCAGATTTACAAGCAGAGCTGGAAGAAAAGAGAGTGCTGGCGACGGTAATAAAAGGGTCACACATACTTGCAGAGTTATTTAACAGGCTGTCCACATTCAGTAAAATCAAGCGCACGGTCGCATATTGTCTACGATTCATAAATAATTGCCAACAAGAAAGTCGTAACAAGGGTTGGCTAACCGGTAATGAACTTAAGGCAGCAGAAACAGCAATTATCAAAATAACCCAAGACCAAGATTTCGGGCCAGAAATCGCCTGCATGAACAAGGACAGAAGGCTAGAAAAGGACAGTAAGCTAGGTTCATTAAACCCCTTCTTAGACGGCGAAGGCTTACTCCGTGTGATGGGACGTCTCCAAAACTCATATCTGACAACCGCCAGCAAACAGCCTGCAATTCTAAGCAAAAACAACATAATTACTCAACGGATAATTGAGGAAGCCCACCAAAACACATTACATGGTGGCGCACAGCTTACCCTTGCAATGCTGAGGCAGAAATATTGGATCATCGATGGGAGACGAGCTGTAAAACAAGTGATACAAAAATGCATAACCTGCTTTCGCTACAAACAAAAACACATGGAGCAACTAATGGGTAGTCTACCATCAGCAAGAGTGAGCCCGGGAAGATCGTTTTCTAAAACGGGAATCGACTACGCAGGACCCATCCAGCTAAGAACCACCAAGGGTCGGGGTAACAAATCCTATAAAGGATACATTGCCCTATTCGTATGCATGACAACCAAGGCCATACACATTGAGATAGTGAGCAGCCTAACAACAGAGGCATTCATAGCGGCCTACAAAAGATTCGTTTCTAGACGAGGGCTTTGTACGGATATATTCTCTGACAACGGAACCTATTTTGTGGGTGCAAATTCCGTAATGAAGAAGACGTACAGTTCAGCGATGACCACATTACCTGACGACGTAGCAGCCATGTTAGCCAGTGATGAAACGACATGGCATTTCATACCACCTCATACCCCACATTTTGGCGGAATCTGGGAAGCAGGAATAAAATCCGTGAAATTTCATCTTAAGAGAGTAATAGGAGATTCAACTCTAACATTCGAAGAATTAACCACTCTCACCACTCAAATCGAAGCGGTTCTCAACTCTCGGCCGCTGATCGCATTAACCAACGACACGACAGATACAACAGCGCTAACACCAGGACACTTTCTCATTGGAGATGCTCTTAAGGCGATGCCGGAAGCGACTACCAGCAGCATAGGATTAAGAACGAGATGGCACATGGTCGAAAAAATGGCGCAAGACTTTTGGAAGCGATGGTCTTCTGAATACATTCACCAACTTCAACAACGGAGCAAGTGGAAAACCTCCCAGCCAAATTTGGCAATAAATGATCTAGTATTGGTAAAGGATAATCAACTACCCCCAACTCGCTGGAAATTGGGACGGATCACAGACACTCACGCCGGAAAAGATGACCTGGTACGAATCGTAACAGTAAAGTGTAAAGACGCGACCTACAAACGACCAATAACAAAGCTGTGCAAACTTCCTATCAACGACGATTCAAGTGAGATGTTACCTATGAAGGCAACACTCAAGGAAACAACCACCGAGAAGGCCAGTGCAATTACAACTCAAAACAACAAACTAGTATCCAGGCAACAACCTCACCGTCGAACCAAGGCGACAGGAAAAATGAACCACATGGCACTAGCCATCCTTTCAGTGTGCTGCCTATTCGGTCTCGTGAGCAGCAATAACGAAATAAGTCCGGTCAATCATTCTATTGGGATACATTTCGAGGAATTGGGCAAGTTGGAGATTGTGGCGACAAAATGGACATTAGTTGTTCAATACAATTTATCTTCCTACTGGGAGGAAATTGAAAACTTTAAAAGAGCCCACACAGAGTTACAATCAGTTTGTAGGGAGCTGTCCGGTTTAAAATGCGACATCATACTTCAGCAACTCTTATTTCAATATAATTATGTGATAGCAGACAACGAGCTGTTATTTGAAAGTAATAAGGATCGTAAACGGATGAAGCGAGGGCTCGGTGACTCAGTGGGCCTTGTACTAGGAGACCTATTTGGAGTGCTCACCCAGCGAGAAGCTGACAAGTATGAATCTTATTTTGAACAAATTAACAGTGACGAAAATTATCTCTTGACTCTCATCAAAAATCAAACAACTATTGTGGATAACACCATCAATTTGGTAAAACATAACACAAACCTCACCACGGCATCTATAAACAACTTAATTAAGGATCAACATCGTTTGCGGCAGGAAATGTTGCAGTTAAACGAATATAGAACGTATGAAGACAGAGTGCGATCAACGCTAATGGCCATTTTTGAAATGATGCTAGTTCTAAAGAGCATCCAGGACACGCAACAAGGATTGCTCAACGTGATTTATCATGCTCATCAAGACGTCCTGCATCCTTCCATACTCACCCCAAGTCAGTTGGAAGAAGAGTTGCAATTCATTCGACAACACGTGCCGGTAACTATTACTCTACCAGGACACGACATTCACGACCTCCATCATGTGTATGAAAGCATGCAAATCCGCACCCGAGTAACTCAAAAAAATGTAATAATTGAGATCACTTTACCACTGTCATTCGTGTGGGACTATACACTAATAGCTGTAGTCCCAATTCCCAACATCATCCATGGAAGCACTCAGTCACAAATCATTAGCTCCACTGACTATATAGCAATGGACAATCGGCGTGAACACTTCGCATTATTAACCAGAGAAGACATACATAAATGTCAAGTATTTAACCCTGTACATCTCTTATGCGAAGTATCACAAATTATCAACACTCCTTCAAATCAAACGTCATGTGAGGTAGCAATATTACAACGAAAGAACGAGCTGGACACCGTATGCGGCACTAGGTCAACCAAAGCTAGCAATCATTGGATCAAACTTCACGCTGCCAATCAGTGGATATATGTGATACCCAACGAAATCACAATCGATGTCATATGTGGGTCTAGAATCCAATCTTACACTATCGTAGGTTCCGGTATAGTGGAAATCGAATCCGGCTGCGTGCTCAGAGACTCTGACGTTCAATTAATTGCTGTAGGAACCGCTAGACACAATATCAATAAATTTGCTCAGCAGGCGACGCATTTAATGCATAGGGCCAACAACCTACGGGAATTTAGTGCTGTGGTCAAAAATAAGGCAAACGAGGTGGATCAATTGAATTTACTAACCACACCAGAAACAACCGGATTGGATGATCAGCTAGAATCATTGAAAAATGATGAACAGATTACCTTTTATCGTCAGAGTGCTCATCATACACACCATTACGCAATGATTCACATTCTATTTTGGAGTGCTGTGGTAATAGGAGTCATCTGGGTAGCAAACAAATTAAGAGGAAGATGTATTGTAAACCACCGGCCGCCACCTCCTCTAGAGAGAGCCAACGAAAGCATGGTTTAACAGATGGGTGGCATCAGTAAGGCCCGGGAATATGTTGAATCAATGTCAACATGCGCAATAATACAATATTCCAAGCGGTCGATGACACAGTATCGACACGGGTGGAATATTGTATATTGTAGCAAATTCAACAGGTTTAATGTTTCTTTCTTTTTTATATTGTACTTTTGTTGTATTTAATTATTCCAATTTCATGCGTAAGCATTATTTTATGTATAAAACCCGATTTATTGCGGTAATAAAATTAGAATTGAATTATAAACGCATAAACAACAGTTAGTTTAATTCTCAGTGAATATTTGGAACTCACCAGTGGCCACCCAAATATTCACATAAACAAACCAAAATCTAGGCAGAGGTCAGATTTTTACAGAGGTGTTAATCTCGTGTTCTTTTTCAGTGGTTCTATTTTAACCCTCATATTAAGTATTGCTTTGATATTAAATATATTTTTAATTTTTCCGCTTTTGTTGAATATGAGCATGAATAGCGGGAACAATCTTTTAACGATCTTGGTTCCTTGGCTATTTTCAACTTTCTCCCGTTTAAGGACGTTTACTATGCGTCTTCAAATTGCAGTTCTTTCATTTTGAGATCTTTATTGTATTCTTCTTCTTGCAGGAGGGATGGTGAAATCTAGCCATAACCTTAATTTCTCGGTTATTTTTGTCTTCATAGGTATATCACACTTTACCTTCTTCAGTGAGCTTTGTGACTAAAGCTCTTGTGCTTTCCGTCCAAACATTATTTTTTAGTGCAACTATTGTATAGTCGTTTGTGGACACTGATTTCATTAGAGCTTATATATTCGCAAACTCAGTTATGCCTTTCACATTAATTGGCGGTGGTGTGTTGGTCTTTGCAACCTTGCGTTGTTCTTGTTGCTGATGATGTTGTGGTGCAGGCACTGGTTCGACAGTTTCATTAACTTTTGCTTGCTAGTGCTCCCCAACTAACTAATTCTGCTCTTCGTTTTTTTCTTGGTGTTTTCTTCTGTTTGTGTATCCTGTCAGTTTCTCTTGCAAGTTCCTCCTCATCTGTATGAAACTCAGCGTTAGTAAAGGCAAGTATGCTTATTTCATTATAACAGGTAAGAAAAGTTTCCACAGCCTCTGTCATTTTGGTCTTCTTCAGCTTCTCATTTTTTTTTCTTTAACTTAGCGATTTCATTGCTAAGTTGCGATGCGACTTTTTCTATTTCACTCAGTCTTCTGCGTAGTTCAAAATTTGAGCATAGCAATTTACTGCTAGGTGATCTGCGACCTAATGCTGTGAACGTTGCGTTCCACGTTCCATACAAGATGCAGCTTGAATGTGTCTCTAGTTAAATTCTCCTTCTCGTTCAATGAATGTGGGTGCTGTTTCGGTCCTTCCATAGTCTTGCGATCATCGCATATTAGGTTGCGGCTTTTCCAGGATTTTGTCACAAAGATTCATGCATTATAGCTGCATAATGGTAAAATTACCACCGTATTTGCAATACAAATCGGTTTGAAGTTGAAACTAGAGCTAGTCAAAAGAGCTGGAGGCGAATAAAGTAGGAACACTTCGTTACTGGTCTTTTGAAATTTTCATTTATGTGGTTCATATTTGGTAGTTTTTCTTTGTTCAACACATTGGCGCATCGAAATTAAAATAATTATTATTTTGAAATAATTTTTCGGTTTTGTTGGGGAAATAACTATTGCTCTTTAATATAATGTCAAAAATTGGAATGAAAATACAAATACTAGTATTTTAAAAATCAATGGACAATATTCAAAACGTCGATAATAATTTTTATACATTTGGGGTGGGTGTTTAAGGTTTATTTCATCGGATAATCAGCTATTATCTCAACAATCCCTGAAATGCAGTGCCAAATAGTGAGCCTCTTGTAAGGTCGATATGTTGAAGGCCATTATTCTTTGTAGGTGTGATTTCTTATTCAACTCATCATTCAGACATCTTCAAGTATTGATAATAATATTTGAGATTTGATGTAACACCATCTGGAACCTTTTCCATAGTCATATAATAATCTGACACCGGAGTAAATGAAAACTTTTTAATTGAAAACTCAGAAAAAATTTCACTTTACTTTCGTAAGGATCCTTTCGCGCATATTAAAAATCAAAACAGTCCAATTCGTTATAAAATAATAAAATATTGATTTTCTAGTGCTCTAAAAAATTATTATCCCAGCCAAAAAAAAGTACGTGAACAAAAAATTTACAAAAGTTTTAATTACTTTTTAGAAGAAAAATGTGCTTTTTGCTTCACACCATGGAATGCGGATTGGGGTATCTTAAACAAACATACCATCACCAAACATAAAAAAAATTAAAATTTAGAAATGAATTTTCATTTATTTTTCTTATCGAAAAGTTTAGTTAATTGATATTTTTGGCACCTATACCTTTCAACAATTACTTTTAATTTTATTTTGTTTGCCTTGTGTTGTGTACACTTCGTGCCCGTCTTCCTTTAATTTTTTGTACTACGGTGTTTAATGAAAATCAATGTGTTTTTTGCCTAATCAACATAATATTTATTTTAATATGCATAAAGTGATTTAATGATGTTTCATGTTTCCTAAAAGTATTTGGTAAGGTATTAAATAGAAGGGAAACTTTCCATGGATATTTTTTCTATATAAGGCTCATAAGATTGTGGGCATATACAATACAGTAAGTCGATTTTAAACAGAAATAATTTTATTCAGTACTTTTTATTTTACTTATTAAGAATTATATGACGCGTATATATTCAACATAATGAACGAAGAATCTACCGATACCACTCTAATGATAACAAAGTGTTAAAAAAAATTCAAATGATTATATCTGAATTAAAAATTATATATCGGCGTTCAGCGCCTTAACAGAACATTTTTGTTGTACTAAAGTTTCTCCTGCTAACATTACGGTATAAAACGAATAATGTTTGAGTAGCGCCAAAACGGTGAATTTGGGTACTAAAGTAGTACTGTTAAAATTGTTGTTTGATTTGATAAGATTATCACTTCCGAATCAATAATAAGAAAAGATTAGCAAAAATAATATTCGTACCAGTCATATTCGAGACACCTTCAGTACACATACTTCCAAACCCGCTGGCAAAAAGACCGAAAATAACAAAAACAAATATACCTTCCATCACCAATTTGGTCGACGTTTTGGAATCTTAGCCGCAAAAGGCGAATAAAAATCTATCCGCCTTGTGTAATTTAAATTTTGATCGCCAAACTTTGCTAGGAAGTTGCAATGCTATATGACAGGAATTCATCAGGTGCTGACCTCAGTATCGGAAGCATCACCGTCCCATTATTGTAAAGAAGTAACCTCTTAATAACCAATTACATATTGGTATTTTTTGGAAGGTACACCGTTGCGCAACTTTGGAGGTTTTAAATTACGGAGATGTATTATTGGTGAACAATTTTTCAAAAAAATATGAATTTCCTTATGGCCCCAAAGAGTAAAGAAACAATATTGTATAATTAACAGCGTAATTCCCGTCAATAAGTGTGTCAATATAGATCTGCATTTTCAATATTTATTTATTGAAGCCGACTGCATTTGACAATTGGACAAAAACCTGTCGGAAAATATGCTAGTTGTGGTATAAAATCCCAATGCAAAATTGAAGTTCGATTGGTTGAATGGTGGGGACGAACCCATTGGGTTCGAGCATATCACTAATTCCATATAACCTTAAAAATTTAAGTTTTAGAAAAATTTCGATGAGATGTCTCTTACTGGTAAAGAGATCGTAAAAAAATTTAGTGCACTGACCTAAATTGTGGCCTATTTTAGTCCACTTAACAACCGTTTACAACGCAAGAATTATAGGTCACATCTATTGAATAGTAAAGTTTTTATTTTTTTCATTCTCTTCATCCAAGGAAAGAACCTCGTGTATTCGAGGATATTACTTGTTTCATAAAACTCCTGTCCTAAACACATTCCGGCGAAAATATTTAAAAAAAAAATTAAATTTTAAAAATAATTTGTAAGTGAGCATAAGACCCCGAGGTCCAACGCCTTCATTAATCTCGCTAGATTGTTTCTTAACATGCTAACTTATATGCTAACATTTTGATGATGAACAGTGAAGCAGCTGAATCGCCCATTCGAGATACACAAACAGATAACATACGAATTCATTATTATCTAGAAGAAAAATTGAATAACGTTTGAATGGTTTGATTCCAACACCGTAGTGCACAAATCTACCATTTTTATGCTAGTGATAAATTATTCGTATATTATTGAGTACGTACTACATCATTTAATTGTGCTTTAACGGCTTCAAAAATTTATCGAATTTAAAACATTCCTTGGCATTAAATCCAAAAGCCACCCTATAGAATAAGTGATGGTGGTCCTCCCATCAAACTGCCTGCGAGGATCAAGTTAGCATTTCTGTTTGCTCTATATATCTTGCAACATCCGCAAGTGATCGTATTACCTACTCGAGGCAAACTAGACCGGGTTATGGCATTAATCTTATCGTGCTGACAACCGGCCGGTCTGGAACAAAGTATTAAAAAGCTCTGCACCCTCCAGATCAAACTACTTTATCCGTGTACCACGGATCTATACACAGATGAATATTTCTTTCTCCGCTACTTTTCGTGTTGTGCTAACATTCGAAAAAAGAATTACCATAATAATAAAAAAAAATCCGTACTCTTAAAAACCCGAAAACTAGTGCTAGTGAGATTTAAAGCTTTAGGTCTGTTCTCCAAGACATATATTACCAACGTGAGACTTTGATCATTAGGCCTGATACAAAAATAATGGAAACAACATAGAACTTAGACTATTAGACCTGAACCTGAAGATTTACCTAAAAACCAGACACAAGCACGAAAAAGTTGGTTTGTTGAATGCAATCTCTAGAGACATGCAAGAATGGGCACATGCAAGAATGGTCCCTCGTATCAATTTACTAAGTGGCCATAGTCGCTGCGAGCGTGCAAATAGAGGTTATGTCATCTGTCATAGAATCGAGTGCAATCAATTAACATTTTTAGTGTATAATTGGAATACGAACGTTTTTGAAATTTTTGAAATTAAGTTTAGTATTGGTCAACGTTTTAGACACTGAAGTTTGACGAAGTTTACCTATTTTGTGGCAATCATCTAATGAAAATTACAAAAACAAACACCTAAAACGGAGAGCATTGAAACAATTATTATTACAATACCACGAAGTTGTGCACACACAACTTATTTAACAAATAAAATAAATAATATTAAATCGCGATATAGACGCGAATTAAGATTAGTGAACAAAATACATATTAAAGTATGGAATCAAGTTGTGCCCTCGACGATATTTATAAACCGTCAATCTGGTTTTACGAATTATTACATTTTCTAAAGGACGACATGACACCTTCAATAACGAAAAGCAGTCTAGATGCCGATTCCAATGATGAAAACGGACTGGATATTCGGTAAGTCAGCTATTATAGTTCTAATTTGCGTTTTGGATTATACCTCTAAATTTAAATTTCATATGGTCTAATTGCAGCAAACATCAACGCGGAAATAATCGCGTACGAAGCGACAAAATATGTCGCAAGAACGGTCCGAATTACTGCAAATAGCAATGGAGCATTTATAATCTACAATATCTCAAAAAGAAGCTGACGATGCATTCCGAAAATTGCCTGCTGAACAAGAAAATTGAGTGAAAAAGGCTGTTGAAGAAATATTAATAATTTTCAGACAATCGGCAAAATTAACAATAAATTGTGTTTCACATTCGCTCCCATATTCCAATTCAAGAACCACTTTTTCTACACGCACCTTTACACAAATTTTCACAACATCTTTTACAAGATCATCGAGACCCGCTTAAACCTCAGGACAAAACATCCCCCATGTTTTTGAATTACCAAATGGTATGTTTACTGTGCCAGTGCCGCCACAAGCCAGCTCCACTGATCAAATACAATATTCTAATATCTCAGACATTTATGATGATGAAAATGATTGAGGAAATTATGCAGATCACAGCACACTAATGTTACTGTTGCTGTTGTTTCGGGATACACTTGCATAGGTCCTATAAATGCACGAACGCCATAATTTCAAATGTGAGGCCATAATTTCAAATGTGTTTCCGACTCTTACTCGTGCTGAACTCAACCGTTGGTAAAAATGTAATTCGTTTGTCGAAAGATTTGCGCGAAGAAAATGTTTTTACTAAATCATCTCGCAAATCAAACGCGTCATCTCCAACAAACACATATGGCAAATTTTTTTCCACCAGGATATACCGGCTCTAGTAGCGGTAGGATTAGCTGGCGTTTATTTATTTTATTGTAAAATTTTGATTGCAGTAACACTCCTCCGCCAGAAATTTTACCATAAGTACCAACGTCTGCTAACAGAATTAAAATAAAAAGAACCAGAATGTGGAGGCTTTTTTGTATGGATATGTTTGTCATCCAGTGCGCCTACGCACTGAGGAAAACCAGAAACACACTCGAATGAACAAGCGACCTCTTTCCATCCTGTGCTTAATATCGGGATCTAGAAAGATATTCATCAGTCAAGCCACCTAGTAATAACCCAAAGTTATATTCTTGAATTTATAAATTTATGTAAGGTACTTATAAGTGCCTCACACGTTTCTATAACAATTTTTCCAATAAATTGGGCCGATACTGCCGTGGAATACTTCAAATTTTCAAAAGAATTACCCGTTGTCAAAAAACGTCTATTCCAAGCATTACTTTGGCCGAAATCGCACCTCGCATTAATGTGTCTTGTTTTTCAATTTTTAATTTTATGAGTGACAATACACCTAAACCTTTTTTTACATGGTGATACGTGTCAACCGTGTAAAAAAAATTATCAACGTAAAAAAATCACGTAAAATCGTGCAAAAAACTGTGCAAAAAATACATTGAGTAGATAAAAAAAGTTTTAAAGGTCTAAATAAAAATTATTTTTTATTCTTCAAAGCCATGTTATTTCAAAACGGTGTAAAAAACCGAGTAAAAATAGGTTTTGGTGTAAATTATTAAATGTGTTCTTTTAGTTTTCTTAGAAGTGGTTTGATTGGAGAACTTATCAGCTAACCATTCTTTCTGCCAAATCCTGTTTTTCTTAGAAGTGTGATATTTACTGTTCACGTTCTTCCTATTGTTGCAGACACTCATAATGCAAGAATTCCGTTTTTGTTCGTTCCGTTTTTGAATTTTGAATAATTTCTTTATTTATATATTTTGTGAAAAATATCACACAACGAAACAGAGGTTATGCCATCTGTCATACAGTCGACTCTGTACAATCAGTTCGAGCGTGTGTGGTAAAAGCCAACTGAGTTCTACAACTAGATCGTAGTGTGTATGGGCTGCACAAAACAGATAAAGGAGCTTGAAAAACCATATTATTCCGTTTGCGCAAAGAGCAAACAGAAATATGGTAACGATCTCATAGGCTAAAAAGATTACTGAAATGAAGCAGGAGGGTTCATACGAAGACCTTGCTGAAGAATGCAGAATCCTAGAATGCTGTAAAATCCATCAATGAGGTGGTGAAAGGTCACTAAGTGGTAACTGTCATTGACAGAGCCCACGAAGAAGCATATATGTCGGCCAGCAATTGGAGGAAGGTGGAGAAAGCCTTAGCCGCCCCTAGTTGCACTATAGAGCTATTTATAGGTCAATTATTATCATATTAAACAGATAATCGGGCTGCGCTGGCGAGATAATGGTTTAATTATATAGCTTTGGTTGCAGCGTAGTAATACTCACGATTTATAAAAAGATGAGGGTGACATAGAGTGGGCATTGATACAGTATAGAGGCCCGCGGCTGACAACCTGAAACCATGGAAATGGGTGAAGGAAGAGATCGACTCTTTACAGACACGAATATGTTCAATCCGATGGAATTACTTTGTGGATCCTTGGATGGTTATTCAAATTAATATTTTGAAATTCAAATTGAAAACGAATCAGTGTTTTCCCCGTTTCTCATCAATCTTGTGTTATATTTTCCAAGTAAGTCCATCAAATGCCAATGTCCATGATGATTTTCAGAAGTTTTTCGTGGTGGGAAAACTGGGAAAAATTGGCTCCGAAACGAGTAAGTTGTAATTTACAAAATTTTTTGCATTTCAAATGATTACTAATCAAGATTTTGACCTCCTTTTATCAATCCCGTTATGTTAGGTATATCAAATGCTAATGTTTGCGATATTTTCACAATTTTTTCACAGTTCTGGTATATGCAAATTTGGTCTTGAAACGTTTGAATTGTGATTTATAATGTTTTATTAATTCACAAAGGAAATTTGAAATAAACGAATTACATGCTTCTCGGTCACATTTGACCAATCCACAGTTATGACGGCTCACTGATACTTCTAAATCAAATTTGGATTTGATAGTACTAACCAAGAAACATACTGGAATTGATGAGAACCTGGTAAAATCTCAAGCTGTGTTTAGTGGTGGTTTTTGTATTTAACGTCAATTTAAGGAAGTTTTGATAAATGCGATTTTGGAGTGAATAGGAGTGTAAATTTTATCAATAACGTTTGGTAAAAAAATGTTTACATTTGGATAGGTTTAGTTTATTTGAGGCACATTTATTTGTTTTGGACTACTCGTATATTTGATTTAATTCAATGAAATATGGTCTATAACCTTTCAATCTTCCACTTTCTCCTGTCGCAATAAAATCGTAACCATATAGATAATAATGATTTCCATTCACTTTAAAACATTTCACCTGTTCACGGTTACGCAGTTTTATTGTTTTTAATACGCGCACATTTTTAATACGCGTTCGTGTTTCCCCGTCTACGAGGCAAATACAAATATGATTTTCATTTCCTTTTTTCATCCAATATCATAAAACAATCAATTATGTTTATACGAAAAAAATATTTTTTCTTCCCGCATGAAACAACGAAAAAGTATTTGATTTAAAGTAAAAATTTACGAAACGTGTTATATCGTTATTTTCCCAAAACAACTGTGCACTTTCATGTTAAATCATAAATTATATTGGAAAATTCTCATATTAAATGTCTAATATGTACCAAAATTATGAATTATCTTAAAATACATGTTGAGAACATTGGAAAATCGTTAACATATGGTGCTCGCTCTTGCGGATATATGTTTTTAAGTATAATATCTAAAAGTATGGGTGGGGTTGATTGATTAATTCATTTTTTTATTAACATTTTCCCTGAAAACTTTATTTTAGTTGCAGTAAAGTATCTTACAAATTTTACTGGATGCAACAAAATTTTTAGATAAGCACCAAAAATTAAAGTTCCCACTGTTCTAAGGGTAAGTATTTGGATTTGTATGTAAAACTTTTCCTTTTTGCAAGAATATCGATTATGGCGTAATATTATTTTGTTTCACGTATAACGAAACAAAAGAAATTGTTAACTTTATATTGGATATAAATAAATGATTATGTTGTAAATTTTAAAAGTTTTCGTTATGAAAATTATGATTTTCTCATGATATCATTTTATGCATTTTTATAACTTTTACACGAAATCAGAATGATTCATCTTATCTCCGTTAATACCAACGCGATTTCAAAACTATAGAATGAGAATCGGGTTTTGTCGAGCTCAACAAGCTTCTCAATAACCACTTATATCGTATATGTTGACGAAGGCGTTTTTTCAATATTTTAAATACTCAAAATAATTTTAAATGAGTTTGGAGTGTTTCGGATCACTTATTTTTTTTTGTTAATTAAAATCATTGAAAACCTCAATTTCTAGAAATGTTTACAGTATTCAGCTTAATGGTTCGGATACTTTCACCTATTTTCTGATAGTTAAGACTCAATCATCTTTCTGAATAGAGATATAGGATCCATAACCAAAAGCCCTACAATTTCACTAAGTAAAAATCATGATACTGCGCCGATGCAGTTATATTTCGTAGTGATGGGGATCGTCCAAAGTAGCCCAGCCATCTTACTTGGTTGGATTTAATGTTCCGATAATGTCACAATCTCGAAGGCAATATTGCATTTTCAAATTCATTCGAATCCGATATTTGTTGTTCGCAACCTAAATTGGACCATTCAAACAAAGGACGTTTTGCTTCGCAAATGTGAACGTGGCTCTCATATGTCTGTTGAAAGTTTATACAAAGCTGATGAATGAATATGTTGTACTTCAAACATTTTTCCAGGATCACCCTTAAAGTGAAACAGTGGTCAGCGGTTGCCCGGTTGGGGCGCAAAACCATATTGATAGTCGCCGATGATATTTTCAGCAAGGGATATTATTCGGCAAAGTACAACGTAAGCAAGCTTTTTGTAGGAGATAAATATCGGCAATGCTATGAAAATTTTCACAGATGCAATGGTAATTTTTATATTTGAAACCGTCAACATTTTTATACAGCCAACCTATGAGTAAGGTCTTCCATTCCTCAGAAAGCTGATTCTGGTCCCAGAACGCAACGATATATGTTTATATATAGATTAGATACAAGCGCTCCTATGTGTATACATAATTCTGCGGAGATTCCGTCAAAATTGGTTGTTTTCCCATTTTTGAATATACTAATAGCTACATTTACTTTAACCACTGTTGAGTTCGAGACGAGAACCTTATCGCCTGGTGCGAAATAGCCCGAATAGAACTCAAGTCGTCGTTCTCATCGAGTAAAGTTTGGAAATAAGATTACCATAATGTAAGAACATCAGCCACGTGTGTTCTCAACTATATCTGTTCGTGTATTTGTTGTCTCTGGATCTTAGATGGAAGTCCTAACTAAAATTTCTAGCATTGGCAAATCGGTCTCTTGTGGAGTGGAATTTCATAATTTTGCGCAGTGAGACTTCATTTTTAGTGCATCGATATTCAAGCGCACGGGTTTATTTGCTTGTCTGTTAAATGTGGATGATAATTTGCACTTAAGTTTGGACAGTACAATCATATGATCACCGTCCATGCCGGCTTGTCTATATATGAGATGTAACACATCAGTTTTGCTGGTGGGGGGGAAGTAGTCGGGAAGTAGTCGAAAAGGGAAGTAGTCGAAATAAAGTTACGTCATTAGTAAAACATTAAAAACTAAAAGATGCCTTTCAAAGAACGTATACTTGATACAACTAGGATATGTATTATAGTCAGGTCCATGTCGTACGTTGACCGATGCTGTTACTCAGTTGATGTTCTCCTACCGGTGCCTGCGTTGAAGTCGCCCACGATCTTCCAGCTCAACAAAAAATGAATTTTTGACGTAATCTAATTTGTCTTCGGTGGGCGCATAAGAACACTGTGCTTGAATTGCAAACTTTTTTGCGTGACAAGCTGGGCACCCAGGGGGTAAACCTAATTCGAGTATGCTGAATTCAATGGTGTTAGTCCTATTTCAAAGTTAGTCCCCATTTTTGAGATATCACTTTCGACATATTTTCGGGGTGTGTCACCTAAAGTAAAAGTGTGGCCCGTTATGCTAATTAATTTGAGTGAGGCTGTTATAATCAATATGACATATAACTCATGCCATAACGTAATTTATTCACTCTGGTAATTCAATTTCAAAATTTCCTAGTTCCATATAAATATCTTCTTATAAATGATAAAGAAAATATTATCTAGGACAAGGAAACAGCATACTTTACACAATTACTAGATTTATCTAAAAATTATTCATTTTTATAATCTAATTTCATATATGTGAATGAAAATAAATTTCACTAAAATATTTGTAATGCTCTGTAGCTACCTTCAGTTGAATTAAATATTAATTTATCCACTTTATACGACAAAACGAGCGAAAGGTAATAGAAATTCTCAACACTTTCATTCTTATATAAAATTCAATTATATTTTCTAATCTATTTTTCATTTTCACTGTTACTTACGTCTACATATTTGCTGGTTGCAAGTTAGTTAAATTTTGTACCACATATAAGATAATTTAGTAAAAAATTGTTTTGTCTGTCAGCGATGGGAAATCATCAGTGTTGTGCTTCCTCGCGTATTTCAAAATTGTCTACATATTGGTGTCGAAAATAGCGTAGGCAATTTATTTTTGCGTATGTCGACAATTGGTAGAATATGTAGATCATGCGTAGACAATGTAGATTATTGTTTTGTGTTGATGTGTTCTAATTGATTTTTAGTATGAGGACACCATTTTACACTTTTTCCATTTTTATTAAGGTTTTTCAATAAACTCAAATTCTGGCAGATAAAAATGCACCAGTGCCAGTCTTTAAGATATTCTTCCGACTAAATTTTCCTATAATTTCGGCATTCTTTTATTCAACAACTATATGAAATTTCAATAGCAAGCATGAGCACACGCATCATGCTAAAATGATCACCGTCGATTGGCAGAATAGTGACACAATGGTTCCCAGAAACATGAAGTGTCGTCATCTATTTCTTCCGATTTCGGTATAATATGACCTGTACCTATAAAAAAACTCAAGATATAAAACATAAGTTAAGATTAGCGCAATTGGCAATAGGCCATATATGTATGACTCAATCAGTTTATGCTTGAAAAGATGGTCGAGTAACTAAAAATAAAGTAAGCGCAGTAAATCATCACATAAACTAGCACAGAAACCTTTCCATCTGCATTAGTAGTAGTAGTAGTATTTGAGGTAAATATAAAATACAGGTTGGCAATACCATCAACTCGATTGAAATTTCACCAAGTCAACCAACTAAGGTAATTAAATTATCAAAGACTTCTCTTTCTGATTTACTTAAGATTACATGGTCGTTGACACACCATTTTTAAATGAGTTCTTTAAATTTAGAAGTTAGAAAAAAATATCTTAGGTGTTTACCATCAAACATTCCAATGATTCCAAGAATCAAGGTCAGGTGCAATTAAAGTCGCAATTATCTCGACCAAAGACCATCAGTAAATTTAGCAGACAATTTAAGGCCAATTAAATTTATACCCGCCGCAGTATCACCATCGATGTTAAAATTACACGTACGAAAGACACATTCTTAGAAATGGAAGTGGTATCGTGAATCTGAGCATGGAAGACTCACAATACCACTCCCATTTCAGGAAGAGTCTTTATCTAGAAACTCGTAGAATCCACATTCCCATCAACCCATCTATGGAAGGCATTTTAACAGATGATGTAATGGTAAAGTGAAGGCTGGTAGTCGGCGCGCGAGATTATTTATATACCAGAGTTGTTAGTTAAGAAAATAGACGTAAGAATTAGGAAAGTACAATATTAAGTTTACTTTATTCCATTCAGATAATATAGCAAAGAGTGATTGAGGTAGTGTCATCTACAATAAGAGATAGTTGGTAGGTTAAGTTTAGAGTTGATAAAAATTAAAAAACAGTCAACTAATGGTTCTACGTTGCATTGATTTGATAATCCAAGCATTTTACAATAAGCACGTGATTAAATTTTAGAGTGTTTATTCAATGTTTAAGAACAACAGGAACTAGCAGACCAGGAAAATGTGTACACCAAAAATGACAACAGCAGAACCACCAAATAAAATCGTCTAAAGCACCAGAGGTCAGTGGGTGACAGCAGTAAAAATATAGACGACAATTGTTACAGTAAAATATGACGCTTCCTAATTGTGAGGTAAAGGAAAACAACAGATTACAGAAAGGAAACCGATTATGTTGTGTCAACGGATGACTTAAATTTAGCAAAAAATCGTTGTATGCCCAGCACCACAACCATCATTTGTAGTATTTATCATATTAACATCTCTAATCTACGAGCAATGCAGCCAATACAGGCAACCGGTGTCACCAAATTCGGATTATAGCGCCGCAAAAGCAACAGTACCATCAATATCTCTGTTATATCCCTTTTTCAACCAGAAAAAATAAAAAAATTGCTAAATTAAAGTCCAAACCACACAAATGTGTGAGTAAAAAATCACAGTATGTAATGGCGTTTTTGATAAAAAATTTCGCTTTATTTGAAGTACAACCAACACAATTGTATGTATAGTTATAGTGTTTTTTTTTCGGACGAAATAAGTTTGAAAGGAATGCGCAAATGTGTAAGTGGTTTCAAAACACAAACAAAAATAAATTTTTGATATGGTACTTTTGCCGTACTCGCACAATTGTGTTAGTAAATCACAAAAGGGATATGGCGCATAAAATCATACTACTGCGCGCAGTTGATTTAAATAGAAACGGTCGTTCGTTTTTTTGGAATAATTTAAAATCGGTTTAACTTGTCCAAGATTTTTTTTACAGGATGAGCACTTGCTCAAAATTACAAAATATTTAAATAAAAATAATTTAGTAGGCCAGAAGAATTTTATTTTATTTTAGTGTTTCTTAAAAATTATATGTTTTGTTTGTTTCACTTGAATAGAAATTTAAACTTAAATTAAATTAATCTTTTTGAAAAAAAGTTACATAAAAAAATAAAATATTGGTCGAGGAAAGAAACTTAGTAAGGAAGAAATAGCCCAAATACAGAGAAAAATATTCTTTACAAGCAATTGCAGATATAAAATAGAAAGAAGTAAGACCGTAATCTTCAGTTTTATAAAAAAAAATCCAAATGAATATGGCTTAAACAACAAAGCCGATAAGCAATCATCTCATTGCGCACTATCTTGTGCAAAAATAAAAGCGAGAGCTGGTAATGGCAAGTCGAATAACATTGGGGAGAGGCATTAAAAATCAGATCACCAAACCGCCTCTAAATCATGAGATGAAGAAGAAAAGAACACATTTCTGCGTATGCTACATATGACATGGGCTGCAAATGGAAACGTCTCGATGATCCCGATGGATTTATCTATATTTTCTCGACATTTGTAAAAACAAAACATAATAGCCGCGAAGGAGGCGTTATGGTGTGGGGGAACACATTTTTGCTTCTTTAATATTTACTCCTTATTGAAAAACTTATAATTCTACGGAAAAAATTATTGAAAATGTTAGATCGATTTTAAAATCCAAAAAACGGTCGTTCCTATTCAACCGAACTGCAGTGTATGTGTTGGGTTCATTTATACAAGCATTGGAGCAAGCTTAGTGATTTGATTCTGTTCAAGGCGAATCCTAAAATAAAAGAAAAGAAACCACAAAGAATTATCAATGCATAGCTAAACCGGCGTGTTTACACTTATCTAAAAATATAACAGCAGATCATCAAGAAGATCATTGCCATTGCTCCGTATGTGGCGATGTTGTTTCCATATTCGTAATGTTTAACGAAAATTACAATTATATTTAACTTTACTTTAATTAATAGCATTATATAACTTACCTATTAAAAAAACTTAATATTTTGCTAGCAAATTGATTTTTTTACAACCAATTTGCTTGACATTTCTAAAAGGAGAAAATTTTACTTCATATAGCAGACTGTAGAGACATCTACCTTGTAATGGATTAATGTCGATCAAATTTTATACTAAATTTTTATAGCCAAACACTTAGTTGAGTTATTCAAAGTTATATGTTGCCGTGTAGAGGCAACAAGAAAAATTTGTGTAATTAATAGGATTAATGCCCGCCTGAGATTATCTCATCGTGTGGGACGTCCGCCACGTAGGATCACCACAAACTAGGGATGTTTGATATACATCGATGTGTAAAACACATCGATGTTTAGATTCCGATACATCGATATTTTGACATCGATGTTGTGTTATTTTAAACATCGATGAAATATCGATGTTTTCTTAACATGGACATTTAAATTCTAACATTTAAAGAACACCAATCCCATCTTTTGGAACTATTGTGAACTAGTTTATTTTTTACTAGATCTAACACCAAATATATTTTTATTTTCGTATGATGGCACATTAAACAATAAATAAACATAACTTACTACATACTACAAAAAATAAATGTCAATGAAATCTGAAATTCCCCGAAAATAAATTAAAACAGAGTAATGCCTGAACCAGTTAGCCTTAAGTTCTTAAGTTGTGCTCCATTTTGGACCACTTAAGAGAGCGGTACGACCACCAAAATTTTAGAGGTCAGTTGTTTATTTGTGACGAGAAGCCTATACAATTTTGGTGATTGTAGCACTAACCGAAGTGGTGCAATCAGCGTTTAACTTAAGAACTCAAGGCTGACTGGTTGAGGCATAAATCATTTTCGTTTCATATCTTGTACGTTTTGTTCGTAGATATACATACGTACATATATCAATTTAAAAAATTAAATTAAATTCAGTGAAAAGTGCCACCGAAAAGTTGTCTTTGGAAATATGTATGTTGAAAAGTGTAATGACAATAAAGAATATGCCAAGTGTAGGTTATGTTTAAAAAAAATTAAAACTTGTGGAAATACTTCCTAGCTGTTTAGGTTGAACCTGTTTAGGTCAATTAAAAAATGTTTACATGAATATTGATACAGCCAGTAACCAGTGGAATCTGTGTCAACTCAAGCAACTTCTAACGTGCCCAATTATTTGTTAGCTCCTTAGTTAATATGCTTAGTCGAGAAGGTTCATTTCAAATACCAACGATAGCGATACGTTACCTAATGCGATGTCTTTGACATATAAGAGACAAAAAACTATTCATGAAGCATTTCTTGAAATAACAGCTTACCAACAGAGGGCGTAAAATTTCAGAAGATTATAACGCTTTATTGTTTATGATATGTCGGGATTACCAACCAATATCTATAGTTGAAGATGACGGATTCCAATTCCTAATTAAACAACTTTCAGGTGGCCATTATAAAATATCCTCTCGAACAACCATGATAAGGCTTTTAGAAAATAAATTTGAGTCAATATCCAACAGTTTTAAATTTAAAATGGCGAAAATTGTGTATTTTACCATAACTACTGACATTTGGACAGATTGTTTACAATCCCGTAGTTTTCTGGGTATAACTATTAATTTCGAAGAAAATTCTAAAATTGTATGTGCCACTTTATGCGTGTTTAAATTATGTGAAAAACATACAGCTGCTTATTTAACTCGAATTAAACAAAATTTTGGTAGTTTGGGTACTAGACCGACGAAACTATACTGCCGTGGATAGTGATGGTGCCAAAAATATTACGAAATCATTAGAAAATATATTCGGCTCGCCAAAACATACACATTGTTTTGCTCATCAACTAAATTTATTAGCACAACGCGCTTTACAATCAGTGGAACCACTAACAGTTCTTATTAAAAAGTTAAAAGAGATTGTTATTTGGTTTAAACCAAGTAATAACGCTAGCGATGAACTTAGGAAATCTCAATTATATGATTGTAAGATTTCTTCTTTCTGTTCTATACGAAATTATAAATCAAATAATTTACCGTTATCCGTTTTCACCACTCATGATAACTGCTAAAGAAATACAACAATTACAAGACATGAAACCTTTATTACTACTATTAGAGGCTGCCACAAAGCAAATTGAAGGAGAAAAATATACTACAACCTGTTTAGTCATTCCATTTGGAGAAAAAATCATCGAAGACACCAAAATCAGATTTGGTCACCGAGTGTACTAAACGGTTCAGATCTATATTGAGCACTACCACATGTTATCAATTGCCACTATATTTCTCTCTCTCTCTCTCTGGCACTATATCCCATCAAGGGATTTGGCCGCCTCAAATGAGGTTTTATAATCATATTTTCATTTCGGATAATGAGTAATTAATTCATTGATCCTAAACCAGCCGCGAAATTTTTTCCTTGTCATCACCGGGAATCGAACCCGGGACTTTGGTCCCTGGAGCAAGAATGCTGACCACATTGCCACCGGGGTGGCGCTACTATATTAGATCCGAGATTTAAAAAAGCGTACTTCAAGAATAATGTGAATTCATTGAAAGCTATTGAAGAAATTACAAAGTTGTTAAAACAAAATGCTAAAGAAGTTCCAAATGTTCCATTAGAGGAGCCGTTTTTTTGTTACAATTTCAAGGTAAACCAGCAATAACAATGAATAATTCAAATTTTAATTTATGGTACCACCAGAAAGAATTAATTAGGGATAATTTAAGAATGGAGGAAGATAATGGCGATTCAACCGAATTATCATTATTTTTAAAAACTCCTATTATACCATTAGAAGAAAATTCATTGGGTGGTGGAACAACATGGCTAGTTCTTACCAAAAATAATGTAAAATTGCAATACAATTCTTGTCGGCCGTTGCAACGTCTGTGCCATCAGAAAGATTGTTTTCGAAAGCAGGACTGACAATTACGACACAACGAAACCAATTGAAAGGAAAACGGTTATCGATGCTTCTGTTCCTGCAATCGATAGACCCAGATCTATGGAAACTTTAAACCGTTTATTATATTCCATATTACTTATACACAAATTTATAATAATAATAAATTTTGGTTTTCTTTTATATTTCATGCATTAAAGTTTATGTGATAATCATCGATGATCATTAACATGGAAATTTTTCAAATATCGATGTACATGTATCGATGGTAACATCGTTGTCAGACATCGATGTTTTTTGCTCGATGGTACATCCCTACCATAAACTGTACTTTCCACTTGGAGGGATTTTCCCCACGATATAACGGAATTCTAATCATATAAGAAATCCCGCCACGATCTTGAAAATATCATGAAGTTTTATTGATCCACCCACCAACACCAACTAACAAACAAATTGGACCTGAGATCAAACAAATTAAAAAATAATAATTTTTGTGTCAACACGAATTAGAGTGTAGCATTAAATTATTAAATAAACCGACCACGGTTTAAAAACTCTAAATGGAGAGAGATCTCCATTCTTGTTGGGTCCAAAATACCCAATCCTCACTTCTATTTCTTTTAAAAGGATGCCACGTAGCATTTTTATAGAGTGTCCGGTAATATAAGCCACGAGTTCAAACGCCCAAACCCCACGACAATCAACTTAACCACTTCACACTGCGGAATCAAAAGCCGCACGGCTGTTGCGTTTATAAGCTTAACGTGTTTTTTTTTTGGTACAAATAAATCAAAACCATTCAAAGCTTTATACAATTCAGACACAAAATCAATAAAATTAAACTTATGCTGTCAGGTCAATTTTTCAGGCTAAATTATGAACTAAACTATTTTGGTGTAACCTTACGCTATTCGCCGCCAGGTTACAATCGAAAAGTCTCCTCGTGATGTAACTTTTCAATTTAGTTATCAATACATTTTTTTTTATTTTTAAACATTCTGTAGTTTATGATAACATTTGCTAATAATGCAACTTCCATTATTTTAATTTATTTTAATATTTCTTTTATCCACGGAAAGTCGACAATTTAATATTTCGATTAGTCAGGCACAGCTTGTTTTGTTGATGTTACTGCCACCTATGATTTTTTTGTGAACTACTGAGCAATTTCGTTTAGTCCATAATTTAGTCGAGAAAGTCGACCTGAGGTACACAGCATTAACCAATCAAGTTATGTGTTGATTGTCCAGCTAAATCAAGACACGCCTCGATTTCAACGTCATCTAAATATGAGAAAACTAGATCCAAAATACGTCCATGATCGTTAAAAACTATGTTACACTGGCGAGATCCAAAATTTCCAAAGTTATCTAACACATGGTTCGGGTGCGGGAACTTTTAGTTCGTGCGCCGAAAACGTCGATTGTATCGGCCTAGTCATCCTTTTCAATCGTAGAGATTAAAAAGTCAGTTAGTGCGGATCCTTGCTCATTTTTGAAGCCAAATGGTCCTATGATACCTTTGAACCATATTCCACACCGACCAACCACCCGTTTTGGATGTATTAGCTTCTCAATTGTCCCGTATGTATTTTCTGTGCCATAAATGCAACAATTTTGCTTCTGCAAAGGACGATTTTTAGGTAGAGACTGACACTGCTTTGAAAATAAGTTTCAATATTTCCCAACGTTGGTCAAGCGTATATTGACTCATTTCGTTCACCGGAAATAGAATATTGAATTTCTGTCATTTGTTAGTTGACATTAGAGCTATGAGCGCTGAAATAACCGATATAGTTTAAACACGAATCAAAAGATGTCACACTGTTTATTTAATAAAATCCAAAAACCCTTTGAGCCGTTTTTGTTCAAACCTTGCCAACCTCTGCTCTGTATAATGAATTTTTTAAATTAAATGAATTTCATATACGAGAGTAGATTTTGTAATATCATTATTTTCTATTATTGCACCGTTGTTGTGTCATGTATAGTAAGGTGTGTGGTAAGGATACGGTGTTATGTTGCGAACGAAAGAATAAGAGAGTAACCAGGGAAATTATTAAATTAAATATTGTAAGAATGTTACGAGTATATGTGATTTTTTTTTCTATACAAATACATTAATAGTGAAGACGTTATATACTGTGGGATATGCCAAACTCTTGTCACAAAAATATTCGGTTTACGGTTGGGGAAATGAAAGTTTTTGGGTTTAGTGGTATTGGACAAAACTATACGATGGTTTGCTAACAAGCATATTATTGCTAACGTATATCTGTACCAATTACTTGTGGTATAGTCCCCTAGAGATAATATAACTCTCAAATTAATTAACAAAACTCGTACCACACATTACATATAGACAAACTTAGTACATGCATAATCATACATCAATAATGACTTCATAAACAAATAATTACATTAAATATTCAATTATTTTATCTGTCGATAATTAAATTGTTTTAATTGTTGATTTAAATATTATTTTGTTGTTGTTACCTCATTCAAAATTTATAATGAACGTATACTCGTACTTAGGTGCTTTTTAATTGTGTAACAAGTAATATGTCAAAATCATTAAAATCATGCAAAATAATTTTCATGTTTTAGCTTTTTAACTAAAAGTGATTTAATCTATGTGTATAATATGCAAAATGAATGTACACACAAAACATAAAAATAAATAAAAAAATATTTTATTTATATGTGAGATTTTTAATTCGCGCTGATTTATCTAAATAGACATAAATAAAAATAACATAAAAATGAGAACCTATAAATTGTCTATGAATTATAAATTGTTTATAAATATTTATCTAAGCTTTGCGGTGAATGGTATTATAATTGCTGCATTCACATTACAACCGTAAAAAAACATAAAATAAAATAAAAATTAAATTATAAACTTTGTCACCAATAAATTATAAAACTTGACATAATAAAAAAAAAAAAATAAATATTCGTTCGTGTGTGATGAATAATTATTGATTATAAATTATTTATGTTATACGATTTGCATAATATATATTTTTTTATTGTAGTTGCCTCTTCCTGCGTGAAATATATTTGCAAAGCAATAGTTACTTTTTCGGCCGCTGCTATATTTGTGATACACATTTCCTTGTGTCACGTTCTTTGTTTTTCTAAAACCAACAGTTTTTCAAAACTGTTGATACTAAACTAATATTCTATTCCGATATTAATGATTATTTAACATAATGATATTTTGCTGAGATGTTGAGTTTTAATGTTGTGCATGAAAATTATATTTCGCAAATATCGTTATTATTGCCGTGTTATGCTTAATCTTAGTGCTTAATTTTAATTTTTAATTACAATACTAAAACTTTACGATGTGCTGTGTTAATGGATTTCATCAATAACATTAGCCGATCTGATTCCATAATAGATTCACTTAATGAAGCCGATAAATTCTTCGATCATATAAATGTAGAGCAGATCTTGGATTATAGCGTCAATAGTCGTAATTCCCATCTCGGTTGGATAGTAACAGGAAACTTAGCACATGTAAAAATATCGAGTCAGTTAAGCGTTGTTATCGTTCAACGTGTTATCTGAATAAGTTCTAAACCTGCTCCCTTATTACCAGAACATCAAATCGGTTAGGATCTCCTCAAAACAACCACTGGTGAAACTGCCTTTTAAATCATAGCCTAACCCACTTTGATGCATCTTCCATAACTAGCTCAGCTTATGGATAATCTGCTGACAGACCACTGCAAAATTTATTGACGATATTTTTGTCCACGTCCACTTTTACTTAATAGTATTTGGTGCTGAGGACGACAAAATATGTCGGCATATATGGATTAATCCGCAGACCATCCGACGGTACCAAATAATAATATAGCGCGAAACACTGGTTATCTTCATGAAATATTTTGAATAGAAGACACTGGCATATGACACATGTTCAGTGTTCACAGCAGTACCTAGAAATGGAAAGAAAAACCACAAAGAATCAGTAGAACACATAAAATACATCTGAGTTTGGTGCAACCGCAAACTTGTCTCGTACAATTCAAACACCGTCTTCATATTGTATTAACATATTCGAAATTGACCTGTAAGATAAAAAGTAATTTAGATATTATATACAATATTAAATTTGTATTGTATAATTAGTAACAAATTAGACACAAACTTACCTTTACGAATTAAAATTTTTCTTGCAACTTGTTTGTTTACATAACAAATTTTGACAGATGTTTGAACTTGAAAATACATGATGTACTAGATTAAGCAAAAATCAAGAGAAGAAAAATGTACTATTAATTATAGCAAATTAAGTTTAAATATTCAAATCCAGATGTCACTATTGTTAAGACAAAAATTTTATAACCAAAATTGTAAAAAATAAAAAATTCTTCTGAAAAACACTGTGAACGAGTGCGCACGTAAAATTGATTAAATAAGATAAATTAAATAAATTTGTGATAAAATATTGGAAAACACCCCTCATTTTTGATTTACAACTATATCCTGGACGCAGCATAGAGAACTGTTTGTAGATCTGACGGCAAAAAAATTAACCTGATTGGGGCTATTTTTGTATGTTAATTTTTATTTTCATAAAGTATGCCGTGCTAAAATTTCATATAAAAAAAGACCCAATCAGCGCTAGATGTCACTACCCCGGACATTTATAGTTCTGAATTGCTGTTTGGAAAATACGCAACGGGTTCAGTGGCATCATTCAGCACCATATTTTGCAACCACAGTTAGCAACGAAAGAAAATATCAGTCTTTACCCGGAAGATTAGAATACATGGCAGAAACACACCTATGTAGAAGTTCTATTAACCGGGCATTCAACTATAAAGCCTCAAATAATGGTTCAATCTAGCTTTAATCTTCAAAAATGGGTTTCCAACTCACCCGCATTTGCTACTTAAATGAACACTGACAAATTTGAGTCATCGATACCAAAAACCATTTTGGTAGATGCCAGAAAATTAAGGTGTTGTGAGCCATTTTATCAGAGGCAAATCGAATAATTGATCTATTTGGCCTCGTGCCATCCAAGGTTTTGAATGAATTCATACCTATCTGGAGCGAATCAAATGAATTATCAAATGAGTCACTACCTCGATGGCTCTATATGAGCTGCCAAAAAGGACATCAATTACATGACTTTTGTAACTCGAGTGAGATGATATACACCGCAAAACAGTTTGCGCCACCAGTTATTCGTCTGATTCAAGTACTGTGCTGGACTGGCTGTGTCCACCACCACGTAGTTGGAAATCCTACGTAGCTAATAGAACGAGCTAAATTTTGAAAGTCTTTCATATAGGAAGGAAATCCAGTATATTGTGTTGCAAGAGGTTTAAGCCCGAAAGGCCAAAAAACTCTGCTGATATGGGCCAGAATTTTTAAGTTTAGAGGACGACAACTAGTTAATCCTCCATCCTCCTAAAATCGCTACACAGCCAGAACGAAGAAAGAAAGGCGCAAACTGTAACTGTATTCAGTCGCGAAAATTCGAAACTACTTACAGAACAGTTATCCGGCGTGTATTCCAGTTATGACAAGGTCATTCGCGTTTTGCTAGCCCTCCGAAGATTTTTTTGTGCATGTTGCAAAATTTCACATAACAATTGGAGTCATTATGACAGGCCGCCGCAGTAGCTGCAATTTTTCAAAGTTCGCAATCATATACGTTTGGAGAGAAAATTACAAACCTTAAGCAGCATCATGCAGTTATGTCGAAAAATCCAACCAAATAACTAAATCTATTTGTAGACCAAAGAGTTGAGATTAGATGGTTGAATTGAAAGATCGATTGGGTCTTACGAAAGACAGCATCCAATAATACTGTCTGCAAAGTCCAATGTTCCAAAATTAATAGCAGAGAGATAGAATTGCAGAGCCCTACTCTTAAGTCTTCTTCGGAAGAAAATTCTGGTTCGTAAATGGAAACAATTTGATCAAATCTTTTATACGAAAATGTGTCTTTTGCATTAAACAACAACCTAAAACAAAAAGCCAACTCATGAGTATAGTCTGCCTAAGAAGAAAATGGAATTATTTCGCCCATTATTGTAGAAGGGTTAGCACGGACATATTTTCGGATAATGACACAATCTCCAAAGGCGAACGTCGAACACAAAAGCAAATGAATTTTAAGAGATTTGTAACTCGCAAATGTTTCATGTTGGACAACTGATTTAAATAATTTAAAATTTCAATACCACAAATCCAAATCACCACTGTCAAAACTTTAAAAAATTATTTCGTCAAAAGACCTCTTCTTAATATTACAAGAGCGAATAAAATTTCCTTATACAGAAAAAGGGAAATTTTAATTTAGAACGAGGGATGGAAATTGTAAACAACCAGAACATCGTCTCAAACGAGAGACCGGCCTATACCCGATAATCAGTCTCAAAAGCCGCGCATAATACTTGGTGTTGATGGAAGAAAAGAAATTCGTTATAAGCAAGCTAAGGTTCAACTGCTAAACTGCTTCTTCCAAGCTTGACGTGCAACCTTTCCGGTGCACCATGTTACAGGCTGGGTACTGCCAACCTGCAGTTATCACTAAGCCCATGCAGAGGCCTCCACGGTCATATTTTGCCGGCTACGTTCTCAGCGAGAAGTGCGAAGGGTCGTGGGGTTTGAGGCATGCATGGCTCCTGGCCTACACCGTGATGATACAGACATTTAAAATGGAAAAAAACCGCAAATAATAATAAGATACCCGAATTCCGCCGAAATTCGTCGGTCAGAACTTGAGGAACGAACCGCATAAAATTTAAAAATAAAAAAAATAAAATAATCATAATGGTAGAGGTGCCCTGGTGCGCGCATCCGCCCGAACTCGCACGGTGGTAACCACCGGTTTCGAATCCGGATGCGGGCACCAAGGGACCGCTTACCCTACACCGACACAGGATGGGAATTCTCCCCTCATCACACCAAAACCGAAAAAATTTTAATAATTCATTTTTTAATTATTTAAACACAACAAAAAAAATAAAGAAACTACCACTTCCCTAACGAGAAAAAACAAGAAAGGGAGAGAACGAGAGAGAAGCGAGAGAGGGAGAATCGAGAGAGAGAGAGAGAGACGAGTAAGCAATGCGCACTAAGCGCGGCCGTTATTCGGCGCTCGATTACAATTTTGTATATATAATAAAAAAACTAATAAATAAAAAAAAAAATTTAAAAATAACAAAAAAAAAATCGTACCTTAAAATAAAAATTTTTTGTTTCAAAAAAATTAACGTGGCGGCCTGGGTGCCGTAGTTGTTGCGGGCCTCTCCCCGATATCAATACAATTACCGAACAATAGCCGGTTGGCTACCGTTAGTTGCGGGCCTCTCCCCGATATCAATACAATTACCGAACAATAGCCGGTTGGCTACCGTTAGTTGCGGGCCTCTCCTCGATATCAATACAATTACCGAACAATAGCCGGTTGGCAACCGTTAGTTGCGGGCCTCTCCCCGATACCAATACAATTACCAACTGGGCTCGTGGTTTGCAATCCGTAGCGTTGAGGTATTCTACACCGATAGATCAACACAATCACAGCTGGCCTCGTGGTTGGCCACCCGTACAATGAGGGTGTATCACACACCCGTACACGTGTTGTTATCTGCTGAGATTTACCAATAATGAACGCCGTTATCCATGGAAATAAATTATTCAACTTTGTTCTTATTTTGATGATCGTAGAAATAATTAATTCACTGACGCAGGACTTCCGCTCGCATATGCTAGGCGCCTCTTGCAACTTCGTAGCAATTAGACCACTTAAAATTAAGCCGTATAAATCAGGCGAGATACACCAAAAAAAAAATCCTCCGAAATCCAATGATTAATTTCATATACCAGAAACAATTTTCAAAACTGAAAACCGAAAAACAAAATCACTTGAGAAATTAAACGCGTTCAGTTCAATTTTCTATAATTATCGTCTTTTTGTTTTATAAATTTACGAAATTTATTCTATACATAACTTTTCTTGTTAAATCATATAATTTTTTAAATCAAATACTTGAGCGTTTCCGCGCTCGTTTATAAAATAAGAAACAAAAAATTTCACTATATGTACTTTGTTTTAATCGTTAAAAAAACTCAACTGATCTACTAAACACTCAAGACCAGACTTTTTATTATCAAAATCAAAACTCTACTGAATTTTGATTGATTGATGGATTGATTAGAATGTACGGCTAAGACTAAGCAAGGATCCCTGATACGCCGGGCCTACCGTACACCCCTTTTACATATAACAAGATGGAGGGATAGGAAAAGTTATTAGATATGATAGACTTGACCCAGTTACAGACACCTAAGTAGTCAATAGTTAGTAAATTGTTAGGCACAAGACAGCACAATTATTTTTTGTTTTATGGTATAAAAGTTCAGCAATCAGCATCCTAAAAAAAATTTAATAATTAATTAAGTACCCATATATAATGGTACCTTTCCTGCAATAAAACTTTATTATTATGAGTTGAACTTTCAATAAACTAAATAGTGCAATTGTCCATAAACAAAATTAAACTGGTTCACTAAAAACATATTAAATCATGTAAAATTAATTAAATCCAGAAATCACCTAATAGTATTAAAGAATAAAAGAGCAAACCATCTTTTAGTCTTTATTTATTTCATTTAATTGTAGAAAATAATTTGAATAATAATGGTTTAAATTTAAATAATGTAAAAGGCAACCCTGCCATACATATTTTTTTCTAGTTTTAATTTAATACAATTATTTGATAGCTAAACTCAAATGGATCAATAGTTCACGGAATATATCAATAGTTCACGGAATAAACATCAAAACTCTACTGAATAATCAAAAAATCTCTCACGCCGAATAACGCGCAAAACATTCCAGAAGAATTGTCTTTCTTCTCTGTTTCTCGTTTACATCAATTCGCATTGATGTAAACGAGAGGCATATAAGAAAAACATTCTTATGAAATGTTTTGCTGTACACACACACACTCGATGCGCATTGTTCTCGCTCTCTTGTCATTCTTCTCACCCCTGCGCCACCTCACAATGAGGTACAAAACAAAACGTCACGAGTGCGTTCAGCGCACAATCAACAAACAACTACCAAAGCGAAGACAACAACCGAGGTGAATATAAAATACCAATATTGAGCAATCATGGAAAGTAGAGACACTAACCCGAGGGAAATACAAAACATAAAATCGTGGTTGCGACCACACAGTCGTAACAACCACTTTGCGAAAAAGATCTGACAACGTCACAGCTGTGACGATTTCGGTTGCAAGTGGGTGATTTGGTCATGGACGAGGTTTAACCGGTTGGGTTTATTTAGCATATGAATATCGTTCACATCGCTCTCTGATAACAATCGCTTTATGGCATAACCCGTCATATGTTGACCAAAGGCTAGTGAGAAATGTGTGATGCCGTGACGTTTATTCAGTCAAGCGTCGACCACTTCTTGAATATAATTATCTCACTCGTTGTGCGCATTATCGTCAAGATACAATCGAATCGCGGCAAGTTAATTCTACTGACTCGTACTGAGCAAGAATACATCGAAGTAAAGTTTAAGCCAAAATAACAAAATATACAGCGTGTAACTACTTAGGCTGTGTGCCAAACTTAAGGTAAATCGTTTACTACGGTAAAAATCGGATTTAGGACAGAGTTTTCGATCAGTTTATTATTTCAAAAATAATTGAATTTACCGAAAATTTTAATTAAAATTGGCTTTTACCTTAAGTTTGGCGCACGGCCTTTGAATTGAAAAAACACTAAAATATTGATATATAACAGTAAAATAATATATGAAATTTTTTAATAAACACACTATCAAAACGAAACATTTAATTTTCGTGAAAAGTTTTGAGTGAATTTTTTACAATTTTTTTCATGTCGCACATAGAGGTGATGGAATTGATTCTGAACTAATATTTGAACAAATCTTATTTATCCATATTTATCCACATGCTCGGAAATCTCTGAAATTTTTGCTATTTGAGAGAGAGAACATAATTGAGTACGAAAATTCTTCAACATTTAAAATTATTTAACTCGGCTCCTACGGGTCACACAGAGGTGATGGAATTAGTTCTGAACTAGTATTTGATGTGAGAAACAATTCTTATTTATCCACATGCTCGGAAATTTTTGTGATTTTTGTTATTTGAGAGACAACATAATTGAGCGTAATACGAAAATTCTTAAACATTTGAAATTATTTAACTCGGCCCCTACTGATAGCACAGAGGTGATGGAATTGGTTTTAAACTAGTATTTGATGTGAGAAACTAATTTTGTTTATCTACATGCCCGGAAATCTCTGAGATTTTCACAATTTGAGAGAGAACATCATTGAGTGTAATACGAAAATTCTAAAACATTTAAAATTATTTAACTCGGCACAAAGTTGGTGGAATTGGTTCAGAACAATATTTGATGTAAGAAACCAATCTTATTTATCCAGATGCTCGAAAATTTTTGAGATTTTTGTTATTTGAGAGAGAACATATTTCAGTGAAATTCGAAAATTGTTAATTATTTGAAATTATTTAACTCGGCTCCTACGGGTCGCGCATAGGTGATGGAATTGGTTCTGAACTAGTATTTGATGTGAAAACCAATCTTATTTGTCCACTTAGTCGAAAATTTCTAAAATTTTTATTATTCGAGAGAGAAATCATTGAGTGAAATTCGAAAATTCTTAAACATTTGATATTATTTATCTCGGCCTCTACGGATTGCACACAAGTGAAGTAACTGATTCTGAAGTAGTATTTGATGTGAGAAACAAATCTATTTTATCCAAATGGTCGGAAATTTCTGAGAATTTCGTTATTTGAGAGACCACATCATTGAGTGGAATTCGAAAATTCTTCAACATTTAAAATTATTTAACTCGGCCCCTACGGGTCGCACAGAGGTGATGGAATTGGTTCTGTTGTTTCGAACGGATAAGGTTCGAAGAAGTTGATGCTTTTATTTATCTTATATGTATTGCAGTTCGAGATAAAAACTTCAACATCTTTCGAAATGCGAGACAAATAAAATTGCCGTTAGAGTCTTTCGACTGTTTTCGCTACTCCCGTAAGCGTTGAAGTAGCGGAATGTGTGCCTGTGCAACCAAATCAAAAGTCAGAGAAAAGTATAGACAAATTAATGTCTATATACCTAGATCTATAAGGAGTTGAGTTCAACAATTTGCTATACCCTGAATCCGGAAATTGAGTTTCCAATCCGCTATAGATAGGAATAATTTTCATCACAGAACGCCCGAGATAAGGCATCCATGTTCTACAATATTGATAGAGTAATTTATGTATTCGATTTGAAAAATAGAACATTTGGAGCTTTAGTCTCCATTTAGCGAGTAAGCCGGATACATTTTCGTCGTTCACAATATAACCAAGATAATTAACCACCTGCAACACAAACTGACTCTTATTGATGTTACTTGTAAGTCCAGCTTTACATACAAATTGCGTAGTTATTTCTTCCAACTCAAAATGTTCCTACGAGGTTGTGGTAATTAATAGATCATCCAAAAAGACGAGCACGTGATCGTAAATTTGGTCTGAATTTACTCGATGCATCATGCATTGAAATGATACCTGGGCTGCGCGCGAACTGTATAAACGCCGTCTAATCGCACTGGATTTCTCAAAACTCGACTTTTAAATCAATAGCAGAAGTTTATTGTGTTTGATCCGCGACATGCGTTCACTTGTTTGAGCGAACATCGAGGTCGCAGGAATCCAAACAACGCTGTGCTTTGCGACCCAGTCTCACACGATCTGCTGGCGTAAACGTATATGCAATTTTGAAGAATCGGACTGTTCGGATAATTCTTTCATGGAGACGGAAAATGAAATATTAGGTGCGATCGTGAACCGATTCAGAAATCTATCCTTAATAGAGTTTCTGTTCAAACGTGAGGACAATGTGGGTATACAAGGTATGAGCTTCGTTATTAAATTGAACCAATGCATGTATGTACTATGGTTGAGGTTATCCACTGGTTGTTTGAATATGGGTTGGAAAATTGTAAAATTCGGTTGCTGAGCCTGATAAGCCTTTTTTTAGTTGCGTCCTAACACACTTAAGACGGATTCAGTGTTGGGTTCTTTCGTTCGTTCCTTCCGTCTGAATTTTTTTTTAACCAATTTTATTGATTAAAAATGACATTTTTTTTCTTGTGATTTTTTTTTATCATATTCCGGTATCTGAGATATACCAGATTCGTATATCTCAGATACTGGAATATGATATTCAGATGAAATCTTAGACGATGGATTATAATCAAAATCACAACTGTGTAACTCATCAATCGCGAAAAGTTTGGGTAATGCATCACATGGAAATCGAAAGCGCTTAAACGTATAAGGTTATTGATGGTTGCAAAACGTTGGCCTGTTATATGGTATTGTAGCTTCTAGATTTCCTATTTGACAGCGTAGTTGAGTGAACTCCTCATCACTATATAGAGATCGGCACTGTAGGACCAACACCCAGACATATCAGCATGATAAATGTCTACAAAATTATCTTTAGCTTGTTGGTTTTCGATCTTTGAACCTTTCTATAAACTGTGTTTTTAGTTCCTGCTATGATGCTAAGGAAATATGACGTCGATATATAGTGGGTTTTTTCAGATATTCTGAAATTTCAAACGGATTGGGTCATTTTCCGACTGATTTTACCATACTTTTGTTAATACCAAATTCTTTCGTTAGATTGGACTCCGCCGATGTCGTTGGCTGTGGATATCAATAAATATTCAAGCTTACAACTATGACATTAAAAACACATAGTAGAATACCACCGGGAATCGAACCCGGAACCCTCTGAACTGATCGAGTCATCTAAATCAGCTGAGTTGATAAAATAACCATCCGGAGAATCAAGCAAGCTTAGGCATAATTTTAATAACTGTTCAGCTTAGTGGATGAAAGATTGAGACACACGTTCCAACCGACTACGTACGTGTGATAGGCGGGACCGAAATTGTTCTGCGTATAGATATTTTGTTTAATCTCTAGACAAATTTTAACTTGGGAATTTCTTCTTGCAACCGAATCAATTTGTTGCGATAACACTCAATTTCGAAATTTGAGTTTTTCGCTGGTCGGCTGTGCACTCGTGTTGTAGCACTTTTATACCAGCGTTTCAGCCTTAATTTGTTGCTGATCAAATACGACATCAGCCGACCCCGTCAAAATAGCTCACAATTCAAACTCAACCTCGATTTCGCCAGATTTTAATGTACCGACTTCCATTTTGTAAATTTCTTATTGAAAACGGCAGACTCAAAAAATGTAGATAAAGGAAATTACTAAGCAAAAGATGTATGTTTTAGCGCAATAAGCATGCTCTATCTTTAAATAAAAGCGGATTTGTTCGACGATTGTCTTGAACAAAATGTTAAGTGAATTTACCTTGTTGGTAGATGTCCCGCTTTTGATGTAGAACGGATCCAGTTCAAACATAACTATTGCGTATCCGAATATATATCAACCTCTTCAACAGTCAATATTTAACTATGTTGGCCTTGCTATGTAGAGTAAAATTACTAAATTTGTTGCTAAATATTATAATTGTCTGTATTCATTATTCGTAGCGATTAAAAAAATTGGACAAATTAGTGGGAATTCCGAGTCTCATTGGACATCATTGGAATTTTGACACATGTCCTAAATATTGTGGGACAAACCGATATATGAAAATTATTTACCACGAGCAAATTTTGCTTTCCAAAACATTCTGTTACAAAATTGCGAGATAAAAATACTTGGATCACATTAAGCAACTTGTTAGGGCGAATAAAAAAATTAATATATTTTAATGATTTTGTATTACACCAAACAAAGGTTATTTCTCTCGAAAAACAAAATTCTTACAGATTTCCGAACACGTAAATATTCAATCGCTAATTCAAAAAACAAATTAGTTCATTTCATAAATTTAGTTCACTATAATTTATAATTTACATAATAATCTTAATCACATAACAAAAGGTTACCGACCACTGCCGTATTTTATTCACTAATAAACTTATAAATTACTAAACGATTTTATGAATTCCGTATCAATATTAATAATAAATTCGGTAACAAATTTTTATTAAACAGCAGTCCAAACCGAAAAACAAATTAAAATAAAATCGCTTAATGGGTGGTCTTGATCTGATAAAATCAACAAACCGAAACAAATATTTTCTAAATTAAAATAAATTCATCTATAATTCGTGCGTGGAATCAGCTATGGTTCTTGCCGATTTTAAATTTATTTTCAAATACCGAATTTTTTTATCCCGGCTAATTAGTAAATTTATAATCTTAAGCTGAGCATAAACTTTAAATATTTCATCTTAAATTTTATATTTGTTTGGTTTTGTTTGTAACTAATTAATGCGAGATTTATTTTTTGGTTTAATGACCATTAAAAAAATTAAATAAAAATAAATCGTTGGATAGTTTTATATTCTCCTCTCGTGTATTCAATATTTCAAGATCAATCATTTATTTGTTTATCAATTTACCTCTGCAAATGGGTGTGCTCAAAAAACAACCAATTACATGAAAATATAATTGTTGTTTAATGAGTTTTCGTGAGCGTACATGTAATTAAATATAATTTATTGCATTTGATGAGAATTTCATGCAATTTACAGAGCTCATTAAAAATTATTATTCGTTTTGCCATACAATTATAATAATAGCTATCGTCCGGTGTGTACCGTCCTCTAAAATATGTATCTAAATTGTATGCCACCAATGTACAAAACGAATTTAGTTCAGATTAAATGCGGCCTGGTCTTTCAACTTCTGAATTATATAATATTCGTCAAGTATATAAATATAATATTATTGAACGATAATATTGATAAAAGCGCTATAAAAAATATTAGCATACTATACGACGACAGTAACAAACCATATTCTTGTGTCGTTGCCAAAACTTTCTTATTTCGTTTATCTTTTCGCATAAAGTATATAGAGGCGGAGATACATATTCAACAAATGATGACAGACGAAATTATTTAATAATTGGAGGTTAAATTTAGAAGTTATATAAATTTCGTTATCGACAGATATGCAAATTTAATGTGAACGAATTATTATTAGTTGATTGAAAATGTTTATCGGTTTGTAGGTTTTTTGAAAAAACTAGTTGATTCTTATTTTTTTTTTTTTTGCTTTGTTAGCTAATAGATTTTTGGCAATTGCTGGTTTGATTTACGTTCATATCATAAAGCAAAGGTTTAATCGTAGATAACATCATCATAAGTTTTCCACGGTGTGGGTTCATCACCGCATAAACACACAACCGTTAGACGAGTTATAAGAAAACCAGGTAATCATAAACCATAACCGACCAAATGGGAGAGTGGTTAAATCTTTGGCGTTTGGATCAGGAGGGACTGGGTTCAAATCCCCCTATTGCAGGATGCAAAAGGGAATTTTCATCATCAGATTATGATCTGGGGTAAAAAAGAACACAACTATGACCCCCTGTCGGAGTGCAAAACTCATGGGCCGACCCATCTTCCATGTCAGTATAGGCTGGCATGAAGCTATGCAATGTGCAGATGGTAATGAAAATCAGATCTATAGCCGTACGTCCTCGATTTAGCAGGCGACTGCGTAAGGTAAGGACGGAAAAACCAAACTGCGGAGTGTTTCGGCCCCAGAACAATTTGAAAAATATTAAAAAAAAAAACAATTTCAATTATACTTGTCTCTTCTAATGGTCTAAGTCCCTAATAGTGTCGTTGCAAAGTTCACACGCGTTACGATTTGAGATGAACACTGAAAAATTGTTATAATTTACTACACACTAAAAAATTTTCGGATATTCTATAAATTTATTTATACTTTTGTTCAGATAATTTATATTTATATGAAATACTATATAAAAATTATAAATATTGAACCTATATAATTCGTTTATATAATTCTGTAATATATTTTATACAAATTCATAGTATACATACAATTTCTATACTTCCATTTGTATACTTTTTATAACCTTCAGTATAAAACTTCACTCTGTATACCTTGATTGGTATGAAATTAATATATTTATCATATACAAATTTTGTTTTATACGATTAGTTTTATAAAATTAATAGAAAAACGAAATTATTTTTGTTAAAAACGGGATTTTTATACTGTAAGCACCATTTATTTTTTTTCAGTTCTGTGGATATCGTGTAGTGAGTAGAAGTGTTTTTAAGTTTTATTGTAGACTTGTGAAGTTGTGAATAGTAACTAATATAATTTGTTAACTATGTAGTGAACTATCATTAGTTAATTATTCGATTTATTATTATCGCATAATTAACTAATTTACTGGAACACTGAAAGAAATTGTGCGGAGATATTTACATCGTGTAAACCCAAATTGGTAATTATTACCAATAATGTCTTAATAAAGTACGAGCCTGGTAATTTGTAGTGCAATATTTACCGTGCATTTTTAAATATTAAAATTTTTGCTGAGCAGCGTCTTATGACAAATTAGATTCATGCAAATCATTAAATTCTACCCTATTTTGCAATTTTTTCTCTAAATTTTATTTAAAATTTCAAACAAAAATTAGTCTTAAAGTAAATTTAAACTAGTACACAAATTGCCACAAAAATGCGTATTCGTCTAGTTTCCGGATTTGTTGGGAAAATGGTATTGTAATTATTTCAAAATAAAATAAAATATAAACTATTTTTATTTTTATCGTTCATTAGGAGTTTTTTTTAACCTTACTTCACGTTGCATCAAATGTCCGCTGTAACTTTGAGGATTAATAAATAAAAGTGCTGAAACGATATATGGTAAACACAAATTAAATTTGCAAAACTTTATGTGCATTAACTTCTGTTTGTTGCTTTCTTGTTTAAATTCCAGAATTTTTTAAAGCAATTTTAGAGGACTGGACGAACTCAGTTCCCTGAACATTAATGCTTACATATAAGCAGAGAATTTAATTATTAGCAACATTATAACAATTCAATATCTTTCAAGGCAGTAAAGGAAAAATATATTTGATCAAAATTTACAAGTAAGTTTATTGTCAATCCGGAGATGTAATTAATTATCATCTTTATTTTAAGAAAAATCGATTGCCTTTTGTGAAAGTGAATAAAAAAAAATTTATTATAAAAAAAGTGTTTCATTAAAATTGGTTTTTAATAAATATGTTAAATATTAAATTCTGTCTCCTCAAACTATCCTCAAGTTTCGAGTGTTTGCTTCTATGGAGAGTAAATATTTATGCGCTGCAATTTACTAGATCCGCAAATTTTAAAATGCATTGTAAACCATTAACCTTGCTGTCATTATTTACCATCCGCTCGTTCTTGATTTGCTAAAATCGCAGTAAATACAAAGCGCTTGTATGGCTCAATTTTTAATCAGTCTTCATTAAATATTACTCCGTTTTTTTTGGGAATATCACCGATTATTTTTTTCGGTGGAGGTATTGTTCCTTTTACTATATAAAACATTTCTTAAACTATTTGGTTTCAAAGAAATATTTGACTTATAACCAAATAAATGAAAGGATTAAATGTTTCATATTTGAGTACAAATCGAAAAAATTATTCCGACTGGTTTAGTCGCTAAGGTTTCATTAACTTTCTCAGCATCTCGATCGTGGTGCTTGATCAACCACTATCCATTTATTTTTGGAGATATGAATTTTGAAGATCTGCATTCGAAGTGGCAAATAAAATAAAATAGTGGCATTAAAAATAATAGACATAATTTTTGCAAAAATAGTCACCGTTTCATCTGTAAATAATTTACGAAAATTGATAACGGATGTTATTTGTCGGCTATAGTGTCTGAATTTAAGGTAGACCTAAACATCATATTTTAACACACTATCCCAGTATAATATTGAAAATGGGTCCTTAGCTTAAATGTCATCTATCCGTTATGAGTCATTTCACCAATATTTTAAAATTTTAAATAAAAATCAAAGGAATTTTAAAAATGTTTAAAGAAGCTTAGCAATTCGTCAACAATAAAAATTTTCAACTTTTATATAAAATTTAAATCTAGAAGGAAAAGTGGAAAATGGGAAAAACACTTTATTTAGTAAACAATTTATTCAAGAAAATAATTTATCTGATAAATCGTTAAATATATCGTGTATTAATTATGATGCACACTATCGCCCTGGACTATTCTTCGACTCACCAGAAAGTGATGACAACTACCATAACGAATTTTATGAAATAAAGTTTATAATTTTAGAGAATGAGGGTATAGCTATTGTATTTTTATCTCAAAAGAATTTAGCCACGTTTGACGAATTTCATAATGCATGTGAGATACAAGCTATGGCACAGTCAATACTAAATAAATTATATTTGAAACATTTTAAATTCAACAGAAGTTTCAACACTGCCGTGTCACGAAAAAGAAACAAAACATATATTATATTAAATAGTATCGTATAAATTACTTTACAATTAATTTAATTCTAGCTCTTGTATACTTTTGTAAGTAACACATGGGCTGAAAAGTCCCGGGCCTAACAAAGAAAACACGTTTTTTTGTTCAAAATTGGCTTTATTCAACAACGTAATCTCCATCAAGAGCAAGACAATCATTCCAGCGCCGCTCTAACATTTCAATACCACTTTTGTAGAACAGATTATCTTTTACCTCAAAATAGGCCTCAGTTTCAGCGACCTCTTTATTCAAGCAGAATTTCTTACCGGAGAGCATTTTTTTGAGGTCTGCGAACAGCCAGTAGTCGCTGGGAGCCAAATGTGGCGAACGCGGTGGATGTGGGAGCAATTCGAAGTTCAATTAATGTAGTTTTGACATTGTTTTAATTGACTTGTGACGAAATTGTTTTTGATCCATTGTTTTGAAACTAACAAAAGTAGCGTTCCGAATATAATGAATAGAATATAATGAAATTTTGACAGCTGTTTTTTGAAGGTTATTACCAACTGAACAAAAAAAAAATTAACAAAAAAAACGTGTTTTCTTTGTTAGGCCCGGGACTTTTCAGTCCATGTGTTAAAATTAAAAAATCATAACACTTAAAAAATAATATGGTTTTAACAAATATATCGACTTTATAAAATAATCTAAAACTGTTTATTTATGTGACAAAAATGTATCTTAAATTTCATCAATATTGAAAACTGAGTTCAATTCTAACATATAGAATTTTCGAAAATTCTATACTAAAGCAACTAATTTTTATACGAGAATCAGATTGACATTTTCTATAAATAATTTATATAAATTTAATACTAATCCCTTATAAACAAAAATTAACATTTAATGGATAAACTTTATATTTTGAACTATATACAGATATTTATACGTTGGAGTATCAAATTTATACAAGTGACCTATAAAAATATTTATATGGAGTAATATACATTTTATACAAGATTTTATAACATTTGTTTATAAGTTAAACTAATATAAAATCTATAATAAATTCGTACGGAATTATATTTATATTATCATCGTATTAATTTTATACGAAAATTTTTTAGTGTGTAGTTTTTTTTAAATTATAAATTAGGCCATTTTAGACAAAGTTTCTACTTTTACGTCATCAACCCTAGAGATGGCTAGATGAGGTGGAAAAATGATAACATTTTAATAGAATGTGTTTGTGATCGGTACTAAGTAATTAAATAATTAAAATTGTTTTTAGTTAAATTAATTATTATATTTTTTATGTTAACGAAAGTGAAATGTGGTGATCTCGGTTTATATTAGGTGTGCAAGTAAAAACTCGTTTGAATGTGCATACAATTTTAAGAGACGGATGTCGATATAGGTTTTGCACTTCAAATTCACGATTTTGCAAATCACAACATCAATTTTTTACAATTCATCCTCAATTTTTTACAATTCAACCTCAATTTTTTATACTTCATTGTCAATTTTTTGCAAAGCAAATTCGTGTTTTTTCAAACCAACGTCAATTAAATGCAGAAAATTCGAGTTTTAACATTTCAAGTTCGTAAATTTTTTGCAACTCTTCGCAAAACACAATCCCATCATAATCGGTTAAGAATTGGAAGCACTGAATTTGTTTTGCGAAGAGTTGCAAAAATTTACGAACTTGAAATGTTAAAACTCGAATTTCCTGCATTTAATTGAAGTTGGTTTGAAAAAACACGAATTTGCTTTGCAAAAAATTGACAATGAATTATAAAAAATTGAGGTGGAATTGTAAAAAATTGTGGATGAATTGTAAAAAATTGAGGTTGACTTGTAAAAACTTGTGATTGAAATAAAAAAAATTAAATATCATTTGCAAAATCGTGAATTTGAAGTGCAAAACCTATAAGCAACATTTACGTCATTGCATTTTCTGTTTTAAAATGAAAAAAATTATGCTCGCGTTATGGAATTGTATAATTCGATTTTGAGTGAACATTCTGTGAGTCATTCTAAAGAAAAAAAAATCGTTCGCAAGATTTCGTGGTTTTAGGCTTAGGACGACTAACGTCCAGTTGTAGTAAAACATCTTGAACACGAGGAACTTAAAGTTTCACTGGATGCAAATCCGTGTTAAACACAAAAGGAGCTTGCTAAGACAGCTAGGAGTTACTTATCAAGCAATATCACTTCGATTTGATGCAATTGGAAAAATACAGAAGAAAGGAAAATAGGTTCCTCATAAACTAACCGAAGAAAACTAAAACTGAAGAGTTGATCTGTTTGAATTTGTTTTCTCGATACAAAAGAAAGAATTTTTTGCTCAAAATCATTACGGGTGATTAAAAGTAAATTTTGTACTATAATCCTAAACCATCAACATCATTGCAAAAATGAATATCCATGCCAAGAAAGTGTTACTGTGGGTCTGGTGGGATTTGAAGTCATTTACTACGAGCTTCTGATACCTGGTCAAACGGTTACAACTGAGCGATACCAGGCCAAATTGATCAAATTAGGTGATGCTCTGGAGGAAAAAAAGACCATTTATGGGCCAAGGAAGGTGGAAGGTGATAATGCTGCATGATACCGCTTGCCCACCTACAGCAAAATCAACTCAGGAACTCATCTTCTCCTTAGGCTGGGAAGTTTTATAGCATGCGGCGTATTCTCCAGACTTTGTTTTTTCTGATAATCACTTATTCAGATCGATGTCATCATATTTGAAAGGCCAGCGGATCACGAAAGTTCAAGATGTGCAAATGTCGAAACTAACAAGTATCTATCGCGAAGGCAATTATCTAATATTTAAAATGAAACCATGAGTTTAACCACCGTGAACCATTTAAATCATGTGCAATGACCATAATGTACTATTGACGAAACCAAATGCAGCATTTCAGACAATATATACAATTGTTGTTGGTCCAGGTGAAGAATCTAAAAGTTTAGCCGGGACAACTACAATCAACGTCAGCCGGGACAACTATAATGTCAGCCGAAAACATCAAAGACAAGCCGGCACCAAATTAAGTCGCAGTTGAGATAAATTGGACGATTATACAATGAGCACGATGCGATTTAGGCCATTGTATGCTATCTAGCAAAAATTCCGCAACCAATACTATGCCAATTTCGGAACCAATAACAAGCTGTCTGGAACCGGATGATGACCTAACAAGTCGAAATCGATCGAGTGATTTTTTAAACTTTTTTGTAAATTTTTTTTAATTAAAATATTCAAAAAATCTAATTTTACCGAAATAAAAAACAAGTGTTTAACAAAATGTGTTTATTAAGCCATACATTCCTGCGGATCTTTTTTGATATGTTTTCGATTGCGTTCTCTTTAAGCGTTTGCAGCACATTTAGGCTTTGTATCGGTAGCCGGTACAAACCACACATGTTTATTCATATGCCTCCCAATTCGCATGGATATGAATAAATTGTACAATTATGTTTCACCGATCCTAGTTATGCTCATTAGGTCTCGCCGACATGAACATATCTAATAATCTGATGATTTTACTTGCTTAGAGACATTATTAGGTTTCCGGTTATACCGCCTATCCTAGAAATGTTCACAGGTTCATATGATGATTTTCATTAAAGTTTAATTTTCAATTTATTCTCTATTGAAAATTTTGGTACTCGTAATTTCGCCAATTGGAATTTTACCAAATTGATATTTCCAATAAAACTACAAACCCGATTTGTAGAAACATAAAAAGTAATTTAAATCACATTTAAATTCATTCACAGCGTCACGTTTATACTTTTGAATGTTCAAAGTATCGACTATCGATAGTTCCGAAAAGGGATCAGTCATATTTACTGTGAAATACACGACTTCGAAGTTTTATGAATTTGAATAAGTTTTCTAATTTTATTTCATCAATCATATATATGTATGTTCACAGGGTCTCACCTACATGGCCAGGTGGTCTAGTCAAAACCCTATGAGTGCAGTGAACGGGATCATCTCCTTGTTTTATATAGTGGGTAAATCCAGAGCCGTCTTTCACTCATACGGGATTTCCTCAGATGGATATACGGTTAATGACTATACAAGTTCGTATACGCAGTTGCATATTTGGCAAGAAATTCAATCATGACCATGAGCTCTATGTTGCTTTCAGTTTTTAACATCACGTTAAGTACTTCAGCGAACGATGGTGGAGTTATACCAATGTTGATATCAGACTGGTGCAAGGGAGATAATCGTTCATCAGTGGATCGTGGTACTGGTAGATTTAAAATCAGAGCAAAAAAATTCCGCCACATTTGAAGGTGTTGTTGGTGTTTATTATTAACTCTGCAGATTTGTTGCGAATAGTGCTGCGACAAGGTTTCAAATCTGTAGTTATCCCTTTTATGTGGGGATACTTATGTTTAAGAAGCGAATTTTCAATGCTAAGCACACTTTGATTGTGCTGATTGTTTTGAATTTTGAAGTATAGTAGTCTTTACATGGTTGTGTAATTCACATGAAAAACGCCATTACATCGTGTAATTTACACGCCCTAAAGTGTGAGGGACAGAAAAGTTATTGGTAATAAATACATAACCGAGTGAATTAACGATATTTCTAAATTACATGCAGGAAGTAAAAATCGTGTAAATTATGAAGGTCCTTTATTCGTGTTCAATTTAAATAAAGTTTAAATTGCTAAGTAAATGTTCTATTACACAGACATTCCGCGAGATTTAAACGATGATTTCGCGCCCAGTAGAACTAGAATTTCTCACCTCTACGGCGATCGATAACCATGTATGTACTTTGCACACACAGTCACGAGAACAGTAGTTTTCTTTAATTACATTTTTCTTATACAAGTATGATAAACACTTCTTTATACTAACTTGCTGTCTTATGTGTGATTTTAAAATTCATGTTTTACCATTATTCTTGTATGTGTTGTCTTTAAGTTGTTTATGCTACATATATTTTTACTTCTTACTAAAAATATGCACAGCACCTATGCTTTGGGGACGATGAGACTGGCAACAGAAGTAGAAAAATATGTAAAATAATTTAACTGATTAAATTAGTTTCAAATCATTTTATCAGTCATAAATTCGAATATCGCGTGTTACAGAAACCAATTTCTTATTGCTGGTTAGCAAAATGTTAAGCAATTTTGTTTTCAAGTTTATGTCTCATGTGTGCATTGAATGTATGCGGTTCGGATTCGAATGTTGCATATAGATTATATACAGTGTGAGTATAAACAGTTATTTCTAAAACTAACATTAATTATTATATTTATGGTTTATTATAACTAAATAATAATAATAAAATATATAAAGTCGAAACTCGTGCAATAAAACGCCTACCTAGGTCAATTCACCTTAAATAAATTGTGTGCGCTCGCTCATACAACGTGGAACACAAACATTTTTATTTTTTTGTGTGTTTTATTTAACGATCACAACAAGTACTTTGAATGGGATGATAAAGATGCCTCATGCTGTTCGAAAACATCTCTCGAAAAAAATTTGTATTTTATAACAACAATTAAATAAGAAATTGTGTTTTTATAAATAATATATGTATAAGCAAACATAAAAAAATTGGCTGTTGTTCGATTAATTGCAAAAATATTATTTGGTTTGTTTGAATTTGGATATTCGCCGTTTTGGGTACATGAGTAAATTGAATATACAAAATTCGTGATACATGAGAAATTATAATTAAGCCGGTCCATTTTTGTTGCCAATTTGTTGTTTTAAATTAAAATTTTTTTTTTCTTGAATGAGCCGATCAATAAATTACTCACGCCCAGATGTAAACTTATAAATCTATTAAACGGGTGTGCTCTCATATAATTGCTGGGTAGTTCTATCTGGAAATTGTTTTTAAATCATGGACGATTTTAAAATCTTCCAGTGCAGCAAATTCAATTTCTAAATTTGATTGTAACAACTGCATAACAGTATATAGTCAAATTTATTCTGAGACAAAATTTTGAAAAGTTATATAGTAGTGCAAGAAGCTCCGTCCTCGTATCTATTACTTATCCATTTCTTGTCAATTTAATTTCAAAATTTTAACAAATGGATTTATAAATTTAAATTTGAATTTTTTTACGGGATTAGCCCCTGATAAACTTAGAAGATACATTTACTCGTTACATCAAATTTGCACTCATTATCTGGCCATAATCTCTAAATTGAATTTTACGTATTTATCTTTCTCTCTCTCTCTCTCTCTCTCTCTCTCTCTCTCTCTCTCTCTCTCTCTCTCTTTTGCTTTCAAATTTCAAGAAAATATTTTGCAGCCTGCATGATGGTCCACCAAATATCTCGATCCATCACTCACTCTACTATTCGTCGATCTTATTCGACGTTACCCCACTGGTAGTTGATTAAATTTTTTTCTTATAACTCGCTGTTATGGGGTTATTTCAACGTGGTGTACAGGCATATCTATTTTTCTAACTGACACGAGCTGTTTAAAGTTTTTTGTAATGCCAAAGTTGACTTTTTGGTGATGATACCAAATCTGGTGTTCTGCTATTGTTTTTAAAGCAAGTCGTCTTCCAGTGTAGAAACAAATTTGTGAAGAATCTGGCTAGACTTATTAAAACCAAGACCAAGTTTGAATGCAATTTTTCCTTATTCCGTATTTGAGCGCTAGATATCCCAAATATGCGGGTTAATCTGTCTATCGCATTACTGAACGCGTCCTCAAGGTTAACAAGGTTGATCGGTTGGGACAAAAAGCACATTAAATTATACTTCATCTCTGTCCATCTCTCGAAAAACACCTACATTGTTTAACGATATATCACGAAAATTTTCACATTCGAGATGGTTCATTTATTTCGGATCCCAGACCATCATAATGAGATCATAAAAAGTAGAAGAAAGGACATCGCTTTCATTTTTTAATAATTCTGCACAGATTCCTTCGAGACAAGAGGCTTTTTTACTTTTAATCTACTAATAGCTGAATCTACTTCCTCTCCTGTAAATTACAAAACAGGAGTCACTGCGCGTCAATTCCATTTAGTTGATTGTTCTCAGTTCGCCATTCGCGTCTTTTGTGGTTGAGGGTATTAGATGAAAATTTTTATTAAAATTTCGAGTTTACAGTTTCTGCTAGAAAGCTGATGTTTTCGATATAGGTCCTTATATGTATTGCCGCACTATTTAGTTGTGTTTTTGTTTAAAAACTCCTTTAAACAAAAACACAACTAAATAGTGCGGCAATACATATAAGGACCTATATCGAAACAGACACTCAGAAAAAAATATGATAAAAACAAGATTACATTTACCATAATACCATCATTGTACGTTAAATACAATTATTTAAATGATTGATTTTATCATACTATGATATTCTTGATCATTTTTCTTGATCTTCTTCATCATAACAATGATGATAACTGAAAAAAAAAATTTTTTTTGATCATCATTGTATTTATCACATTTTTTTTCTGAGTGTTATCGCTGCAGTTGAGAGTGTAACCATTGGTTGTATTAAGCAAAGTGTTATGCCTCAACCAGTCAGACTTAAGAGATTAAGTTACACGCAGATTCCACCACTTCGGTTAGTTCTACAATCACCAAAATTTTATGGATTTCTCGTCACAAATAAACAACTGACCTCTAAAATTTTGGTGGTCGTACCGCTCTCCTAAGTGGTCCAAAACGGAGCACAACTTAAGCTCTTAAGTTTGACTGGTTGAGGTTTTAGCCTGTCAATTGTTCAAATTTCAGCCGGGCTCGATGATTCTGAAAATCACGAGAGCCTGAAAAGGTTAGCACGTTCCATGTTCTTATTTTTTTGAGAAGTCGTTGTTGTAAAAAACACAAACAAACTCGAGCCTTTTATGTAGTGAAATCACTGCCGCACAAGATGCACATTGAATTGTGCACTATGTTGCATACTTACCATTAGAAAGATGCACAATGAGTAAAATTATTTCTGAATGGTTGCGCCACCTATATAAGATTTTAACTGAACCCTTATTAGTGTCAGCCAGATCCATATGAAGCCACTCGAAACCGAATTATCGCGCACTTCTTAATTTTTCAGCCGAAAACAATACACCCATCCCTGCTTTTGGAAGTCTCGATTTACCAAAAAAAAATCGATTTACGAGTTTTATTTTTGTTCTTAATAAATATGCAAATATGTAAATAATTTGAATAAAATATTAGTTATTTATTACTCATTCATCTCCGATTTTTGTTAGTTGTCTTAGTTAAGATTTGAACCAAATACTCAAAATATATTAAAAATTCGGTAAACGAAATTTCGACTTGTGTAGGTACAAATTAGTTCGCAAATCGAGGAATGGGTGTATTATGCGTGCCAGCGCCAAAATCACCCGGAGCCGCATATTAAACCCACAGGAACATAAGTTTTGTAGCCATTACCAATGTAATGCGGGCTTGATCCTAATAAAGGCCGCTGGAATAATGTAAAGCCAGCAGGAACAAGAATTTTTTGCACCGGCAGCATCAACCGGCAGTACATGAAGGCAGCCGGAACAAATAAGGATGCAACCGGAATCACGCCAGCCGGGACAAAACCAACAATGATGTAGCACAATGCACTGCGCAATTTGATATTTCAACAGGAACCATGTAAAGCCAACCGGAACCAGAATTTAAGAACCAGGTAATATTTGAAACTTGGACAATGAGAACAATGTACTTTAGATGGTTGTGCAAAATATAAGCTTACAGTCGGAACAAAAACCTTGTCTTACAGAAAAATCATTAAATTCTCAATTATGTACAAAACATGTTCTCTTTCGACTGACATTGTGTTGATTCCGCGTGATATTGATATCGTTCCAGCTGAAAGCTTATATGTTGCAAAACCATTGTGTGTGGTTCTGGCTGGGCTTATATTGGATCCTGCTTTTTGACATAAATTTCTTTACATTCAAAACTGGAAGCAGGAACGATATTTTATGTTAAGAAAGTATACGTATAATGCCAATTTCATCAATCTCAAGTTATTTGACCTGGTAATATGTAATATATTTAGGGCCGTGACTCTAACTTGGTTTTATGCCAAAATGTTCAATTGCAATAAACTGTATGGAATTCTTCAGAAGCACGATTAAAGAAATTGAAAGTTACATGAAGGTGGATGTGGTATATACACAGATTTTGCTAGTGTACATTGGGTTCCTGCAAACTTTTGGTGATCTTGCCAAAATCTTACTTACAGTTTACAGCCACTCTCAATACATCGCAAAAAAATTTCAATTCATTTCAGCTAGCTGCCTCCAGAATCTCTTGTTAACTAATGGATCTGAACCATTTGCATTAATAGGAGCATTCATTATACTAAGGTATTAATGTTTGCAGACGACTTGCAGTGATTCCACCCTTCTCACTGTCAACATCATACCTTTTCATCCGAAAACTAATCCTGTTGTCCAACTTTTCTTTATAAATCGTATAACACATGGGCTGAAAAGTTCCGGGCCTAACAAAGAAAACACGTTTTTTTGTTCAAAATTGGCTTTATTTATCAACGTAATCTCCATCAAGAGCCACACAATCATTCCAGCGCCGCTCTAACATTTCAATACCATTTTTGTAGAAAGATTTATCTTTTGCCTCAAAATAGGCATCAGCTTCAGCGATTAACTCTTCATTCGAGCAAAATTTCTTACAGGATAGCATTTTTTTTTGGGCCTGCGAACAGCCAGTAGTCGCTGGGAACCGAATCTGGCGAATACGGTGGATGTGGAAGTAATTCGAAGTTCAATTCATGTAGTTTTGTCATTGTTTTGATTGACTTGTGACTCGGTGCGTTGCATGATTGTGAAATACATACCAAAAATAATACCAAAAAATTTACACTGTTAAATTTAACAATATGTATTCCAATTGGATTTGTTTTGTGGCGAAATTGAAACATTTTTATATAATCTTTAACATTTATATTAGATAAGTCCCTAAGTTCCTAATAGTGTCGCTGTAAAGATCAAATAATTTTCTAGCGTTTTGAAATAAACACGAGTAATTCGTAAAACGATTTACTAAACTTTTTTTAATTCTAAAGAAGGCTAGTTTTTTTTTTGTATTTATCCCTGCAATCTGTTCTGGGGCCTGTTCAAGACTCTCCCTGCTCTTTCGCGGTTTGCTTATTCCGTCCTTGCTTTTACGCCAGTCAGCCAATCCGAGGACGTACGGCTATAGGACCGATTTAAGACCATCTGCACATTGCAAGCTCCATGCCAGCCTACACTGACATGGAAGATGGGTCGGCCCATGAGTTTTGCACTCCGACAGGGGGTCATAGATGTGTTACATTTCATCACAGATCGTAATCTGTGATGAAATTTCACTTTTGCATCTTGCCCCTATCGGGATTCGAACCCGGTACCTCCCGATCCAAATGCCAAAGCTTTAACCACTCTGCCATTTGGTCGGTAAGAAGGCTAGTTTAGACTATCTTTCTACTTTTATATATCCGATCCTAGAGATGTTCACGGGGTCCCATCTTTATGACCGAATAGCTAAATCAAAACTCCACGTGTGTAGTGAACAGGATTTAATTATGATGGTTTTTACAAAGTCCAGCGCATTTTGATAAACTATATGGTTTTTGATTTCAATCTATATTCTAACTTTGCTGTCACCGCTCCTACAGACATTCACAGTTTTTAAAATATAATTTAGAATAGCGTAGACAAAGTTGTAACACTGAAATGAACAAAGATAGTTTAAAATGATATGTACAGTGCCATACAGGCTATATAGAAATTCCATAAATTTTAATAAATTTTCAAAATGTATTTCATCGATCCTAGGGATGTTCACGGGGTCTCACTTACATGGCCAGACTGATCAGTCAAAACCCTATGAGTGTGGTGAATGGGATCTAATTCTTGTGATTTTTAACTTGCCCAGAGACATTTTTACGTTTACGGTTATATCCCATATACCAGAAATGTTCACGGGATCTCTTTCATATATTCGAATAAGTCAGAAAATTACCAATCAATATTGTGGAAAAGGGACACGAATAATGATTTTCACCTTGTATTTCGAAATTTAAAACTTCTTCATTTACAATTTCTTTTTCAATTGGAAATTTTGGTATTTTCTCCAATAAGATTTTTACCCAATTGACATTCCTAAATAAGCTACGAACTCGATTTATTGTAATAATAATCAAATAACAGAAGTCCTTGAGATGTTCACGGGCTCACGTGTACACTTTTGACTAGTTCAAAGATGAGACTTTCGATAGTTCCGGATAGGGTTCGGTTATGGCGATATTTACCGTGCCATACACGACTTAAAAATTTCTTGAAATAATTTGAATACATTATCAAATTTTATTTCACCGAACCTAGAGATGTTCACGGGGTCTCACCTACATGGCCAGATAGATCAGTCAAAACCCTATGAGTGTGGTGGATGGGATCTAATTCTGGTGATTTTTAACTTGCCCAGAGACATTTTTACGTTTACGGTTATATCCCGTATACCAGAAATGTTCACGGGATCTATTTCATATATTCGAATAAGTCAGAAAATTATCTATCAACATTGAGAAAAAGGGGCACGAATAATGATTTTCACCTTAATTTGCGTCTGTTGATTAAACACCGTTTTTAATGGAAAAAATACCGTTCAAGCAAAGCAGTGGCTTGATAAGTGTTATCCGAACTCTGCACCAGGAAAATCTACCATTATTGACTGGTATGCTGAATTTAAACGTGGTCGTACAACCTCCGATGATGCACCACTGTAACTCCAGAAAACATAAAAAGAACCCTGTCCGGAACTATCGAAAGTCGCATCTCTGAACTATTCAAAAGTGTAAACGTGAGCCCGTGAACATCTCTAGGATTTCTGTTATTTGATTATTATTACAATAAATCGCGTTCGTAGCTTATTTGGGAATGTCAATTGGGTAAAAATCTTATTGGAGAAAATACCAAAATTTCCAATTGAGAAAGAAATTGAAAATGAAGAAGTTTTAAATTTCGAAATAAAAGGTGAAAATCATTATTCGTGTCCCTTTTTCACATTATTGATAGATAATTTTCTGACCTATTTGAATATATGAAAGAGATCCCGTGAACATTTCTGGTATACGGGATATAACCGTAAACGTAAAAATGTCTCTGGGCAAGTTAAAAATCACCAGAATTAGATCCCATTCACCACACTCATAGGGTTTTGACTGATCTATCTGGCCATGTAAGAGGGACCCCGTGAACATCTCTAGGATCGATGAAATAATACTTGAAAATTTATTAAAATTTATAGAATTAGCCTGAATATAGCCTGTATGGCACTGTACATATCATTTTAAACTATCTTTGTTCATTTCAGTGTTACAACTTTGTCTACGCTATTCTAAATTATATTTTAAAAACTGTGAATGTCTGTAGGAGCGGTGACAGCAAAGTTAGAATATAGATTGAAATCAAAAACCATATAGTTTATCAAAATGCGCTGGACTTTGTAAAAACCATCATAATTAAATCCTGTTCACTACACACGTGGGGTTTTGATTTATCTATTCGATCATATAGGTGAGACCCCGTGAACATCTCTAGGATCGGATATATAAAAGTAGAAACATAGTCTAAACTAGCCTTCTTTAGAATTAAAAAAAGGTTAGTAAATCGTTTTACGATTTTCTCGTGTTTATTTCAAATCGTTAGAAAATTATTTGATCTTTACAGCGACACTATTAGGAACTTAGGGACTTATCTAATATAAATGTTAAAGATTATATAAAAATGTTTCAATTTCGCCACAAAACAAATCCAATTGGAATATTGTTAAATTTAACTGTGTAAATTTTTTGGTATTATTTTTGTTATGTATTTCACAATCATCTGCGTTGCCTGTGTTTATTTTGAAACTAACAAAAGTAACGTCACTCTTAGCACAATAACTCACAAACTAATGAATAGAACACAATGAAATTTAGACAGCTGTCTTTTGAAGGTTATTACCAACTGAACAAGAAAATAGAACAAAAAAACGTGTTTTCTTAGTTAGGTCCGACACTTTTCAGCCCATGTGTTACTGTATACCACGGTTCGCAAGTACTTCTACTTTAGTGTGCCAGAAAACGATTTTTTTAAAAAACGTCTATTTCGCGTTTGAACCAATTTCATTATAACATAAAATAAAATAATTTATTTAAATAGAAAAACAATAGTTTTAATTTCAATTTAATTTATAAATTGGTAGTCTGGTTTATAACAGTCTTAATTATATAAAAGAGCACCAAGAATAACTTAAAATAAAATTCATAGGAACCAATATTTAAATCTATAAAATAACAAATGAATCTATAATTAAAATAAACAACCACATTTAAACTAACATGTAAAATTATGGAAAATTTATCGTTGTAATCGAAAGTGAGAATGGGATTGTATTCATCAGTAAAATATTTAAGTATTTGGTCCAGCGGTAGATTTTTTTTGTATATATTTGGATGCTAAGTGGTCTACGTTTGGAGTATATTTTGTTACTTTTAATGCAACATGCATACCCCAGAATTGTTTTTAGTCATTTAATTCCTCGTTTTTGTGAAAATAGGAATTCGCAGTAGATGGAAATACTGCAGATAATAACGCTATTGTAAACTTACTTAGAGATTTGAAATTGTTTGGAATGTTATGCCACACTTTCAAAACCTCATCATCAATATTAAATGATTTATTATGGTTCCTTACACGATTTTCAATAATTTTCAAATTTTTGCCACCAATTTAGACTACACTGAAATTGATGCAATTCAGTATGAAACTCATCAAAATTTATCCAGGCAAAATCGTGAAAATTACAGTGGCCCTATTCCGGCTTTCCCTGGGAATAGAGAATTGGGAAAAATATTTTCATGGCATTTTTGTCTAAATTGTATTTTTCTGGCTTACTGAAGGAATAAGTTTGGTGTAAATATTTTGGAAACAAAGAAAAATGGGAAAATAATTTTCCCTTTAAAAATTTTGTGGAACAAAAGTTTCCCAATTCACTTTGTTTTAAAAAATTTTACACTAAACATTTTTCTTCAGTAGGCCAGAAAAATTCAATTTAGACGAAAATGCTATGAAAATATTTTTGCCAATTCCGAATTCTCAGCGAAAGCCAGAATAGTGCCAAAGAATGAACTTGTAAGCGAACAAATTTAATAAAGTTTTTAATTATTTTGACGTCTTTGAACCGAAACCGAATTGTGAAAGATTCCTGTATCTGTATCAAACACCTCGCTAAATTGTGCAAATAATTCTTGTGACTCCTTTTTCAAACATGTTAATATCTGCCACACCCTTTTTTAAATTGGGGAAGTATTTTAGAAGTGGGTAATTTCCCAATGAACATTCCATTTATTTGTTAAGTAACTGAGCTTAATCTCAAAAGCGGTAACATGACCGAATTTTTAATTTCCCTGCATTTTTCTATTTAATTCATTTAAATGAATATACTAGGCTGGGATGTTGAACCATCACTTTTCGACTTTTGACTTAGTTTATGTCTTAATTTTCAGGAATCAATTAATATTCTATTTCGCGAAAACAATTATTTGTTTTATATTGCGATTTTAACCTGTTGATATAATTGTGAGCTTTCTCTCTTTTCTACATAAATATAGAGTTGATTAATCTAGTAGTCTTGGAAATCGTAGAAAAGAAATAGAGTGATATTTTGCTCGAGTAAGCTGAGAACACATTAGAAAATGCTTAATTTTGGAAGTGAAATAGGCCTCCATTTTACTCGTAAAAAATGAGACATAAACTCACTCAAAAATAGTGATGGTACCACATCCCAGTGCTGAAGTCAGTCAACAACATTAACTGCATTAACCAATTGGTATTGGTTAACTCCGGGAATAACTTTTTCTTGTCTAGCAGAAATAAATGAGTGCCGTCCAAACAGTGCTGTATACGGTAACAGAAAATTACTAGCAGAAAAAATGTGTTTTTGTTATTCACCGCTATAGAGGCAGCACTAACACAAAAAAAAGTTGCTGGTATTTTTAGAAAGCAACAGAATATTTTAGCACTTTAGCAATAATTCTCAACAGAAAGTTTTTTGAAAAAGTTTAAACATTTTGAGGCGGAAAATCTTAATTTTTCTTTTCTTTAAAAAACGATTTGCGTCGAAATAAGAATTCTCGAAATATGCAGAAATTAGCATAAACATCGTAATGCAAATATATGGCGAAACAAAAAAATTGTGTTCGTGAATGAATTTTTAAAATCATTTTAATGTCAAATGTTTTCACTTTTTTAACAAAAGTATTAGAAAACCCCTTTGGTGGTTTATGTTTTTGTAATAGCTAGAATCCCAGCTGAATCGAGTGCATAAATCTGGCTGCATTCGCTGGATGGCGTTCGTTATGTTAAAATTGAGAGTATCAACTGTTTTGGTGTACTATCATGGATCAGCGACTTCAAATAGCCTAGAAGGAAAAAGTCTTAAGTGAAAGAAGTCGTTTGTGCAGATTGTCCATTGTGGTATGACACGTTGTGTGACACGTAGCATTGTACTGTTGAAAATATATGCCGTCGGTATCCCTATCATTCAGCTTAGACCACAAGAAGTTGCTTATCATCATCTATATGTAGTGCTCGCCATTGACGTTCATGACAACCAGTTTTGTTTTAAAAGAAGTCCAAGCCTATGATTCAGCCAGACCAAAAACCCGCATCAAAACAGTGACTTTCTCGGGATGCATTTGGTGCTGGTGTGTCTAGTGTGAATTGGTATCGTCCCAAATTCAATAATTTTGCTTGTTCACATATCCATTCATCCAAAAATGAGCCTAGTCGCTAAAGATGATTTTTTGACTAAACTAGGGTCAACTTCCAACTGATCTAGAGTCAAATCAGCGAACACACGGGTTCTATGGTCATTCAACAGACCTTGCGTTTCGATAACGTACGATATATTAAAGAAACCGGTTATTTATCAAATTGGTTGTCTCGATTTTGGCGACCAACCGTCGAATAGTCGACTTGGCAAGACGGTTGTGGCGAGGGTAACAACAAATTGCCAACAAATTTAACAGATGTTGCTTTAACATACTTTTTAAAAATTCCGCCATTTATATATTTTATACGAGAGTATCATATGTTATTTGAAAGATGAAAAGTATATTCCGGTTAGTTAAAATGGCGAGATATACGACTCAACACCGTGTTTTCATTATTAAAACTTATTTTAAATATGGTAACGACAAATCGTGCTATTAAACTTATCATTGATAAATTTGAAGAAACTGGTTCAGATCAAGATCAGAGATGCAGAATTTATCATCGTAGTGGTTGTTCAAGTGAAATAATATTGCAGTTGTTAGCACAAGTGTTGCTGAAGAGCCAAGAACATCAATTCGTCGTCGTTCACAACAATTAAACCTTAAACCAACAACTTTGTTCAATATTTAACACACAGATCTTCGTGTAAATCCTTACAAAATACAGTTTAACACAAGAGTTAAAGCCAAAATGATCAAGCATTGCGTTGGCAATTCATTACTTGGGCCATAGAAAAATAAGAATTTTGGAATTGACGACTATATGTCAACAAACAAAACTGCCGCATTCGGTGAAGAAAATTCGAGAGAATTGTTTGAAAAAGGTTACTGTATGGTGTGGATTTTGGTGTGATGGCGTAATTATATGGACCATTTTATCAAAAATCAAAATGACAATGCGATTACTGTGAATGGAGCTCGATATCCAGAGATGATTAGAAACTTTTTGTGGTGTGAATTGGAAGATATTGATATCCAAATATGTGGTTTCAACAGAACGATGCAACATGCCGCACAGCAACGGAATTAATCGATCTTTTGAAAGAGAAGTTTAATAATCGAATAATTTCTCAAAGAACAGACCTGAATTGGCCACCTAGAATACGCTGTTTCGCCGGTTACGATTCAGCAACGAATTAAAATCATTTAGAAACTTAGGCATTAGGATTATTTGGCATAATTGCAAAAACACATTAAATGTAAAAACGAAACTGAATTTGAGGTAAATGAAATAGTCCTGACAAGAGAAGAATATTTATACTCAAGTCAATGGACTGATGAAGGAATGTAGATTTTGTAATCTGTTCTCGTAGTTTTCAAATTTCTGGTTTTTCATTTAAATTCGTAAAATTGTTTCGCGCACTGTACCAAAGAAATCAAAACATAATTGTTCTTCCACAGTGTTAAACTCATAAGAACTAAATAAATTTTTTTTAACAATCTCGATTTTAAAAATCTACTTAGTTTTATTTTTTAATATTTGTAATTACACAAAATAATTTTTTTTCTATTCGTTCGATTTATTTTGTAATATGAGTGTGCGCGCGCGATGACTATTCCGCGATAATATTACTCTTGCAATGTACATACAATGTAACAAAAAATGCAGAAAGGTGTCTTCGCCACGATACTTGCTGAAAATGATATCTCAGCAAAATTGTGTTTATATGTATATAAAAATAACACCTTCAGTTCAATAGGATTGAATAAATAACTGTAATACGTTTCTCATTCTGTCAATTCAATTCCTTTTTGTTTAAATTAATTTTCTTTCGTGAGATCTTTAGCTGGGAATTGTTATGGTTACTCGAGTACATATACTCGTATAAGACATAACATATTTTAAGATATGTTTCTGTTGATTGTAGCTCGATATAGCAGTGGAATAAGGGTAGTCATTGTGTTTAGGCGATTTATTGTTTGCTAAGTGGAATTTAATCTAATTTTTCATTCGTTTGTATAAATAAAATATGCAACGTACTGTATTTGCCCAATTTGTATGTGATTAAGCACTCGATTTAATTTTACTGATTTTATCACTCTTTGAGTTATTTATCCAGCTTTGGAGTACAACAAAAATCTTATATTTTACGTTTAGCTCGCTCTAGTTGTACAGTTATGCCGGTGATAGACTAGGGATGGACAAAACGCGATTAGTTAATCTATCATAAATGCTCTTGTGTTGGCATACTACCGTTTAGCTAATCGCGGTGATTGGTTTCAATATTATGACAAACGACATGTTTCTCGATGTAAATAAAACAAAACTATTTTGAAACATATTAAATAGTCATTAAAGATTCTCTCTCTCTCTCTCTCTCTCTCTCTGGCACTATATCCCATCAAGGGATTTGGCCGCCTCAAATGAGGTTTCATAATCATATTTTCATTTCGGATAATGAGTGATTAATTCATTGATCCTAAACCAGCCGTGAAATTTTTTCCTTGTCACCACCGGGAATCGAACCCAGGACCTCCGGTCGCTGGAGCAAGCATGTTGACCACTTTGCCACCGGGGCGGCTCATTAAAGATTACCTATTATTTAATTTAATAGTTAAACAGTCAACAACAACCAATAATTTTTGGTTTTCAAATTTTGGGTTAAATAATGGAGAGACCGAATAAAATAACCCGCAAAAGAATGGAATACGGACGAAACAATTAATTTAATTGAACTTCAGCATTCATATTGACAATCTTAAGAGAAATAAAAGAAATGTATCTGTTTATGAGGATATTTATAACATTCGTTCAAAGAATTTAAATTAAAAAATTTAATTTCAAAATTTAGGTTTGTACTATTTATTATTTCGCATCGTGGCAGTCTGCATTTGGTTTGGTGATTTCTAATGCGAAAATCATAATGACATTTAAATGTCCGTCATGCAAGCCGGAATCATATCAGGTGGAATCTTATCAGCCGAAACCAAACCAACTATGACACAATTAACACGGTGCATTGCGCACTATATGATTTTCTAGTTGGAACCTTATAATCCAGCACCATATGATTTTTCGGCAGAAACTTTATAATCCCAGCAGGAACCATATCCTCTACATCCAAACTAACTATTGCATAAGAAGCACAATAGAGTGTGAATCATTGTGCAATACATGATATTTCAGCCGGAACCTCATAATTTCAGCCAAAACCTAATAAAGCCAGTCAGAGCCATACTACAAAATCAAACCAACTATAGCACAAGAAGCACAATGTATATTCTGCATGTCTTTGCACCATATATAGTTTTTCGGACGGATTCTAAAAGTTTCAGCCGGATTTTTAGAGAGCCAGCATTGTGCACAGTTTCATTTTTCAGCCAGAACCTATACTAAGCCACAAACCAGAGTGTTATCAACCATAACCATTAGACGTTTGCACAATGAGCACAATGCACTTCAATAGTTGAAAAATATGTAAGCTGTCATCCGGAACCATAACAAGATCAGCCGTAACCACTACAATAGCAGCCAAAACAATATAAAACCAACCCTCTACTGCCAAAACCATTTACGGCACAAGCAGCACAATGCATTGTATATTGTTGTACACTTTCTAATTTACAACCGGGACTAATAATAATCCTGACGGAACTAGAGTTTTATCAGCCGGTACCATTAAGAGTTTGCATACCGAGTACAATCCACTTAAATGGTTGTGAAACGCGCATATATAAGCTTTCCGGATCTAAACCAACTGTGGTACAAGTAGCACAATGCAATGTGCATCATTGTGCACTACCTGATTTTTCAGCCGGAATCATCCGTCCAGAACCATAAAGCGGTATAACCACTATCAATACGTGTCCGTTTGATAGCATTTTTGGTATCTTTCCCACATTATGTTTTGATGACAGAAAACTTCAAGACGAAATGTTCGGTCAAGCTAAAACTAGTAAATTTGCCTGATTTTTAGAATAATTGTACTATGCCTCGTCAAACTTTAGAAAACTATAGTGCATCACGTTTTGATCGTTCCGAAAACCTCATATGTTTGCAATTTAATCCAAATTGCTCTGCAACCATTGTGCAAGCGCCTACATTATTTTTGTAAATATGTATTTTGTTTCGGCTGGATTTGTATGGTTCTGGATGACATTATATGGTTCCGGCTGAAAAATATTGCACTGTGATGGAAGTTGCAATGTGGTACTTGTGGCAAGGTTGGTTTGGTTACGGCGGCATTTATAAGGTTGCTGCAGGATTTATTAGGTTCCGGATGGAATTGTTAGGTTTCGATTAAAAAACAATTGAGAGTATGGTTCCGGATGTATGTGAAGTTAGCCCAGAATTTCATCCCAGGAAAATAAAAAAAACTTCATCGGGTAGCACTTAAACTCCAATGATATTTCAGCCCAGAATTTGATATAGTAATTTTATTTTAGCCCAGATTTTTTTTTCAAACTTTAAATATTAAAATCAAAATTAAAAATTAAGTAAAAATTAAATTGCTGGGTTTTTATAAAATAACGAAGAGCCATTTGTTGTGCTACAAAAACATGACCAACGAAAGGCCATTGACTGAATGTATTCTATGCGACGCTGAATCTTATATATAAGCTCCAGTATAGAAAAGGAATCAAAAAGGTTAGCCTGATCTGTCTAGATATATCGGTATAGTATAGTATTCAAAACAAGGATGCATAGAATACATTCAGTCATGAAATTTTTTTATTTTCCTGGGATAAAATTCTGGGCTAACTTCACATACATCCGGAACTATACTCTCTTCAATCAAACTGACTATGGCATAAGAAGCACAATGTAATGTGCATCATTTTGCACTAATTGTTTTTTAATCGAAACATTAGTGGACTACATTGAAAACCCAAAGCAGCATCCGATATACAAGGACCTCCCCGTAGTTATCTTCTTCTTGCGGTATCGCCGTTGAGTCGACGACTTAGACAGGTAGTAGAATTACAAGAAATCTGACAACAGATAGCCAGAGGGAACGATTGCATGCTGAACTACTCCAAACAAGCACAGAAATAACGTTGTTAAAGTTAGCCGAAAGTAGCCAGCCGAAAGTGAAAAAAATAATAATGCAGATAGTATCTTGACAACTTCAGCCGAAAGTTAAAAAATTATATATTAAATTGAAATATCCTAGCCAAAAGTAACTAACCTACAAAATCAGTCGAAAACATATGAACAACAAATAAAATTTTCAATGGGAGGGTGGAGGGGGGTGATTACCCCCCTCATATTAATGAGATTATAGGGGTGCCATTTTTATTTTCCCATTACTTTGTCCAAATTTTGACAGATGGAAGCCAATCTGACTATGCCAATTCGGTGGAACTTGACCATAAGCAGATTGGTCATTGGCTATCAAATCGGCATAGCCATGATTGGTGTCCATCTGGCAAATTTTCGGATGATGGACGATTTTATCACCAGAAGAAAGGAAAATAAAAACTTCATCCGTATTACCTTCTCAGTCCCACCCCAAACCTATAATCAAAATCAATGTAACTATAATCATGGGCCATCGAATTGGCTTAGTCAAATTGGTTGAATGATTATCATCATTTCTTCAGTTATTACTAAACTATATTTAAAAATCTAGTCTATATTCGCCTTTTAACTTTTGACTAGTAAAATTCATACATCTAGTAATATTTCTACAAGGTTTCTTTCTAGCATGATAGAAATCTTAAATTTCAACGTTTCATGATAAAATATCAGTATTTTCAGAAATATATTTCTTAACCTTTACAAACTCATACAGAGCCAATTCAGATCTTCTCACCACATTTACTCCATAGTTTTAATCAAATTCTATCTAGGACCATAGGCCTTGAATTGGCACAGCAAAATCGATGTCCATTTTGTAAAATCTCGAATAACACCAATTTTTATCGAGAAAACATGGGAAAAATCAAAATTTCACCTCTATCAGACCTCCTTCACTCCTAATCAGACCTATCAAAAAATTATAATCAAAATCTACTTACGGTCATGGACCATCGAATTGGCAATACTAAGATTGATGTCTAGCAAAATCTCAACGATTTTATTGATAAAACATGAATGATTTTTGCCAAAATTTTACCCCTATAACCTCATCAGACAAAAAATCCAAACAAAATCCAACCAAATCCAAAATCCCCAAACATTAAATCAAAATGTACCTATAGTCATAGGCTATTAAATCGACATAGTCAGATTGGTGCCTATTTGCTAAAATCTCGAATGATGGAAGATTTTATCGACAGAAGGGGAACATCAAATTTTCTCCCCTATAATCTCATCGAAACCGATACCTATGGTCACGAGCTATCAAATTGATAAGTCAGGTTGGTGTCTATTCTGCAACATCTAGAATGAAGATCGATTTTATCGAATGACGAACGATTTTTTTGATAAAACAGGGGGAAAAAAATTTCACTAACCGCATCAGACTAATCCCCAATATGCCATTAAAATGTAGCTGTGGTCATGAGCCATCAAAAAATTTACCTCTATATTTTAATCACACCCATCCCAATGCCATAATAAAAATCAATCAATCAAAATTTCGAATTACTAACGATTTTACGAAAAAATCGAAGTTTCACTCATATAACCTGATCATGGCCATCCAATTTCGGTGTCTATCTCACAAAATTCCGAACGACGTACGATAATAGTTGCAATGGAAAGAAATTAATGGTATTTGGAACTAAAAAAAAAACTCTTTGGTTTGGGTGACCTTCCCAAATTAAAATATAATATTTTTTGGTTCGTTGTTTATATGATTCACTTTTTCATTACAGTTTTTAGAATAAAAGTGAAAGTAATTATTTATGTCTAATTATCTCTATAATAGATACAACCTGAGTTTATCGCCTTTAAAATAATAAATAATTTTTCGCATGTTATGTGGGCGATCATTCATTCTTTGGTATACCATTTTTGCACCATACCGGGCGTGTTCATAATTCTCCAACCAACAATAATAACATAAAATTACTGTTTTATAATAATTTAACTATTTAAATAGTTAGACGTGTGCAACAATATTATGTAAAAACAACAAAACTTAACATCGATGTTGTTTATGTCTCGTATGTTTACCATGCGCTCATATACGCGATTTTAATTCACATCACGATTCATATTCTATAATAAAATATTGCAATAATTTATTATTATTGGAATAATTTAACGTATTTGTTGTACTATAAACAAAACGACTTGCTGGAGGTAACATATTAAGGTATGTCTACTCATAATTGCGGTAGTGAAGTTATTTTGGGAAAGTGTTTTTCCCCAATATATGTATATCGAAAACGTAAATATTATTATGCACGGCACGTAACCATCTTTCAATTTCACAATCTAATTAAATAAATTGTATAAATCCCAGCAAATACACACACACACAAAAAATGTTATGTATATAAAGTGTGAAAATTATAATTTTCAACGCCCTTTTAATAACCCAACATAAGAAAATATTTTATCGATCTTTTGGCACAAAAAAAAAATATTAACCCGAAGAACCTATAAAGCGCAATGAAATACTATCACTATTATGTAGCGAAGAAAATCCGATTTTACAACAAAAAATAAATATTTCCAATATACAACAAAACACAATATTCAATAGTGCTATAAGAACCTAAAAGACCATAACCATTTCCAATATCGGCCATTAAATCAAAGTGTAAGTATATAAAAAAAAAATCGTATTCCTTAAAAGTTATTACTTTTTATGTTACCAACAGTTGAAATAAAAAAAAATGTTTCTTACTTTTTTCTGTTATTCACAGAATAAAAATTAAAAGTCGTGTAATTTAAGAGTCTCTTCTGTAATCGAGGCTTAAAATCGATACACAATTTTAATTTAAATTTGCGCCTTTTTACGTTGTTAGTTGTACGATCGACGAGTTTTTCTGCTATTGCCTGTGTTTTATATAGTGCGGGAAATAATGTTTTAGTTCGGAAAAGTAGTTTCATTTTTTTTTTTTGGATTTTTTGAGTTGGCTTTTAAGATTAAAAAACAAAACAATATTTTAAAATACAAAATAACCGAAAATAAATAAATAAAACAGGGCCAATAAAGGAAAAACGCTTATGTGCAAACATGTTCCTTTTCCGGAGAAGCATATAAAGCTTTTCGCAAATTTTTCAAAAATTTGAAATTTTTTAAAATTATTGATTTAGACATAGGTTATAGGGCCTAAATAATTTCTGCACATATAGTATGTAGAATTGTTTTAATCTAAAAGATATTTAGAAACAACTATTATAAAATTATTCATCACTAAGCGACTTGTTCAATTTTGGTTCTTAACCCAGCAATAAATTTCAAATTTAAAACTATTAAGTTAACGAGTCCGATCGGTTTCCATAAAAATAACCTAACTCTGGTACACAATGGGTTGGAACTGCTACCGTTTTGGTACCATCAGTTAAATAGTGGTATTTGTTACGCTTCAGATATTAGTAACTGAAGCGTAACAAATACCACGATTTAACTGATGGTACCAAAACGGTAGCAGTTCCAACCCATTGTGTACCAGAGTTAGGTGATTTTAACAATATAACGTAATAGTATTACGTAATTACTTTTAATATATTATTACAATTTAAACGTGAAATATTTATGTTATTTTAGCCCTTTGAGCCATGTATGTTAACATGCTGATGAAAAAAATTAAATTGTGTTCTATTGTAGTTCGCTATTCTCGATAGCGTTTAAATCCGGAGAATTGGCAGCCCAAGAAAGGATGTCAATATTTTGGTTAAGGAGGATATTCTCTATTAATTTTGCGGTATAACAAGGAACTCTATTTTGCATTTAAGTGTTAGAGTATCGGCCTTGAGGTAGCAACCTCATGTAAGGAAATAAGACGTCTGTTAACACCGTTTTATATTGTTCTTTTCTCATGGTTCCCTCTACGAAGTATATTGGACCAGGTCCATCTCCACATATCATTACTGATGGTGGATGTTTTATGCTTGTGACTACTCAGTTCTCCCTAAACCTCTCTCCTGGTCTCCTTCTGACGAACTGGGCCGATTCTTTAACGGCCTCTAGCTTACATTTGTTACTAAATAGAACCTATACATTTAAATACTCTTTAATTTCGGAGGTTTTTTATTTAATTTTTGAAAATATATAATGAGTACTTAAAAATTCGATTTACTTTCTTCCCTCTTCTATAATCACCTATTGTCCAGTGCTGAATGTAGTTTGGCTTAAATAAGACGTTTTTTCCTAACTTTTTCAGTGAGCCTGAGTTTCTTTGCTGAGCGACGGCATTTCAAATTATTTTCATACTAGCAGTAAGGCCCGTTGACGTGGTACGATACAACGGGCTCTAGAAATATTCAATATAATCCCATACTATATACATTTGATTATATATAAATAATTTGTAATGTGTATATTATTGCTTAATGAAAAGAAAATTATAGGAAAAATATAAAATACGCAATTTATTTAAAATCTAAAATTTCTTTATATACGATATTTTTAGTACAACATTTATTGTTATCAGCAATCTCCTCTAGTTGCTCACTACTCTCAATTTAAATCTTTAAATCTTTGAAAAGACGAACTCTAGGGAGTGCTACATATAGCTAATCATGGTCAAACACAGGCTTTCTTACGAAGATACTAACATTGCCCAATGTTTGCCCCTGCGATTTATTGATGGTCATAGCGAATACCAGTTTGATAAGAAATTGCCTTCTTCGGAGGGTGAAATGGAGGTGAGTATCAATTGGTACAAGCTCTATTCTCGAAATAAACACTGTTTCACCAACACCTGATCAATTATTAAGTTTGGCTTTAGGTCTTGCACCAACAATCTTGTTCTATAAAAAAACCCTTTTTTGTATTTAAGTTTCTCAGTAACATTACTACGGATCCGGATTTTAATTCCAACTTATGTAGAGGTATTCCTGATGGTGATTGTTCATTGATAAACTCAACAGGATAATGCCCTACATCAACTGAACCGTCATCATCAATTGAGTCAACACTTAGATATATTGTGGATGGACCTTCTAATTAATTATGTACCTCTTCATTCAATTTGTCGACATCTGAATTTTTGGACATAATATTACTTTATTTGAGTAATTTTTATAATCTGATTTAGTTAATTTTTCTCCATACATACAATTGCTCTTGGTATTTGCGCCATTCCTTCTAGAAGCCCGTTAGTTCTTTCATGATCTCCATTGCCCAATTGTAAAAGCCAACGACTGAACACTTCGTTGTCAGATCTAATATTATTTGTCAAAGAAAAACATTTGAAATGATGCCAAAGATTACTAAATTTTATGGAAGATTCAACAATTGGCAGAGTTTGTCTGAAATCTTCATCTAATAAAATTAGTTTGCCACCAAATGGTTTTGTGTTGCCCATAATTTATTAACTTAACATTTCTAACTGTGGTTTCTGTTATTGGTGGTGCAAGCTTAAAAGATTGAAGTATGTTTTACCACTATCTAGTACATTTGCTTCTATTCCAGTTCATGCTATAGGCAATAAATACCTCCCTCCTCCATGAAAGTATAGAGTAGTGTCTTATATAAGTAGGTTTTTCCACTTCCTCCCGGACCGTCTAGAAAAAACATCTAGTTGGCTGGCTATCATCATTACTTGCAGTTATAATGGTATTAAATATGAATAACTGTTCTCGGTTAAGATTTTCAACCATATCAGTAACTAAATTTTTATATACATGTTAATTATCAATGATTTCTTCATGACTGTCAATAATATTAATAGATGGAATATAGGGAGACCAAATTTATCACATGATGTGTTGTTAGTTATCAAAATGTTGTTTATCTCATGAAGAGTTTGATTTAAACAATACTCATAATCATCTGAGTGTTTGTTGTTAATATTTGAAAAATCCTCCCATAGATACAATTTGTATTTTTCTAATAATTCCTTTATATTTCAGTGGCTCTTCTTCTACACTCGGGATAACCACCATTGTTTAATAAAGTTTCTTGTATAAATGATTTTGGGTAGTTTTATGAGCATTTACCGTCCTTCATGCAAGGTGAATTGGAATTTTGTGTTCCGCAAGGCCCATGAATCATGTGCTTCGATACTGTTGCATGTAAATTTGGGTATTGTTCTTTATCAGGAAGTTCACCAAAAACGAATATGTCAATGTCTTCCGATAACTTAATAAAAACATTTTATTAAACTTATGTTTGTATTGGTTTAATATAAAAGGATTGCAGGTCATGATAATAAATAAAACCGGTTTTCCATTACTTCTTACGATTGCCATTGCATCCTGATAGTTTTCCATCATATTACGTGGACTCCCTTGGAAATTGTAATGTAAAATTGAAGCTTTTCCAGGAATTGGATTAATACCTTTATTGTTGGTTGCTTGTTGAATTAGGTCCATGAGACTCTCATATTGGGGTCGATTCCGGGATCTAAAGTTTTATGTTATGTTATTTTTGGTTTTTCAATACAAATTCCAATAGGAAGTGGGGAAATAAAATAACATAACAGCAATTATGCGCGATTTGTTGAGTCAATTTTCCAGCACTTAAAAATTGATTAAATTCATTTCGGACTGAAGGCCGGCATTAAAGTTACACGTGTTTTAAGATTTATGGATTCATTGTGTACATTGATAATAGATCTAGGCCTTTGTTGCATTGGAATGTGATCACCTTACGGGAACAAAATTGAATAAACAAAAGGTTCCAAATTTGGATCAAGAATATTGATTCTTTCCGTTTGCCTGTTGTTATTTGATGCAGAAGGTTGACAATAGCCGTGTTTTAATATTGGAGCACTATCCGGCGCCGAAGGGAAATTTTCTACTGAAACTGTTGCAGCTATTATTCACTGGTGTCGCTACTAATCAAAAAAATTAAATTGTAACAATACCACTACAATAACAGGCCAGTTCTTGTAATAATTTTGTTGGTGTATGGTAAATACAAAAAGAAATGAGAATTCCATACACCACGAAACAAAAATACATGGCAACAAAAAAACAATTTCATTATTTTTAATAAATAGTTTGTATCATTCAAGTTAAATTGAATAATACATTGTCAAAAATAAATAGGGATATTTTGTTATTGAATTATTTAAAAAAAAAATTGTTTTGAGAAAACTTTTCATTTAATAATATTCCAATTAAAGCAGCAACTTAGTTTTACACCATAACAACAAATAAAAGAAAAACAAAAATATACGAGATTTTATACTGCCGTTCTTGCATGCTTTTTTACTTTTTTAGTAAACCAAAATATGTTGAAGGGGATGGGTGTACGTCTTTGCGTATGACAACAAAATATTTTGTGTTTTATTTTTGTTCAAATAAAACTTGATTTTTAATTAATACGGTGTAATAAACCAAAACAAATTTTAATCAATCAATACTAATGATAAGCCCAATTGCGTGATTTAGTTGGTTGTACATAATTACTAAAAAGCAAAAAATCCAATTCGACAATTGGATTTTTTTGTGGGCTTGTGTAAAATTTACAGTAAAGATTTAAGATTAGGATACGGTTTATCCACGATATTGAAACTTGAGAAGGTAGAATATCACACATAACAATTTTGTGTATTATGTGTGTAAAATGTTCCTATGTTTCATTTTCATAATTTACAAAAAACAATCGAATATAAATAAAAATTTTATTGTAACATACAAAATATTACACTCTTTAATCTAAAATTCATTACACAAATAAAATGTATGAAATTAAATTTACTATTTTTCTTCGGTACTGTATGTCGTGAAACAAAACCAAAACAAATAATACAAGTGCCGAGAGCCAAGAGAAATTAAAAAACTTATACGCGCACGTGTCATTGAAAAATTGTGTAGTTGTTTTATCAGTAAATTAGTAAATGAAAAGTTTCTCAGAAGGGAAATATTTTTATTGGAAATGTTTCGCAAAATATCAATAGTTATCGTGATCCTTCAGATAAATTATGTTTGTAGATAATAAACCAGATTTAGTGGGACAAGTAAAGATTTTTTTTTCGTCCCATGTAAAAAATTACTATGACGCCCATGTTTTTATTTGTATTTACCTACACCAATTCATGTAATTTTTCTATATAGAAAAACGGCCTATTATTGTAGTGGTATTGATTGTAAGCTTCATGCAGTCGAATGACATTTCTACTCTTGTGTTTATGTTGTTTGAAAAAAAAAATCGCAAACATTTTAAAACAAATAAATTGCGAAATAAATAATTTAACAATGTTTTATTAATATTTGTTCACAATAGTAATTATAGTGAATAACTTTTTAAGTTTAAAATTTGAGTGCTGTGCCTGTGTGATACTTATAAATATAAATGTTACTCCAACGAAAGCCTCTCGAACATCATTAATATTCAAAACATCGTTGCCCACAGTTGTAAATGAGTTAGATTTTATCGTCAATTTCATTAAATGTCCGAAACGGATAGTTTAATTGCTGAGGGTAGTAATGATGTGCAGGATCCAAAAGCAAGGGCTATAGCTAAAGCAAAAAAAGCGTCGTCTACAAAGTTCAAGCGTAACAAAATGTAAAGGAATGATAAATGGTAAACTAGATACGGTATCTTTCTTGGATCCCGTATTTGCCGATATATAATCGAATTTAAGCGATATGAATAGTTGGAATGGAGCTTTTCTAAATACGCTGGAATCGAATAACTCGGAAATTTTATTTGATTACGATAATCCGTGCTGGGATAATACACCAAATGAATTTATACTCAATGAGGACACCCTGTTAATACAGATGTGGAGAGCCAGCCGGTGGAAGCGTTGATGAAAATATTTCGATTATCTCGTACTATGAAATTACAGTTGATATCCGGAAAATGATGCTGAATAACTGGATTGTACAGCTGTTAGATGGTATACATACAAAATCCCGACGAATGTGTAACAGAGTCAACTTGGTTTATGGATTGCACTTTAATTAATTTATATAATATGCCAGATTAAATAAATTACACTTTTATCACAGGTTTACAATAATTTTATTATTTTATTAAATATATACACTTTCAAAGAAACTTAGATTTTAGTAATCTTATCTGTTCGCCAGTTTTAAGAGAATTAATTTATTTTTACAATACAATATTGTTCGTTACTGTTTGTCAATTTTAAATGCTTAATTAATGTAGATGATACTAAAATTGCCAGGTTAAAGGTACTATTCAAATTTACACTAAGTAAAGTACTAATATTTAATTACATAGAACTAACTGCTTTAATTTAGTACATCTTAAAATTATGATAATGAAGATAACTGCATTATTGACAAGTTGTTTAGATTTACATTTGACGTTTATAACATTTGGAAAAGGTAAGTACAAATTTTGTCTTTCTAATTTACAAATTATAATTAAATTAATATTTTATATGACATTTCTTCATTTTAGGTTGATTTCAATTGATTAACGAAGATACAAATATACGAGTATAAAATTGGTAAGTATGTGAAGTATTAATTGATGTTCTAATGTTATTGTTTACTTTTAGGTTAATTAACTCAATGATAGTTGGCTGGACTATCAATGATTGGTTGTGAACATTCTCCCGCGCCTTAAGGAATTATTATTCCTTAATAGATAATGTGATTGCTATATTAACCGGACATCTGAACTCGCCTTTTGCTGGTTTTATCGTGACTACGTATGTGGGTATCACTTCCAGAATGAAGATCTGTCGCTCTTCCAAGTATCCATTGACTGGGATGCAAGTTGTATTCTCGAATATTAGCTATATCGTCAAACTTTAAATGAGTACTATTTACGTTTCACTTGTGTCTCTGTTGTGACGTAGTAAAATAATCACGAAGCCATCGATTCCAGCACTCTTGAAGTCTCTGATGAGTATTTTGCCACCTTGACAACTTGTTTAGTGAGATTTCGGCTAAATTTGATTCAGGAACTAATGCTAATGCTTCTCCGACTAGGAAGTGTGCAGGTGTCAGCATCTCCAAATTAGCTGGATCATCATTTATTCCACACAACGGCCTTGAATTGAGTAGTGCGTCGATTTGGATTACCATGGTAGTGACCTCTTCGAAAGTAACATTTACGTTCATTATTCCTTTAAAACGGTATTTAAAAGATTTAACCGGGACATATGATGGATTGAAAAGACACCTTACAGACTTCTGCAATAGAAATTCAGTGATTAGTGAATTATTTAATTGGCTTACTATTTGTTGTTTTAGTCGTTGGAGTTCTCGATTAGCACAAATGGAATTGGAACTATTGTCACCGCAAATATCTTCTGGTGTTCCTCTTCTTGGAATGGTTCGCTTGAGTGCTGTTAAACATGACTCAGTATCGAAACTTGTTACAACCTTGTAACATGGTCGTCCTTGCGTATACCTCACTTCTGGTAGATCCGCTATTTTTTGTTCAACGTTATGATTTCGGTAGCGAATATACACGGTAAGTATATTTCGAATTACAAGGTGACAAATTATATAAAGTTTTGGTAAAATCACTGGATGCGTTGTAGAATAAGATAATGATGAATTGTTTAGCTGGTCGCGTATTCGTGGTAATCCTGCTGAATGTATGAACGGATGAAGTGATGATAATGGAGTTTTTGCAGGAAATGGGCAATTTTTTCTTGTGATGTGTAAATCGGTGTTGAATGATAAATTCTGAATATTGCGATGTAGTACGGCTTCAGCTTCATTCGTTGCAGCTGGTGTAATTTTATTACAATGTTGGTTGTGGTAGTGCGTCCGATGTGACCGCGTCCTCAATACGTATACCATTATTTTTTTTTATTTTGAACGAAGAAGAAAATTTATTCAATAGTGTTTCTGCGATATCATCATCAGTAGCTGTTGCTGCTAGAACGTTGACATATTTTGTGATTGCCTCTACTCGCTCTACGTCTGTGCATACTGGTACCGTCTTTGAATTTGGCCAATTTCCTGGTTTGATAACGATAGGATGTGGTAAAAAACATCTTGCATCATCTTTAGCTGGAACCTTCTCTCTTGGTAAATGTAACATAAGTCCTTCCATTGGTTGTAATCGCTGTTGCGCTGCTTCAAAGGACCTTCCGAGTGAAGTCTTTGGTTCCTTGAATGGTAGTTTGACAATAAATCGGTTGAGTGTGTTACGTGTGACCGTTTGATCATAGTATAATTCGCACGGATGTTTCGGTGCATCAAAGTTGACTTGGGGAACTATCTCCTCTACCTTCCAAATTTTGTTAAGCAGTTGATAACGCTCAGTAGTAATTTGATTAATAGGGTCATTTGTGATATGCAAATTAATAGCTTTCGATAAATCCTTGCTGCATATCCCTGCTATTAACCAGCCAAATTTCGAATACTGTAGCTTTGGAAATCCGTCTACTACCCGTTGCTCTGGATTCAAAATCTCGAAGAAAACGTCTGCCCCAAGCAAAAGATCAATTTTGTGAGGTTTATAGAATAATGGATCTGCAAGTTTTAAATCCATGATTTCTTTATTAAAATTAATTAGTTTTGTTGGTAATATATTTGTAATATTGCCTATTATGATATGAGCAGTAACTTTTAAATTATAGTGTTTATCTATAAGTGAATGAATCGTCATATCGATTTTTCCCTTTGTTTGTCCAGTCGATGATGATGCTAGGCCGTAGATAGACATGGAAGATGAACTTCGCTTAAGACCTAGGCGTTGGGCACAGTTTTCGGTAACAAACGATGTTTGAGATCCGGAATCTAGTAGTGCGCGAATTGACTGGAGCTCTCCGGTACGTGACCGTACATACACGAGTGCTGTTGGTAGTACCGTGGTTGGCGAAGAATAAAGTGTGTATACTTGTAAGTTGTTCTGGCTTTCGTCTGATGCTGTTTGTTTATTGATGGATTTAGTAGTTGATGCTGTCTCAATCGTTTCGTTTACTTGATTATTCGTAACTATGTGATGACTCGTTGATGCTTGCCTTGATTCTGATTGCATTTTGACTTGATGGAGCAGTGTGTGATGGCGTTTGGAGCAGATGAGGCATGAAAACTTTGTGTAACATTTGGTGCTTAAATGGCCACTTCTCAAACAATTACGACATAAACTTCGTTCAGTTACCAGTCGTGTTCGTTCCTCCACATTCTTATTTTTAAAAAGCGGACATTTAAATAAAGGATGATTTTGTTCACAACTTATGCACTTCAATGCGGAATTCGAATTTGCAGAGAAAAAAGATTTGGTTGGAACCTTTGCAGATATTTTTTTTGTACTTGCGTCGCAAATCTCTAGGGCATCACATCTTCTATTTAAAAACTTGAGTAAGTATTCGAATGACGGGAATTCCTTATCAACCGATTCATTCGCCCACAATTGTTTTGATTCACTATCAATTTTGCTCAATAAAATGTGGATTAGCCACGGATCACGAGTTTCAGCATTCGGTCCTAATGCGCGCAGTCCACGTATGATCTCGTCCGCTGTTTCGGTGATGCGACGTAGATCCCTTCCTGTACCCAGTGATGGTTTTTGGTCACAAAACGATTGTATCAGAGACGTTACAATAGGAGTCATTTTGTTATATCTACTGCATAATTTGTCCCATGCCTCTCGGTAATTATTTTCTGTGATAGCAATATGCCGTATAAGCGCAGCTGCTTCGCCCGACAGAAGTCCCTTAAGCATTTGGAATTTGTGGACATCACTAATATGCTGGTTGTTATGAACCGTAGTTCTAAATAAATCATAAAATGATGCCCAGTGTTTATAGTCACCCGAAAACTGTTCGATGTTAACTTTTGGAAGACGCACGTGCTGGGATGTGTTAACACCTTCATAGAACGTTTTCTGCTGATCTATGAATTGTTCTAATGTAGTATTTAAGTCGCGGTTTGCATCACGAGTATGGTGGCTACTGAATTTACTTAAGAGCGCACGTGTTTTATAATAGAGACTGTCAACTGTTTCGGTAATCGGCTCATAATTCGGGTTTTCGTATAACTGAATTTCAGTATCGTTGAATGCTTGGTACCTACTCTCGAGAACATCAAGGCGGGTTATAATTTCCTCGAGATTGGTAGCTTCGGTTACCGTTTCTGCGAATTTCATAATGTGGAGCATTTGGTTATGAGCACGATCTCGTAATCGGATTAATCTATCAGTCATGTTTACAATTTAAATCACTCCCGAACGATGATTAATTAAAATATTTATACACAAAACGTGGGTAGAACTACAGCTATGGTTTTGTAATTTTGTGTCGATAATTTCGATTATTAATTGATACCGTTATGCCACGCGGTTTTTTCTCACACAAATTTAAACAGTTACACACAGTAGTAAATTTATATAATGTAGATTAATTGATAAAATTTACTTAGCTTATAGAAGGATAATATTCCCGGGTTTCGGCACCAAAAAATGTTAATACAGATGTGGAGAGCCAGCCGGTGGAAGCGTTGATGAAAATATTTCGATTATCTCGTACTATGAAATTACAGTTGATATCCGGAAAATGATGCTGAATAACTGGATTGTACAGCTGTTAGATGGTATACATACAAAATCCCGACGAATGTGTAACAGAGTCAACTTGGTTTATGGATTGCACTTTAATTAATTTATATAATATGCCAGATTAAATAAATTACACTTTTATCACAGGTTTACAATAATTTTATTATTTTATTAAATATATACACTTTCAAAGAAACTTAGATTTTAGTAATCTTATCTGTTCGCCAGTTTTAAGAGAATTAATTTATTTTTACAATACAATATTGTTCGTTACTGTTTGTCAATTTTAAATGCTTAATTAATGTAGATGATACTAAAATTGCCAGGTTAAAGGTACTATTCAAATTTACACTAAGTAAAGTACTAATATTTAATTACATAGAACTAACTGCTTTAATTTAGTACATCTTAAAATTATGATAATGAAGATAACTGCATTATTGACAAGTTGTTTAGATTTACATTTGACGTTTATAACATTTGGAAAAGGTAAGTACAAATTTTGTCTTTCTAATTTACAAATTATAATTAAATTAATATTTTATATGACATTTCTTCATTTTAGGTTGATTTCAATTGATTAACGAAGATACAAATATACGAGTATAAAATTGGTAAGTATGTGAAGTATTAATTGATGTTCTAATGTTATTGTTTACTTTTAGGTTAATTAACTCAATGATAGTTGGCTGGACTATCAATGATTGGTTGTGAACACACCCGTTGAAAAAAAAAATTATTTTATGATTTACAAAAAGCTGGACGGCCCGTTAAAATTAGGACAATATTTACGGAATACAATATTAGTTATAAGCTAAGCCATGCGACATGAATAAGTACGTATTTGGCTGGAACCATCTAAGTAAGGAATCGCTCTAAGTAAGGAATCTTTTTAATTTCAGAATGCTGTAATCAACCACAGGTGATAGTAACATAAATATAGATGACAGCGATAGTGATAATGGATTTATGGGTGTGAAAATGTCGAGACGGTGTTGTGCTATTCATGCTATAATTCGCAACATAAAAACCGTATGGTCCATTATTTCGAATTTCCAAAATGGGGATTAGTAAGTACCATTGAATTATTTCGATCCTGTAGGTAGGTAGAGGATTTTAATCCAATGTACTATTCTTTTCTAGAGCTCAGAAATGGGCAGACAAGATCCGCCACTTAATTCGAGACCAAAAAAACACTGCCGCCCGTTACTGTACGAATCCCAACAATATTTGTTTCAAATATTGAACAATTTATGCCCGGAGGAGATAAGCGATTATTCGATCCAGTTAAGATAAATCACAGACGGAGGATGATATCACCTTGAGCAAAATGCCTTCAATAAGTCTGCTTTAGAGACAGGTCTTATCAATATACAAAATATTTTGATTTATAAACATAATTTATTAAAGTTTTCCTTATTTTTCACGATTTTATTATGTATTTTAAATCCTTATATACATGTTATGAAATTGAACGACTATCCGCTAACACAAGAACTGCTGTACAAAAATTAAAAATTTTTTAACGATTAAAATTTTAGTGATATAAATTTAAATTAAATTAGGCAATTAAAATTGTTCTTCTACTGGAAAATTTTCCCACGCTCGAGTTTTGCTCCACTGATTGCCCCAAATTCATAACCGCCACGTCCTTCGAACTGTAAAAAGTAATCATGGTGTTTCCTGATTCCTAATTTTCGGCATTGTTGCTACATGCATCCTGCGACATCGACCGAAACGGAGCTCGTACATTCGTCCAAAATTGCAAATTTCTAGATATAATTGTACAATTTCCAAAAATCGATGGTTATCGGCCTGACCCCGTCGCAACAATACATCGTACGTATGCGGCTAAATAATTTGATCACGTAGCGTACTTTAATTAATAAAAATTAAATTATATTATAAATTTAATTTTTTTTTTTATAAATTTTTTTTAAAACACAAAATTATTTTTTATTAAAAAGAATTTCGTACATATATTTTTCTAAACAATACAAAACAAAAAAAAATTGACATACGTCAAAATTTGAAGTTTTATTTGATTTAAGGGTTGTACAAAACAAGGGAAATTTAAAGTTTCACCCTGAAATGGATAGTGCTCCCGATAGCGGCTCCCGATAAATAAGTGAGCCAAGATATTTTTTTATCGATTTTTAATTAAAAAGTTGAATAAAAAATTTTAGTTTAGAGTTAAATAAATTAATTATATGCAATAATAGCGCGCTAAATATAAGTTTTGACATAGAAAATTGGCTGCTCCGGATACAGCTATCGGGCGCTAATAAAAAAACACGGCTAATGTATCAATAAATCTCGGTGAAGAGGTGGCTCACCTAGTCAAGACTAAGGTGCTTTTGTAGGTCGCTCTGGTTGTTGCTCTACGCTTTTCTAAGGCCAATTGAATAATTTTCCGGTCTGTCTATGCGTTGTCTTCGGGGTCCCTTTACAGTTTATTCTCTTGGAATCATAAAATGTACCCCCAGATTGAAGAATCTTTGCCAAATTACTTACTGATGAGGGAGAAAACTTTTCCATTTTTGTGATCTGGCGGTTTGAATAGTTTTTTGTTTTTACTAATGCTCCGATAGCATCTTTTTTCACTGCTTACTTTTTTTTCGACCCATTTTTGGAAAAAAATGTTACAGTCTAGCCTTTCCAAACACACACACTTTAACTTTAACACAAGTTTTTTAACTAAATGATAAAAATCGCTCAACGTAGATTATTTCTTTTTTTTGCTCAGTCACAAAATTTCTAAAAACACTTTGTCAAGCGCGTGTCAAATATAAAATGTTTGTTACCTTTTTCAGGTAATAATTTTGTTGCGACCTTTGAAGAATTGTCGTAAAATTATCTTCTTATCTAAATGCATTTTATTGCTTTGAACTATTTTAAAATATAAAACAATCGCAGAAAAGGGGGATTTAGGGATACTAATAGTGTCCATAATTCAATGAACAGGGACTGTATATTTGAAATATGCAAAAAAAAAATATCGGGCTCGGGTTAAGGCTGATTCTCAGGATGTTCCGAATTAGCAAGATATCATCTGTACACTCAGAGAAAAATTTGGGCGGATATCACTAAACATCTGGGATAATATAACTTATTTTAACGTTCATCTTGCACCAACCAAACTATAAGTCAAAAAATAACCAAGTTATAACCAAAAGCTAAGTTATTATAACCAAAAAACAAAAATAAAATAAATAACCAGGATTTTGATTAAAAGACCAAGTCAATGGTTAGGTAATTTAAAGCTTGGTAGGGTAACCAAGATATTTATTCAAATAGAACAACTTTTTTGATTATACATTCAAGAATGTTTTTGTAAAAATGGATTGGATTTTATAACAAAATATAGTGTTAATATAACAAAAACTTTTAGTTAAAACAAAATTATACAAACAACCCTGTTGTTGACATTAAACAAGATATACGTCAGTTTAACTAATCAAATTGTTTGGAATAACAATTGAACTTGTTTATGTGAACAAAAGTTTGGTAAAATGTAGCAAAATTTTTGGATGAATGAAAGTTTGTTTCGGTAAATTTAACAAAATATGATAAGTGATGAAATGTGATAAGACTAACAAAGCTGTAGTTTGAAATAACAAATGAACTTGTTTACGTGAACGAAAGTTACTTAAAACATATTGTACTTTTATTTTAAAACCAGACCAGAGTGAGGTGTATCTTTGACATTCAGATTTCCAGAATGAAAGCGTGCAAACTATTTCTTTGCTGCTAATTTTAATAAATCACCTTCTCCATAAACAGCACAAATTTCTTCGCAAGCCTGAGCCGCATTTTTACCTTCATTGTAATAAAATTATCGTTGTAATAAAATTGTAAAAAATATCGATTTTTTTCATTATTTATCTACATGTTTAAATTATTGTAACTTTTCATTTACTTTGCCGACTTTAATACTTTGTATGTCAAAGTGCAAGTTAAAATGTCACCTTTCAAACACACATTGCCCGTTACGATCAATATTTTACTGAGATATATGAATGTAAAGCCATCTACCGAGAAAAAGGCCATGATTTTTTTGCCTACCTACTATATGTTGGAGTATCTTTTTGGATGTAACACAAGCTTTTACCGACACTTTCGAGTTAAATTAGTTGGCTACTACTAGGAAATAATGGAAATAACAGCAGGTGTAAAGCCGTCTTAGCAGCCACTGATAGCGCAGAAGAATCTACAAACAAATTGCAAACAGCTACTTATGTTGTCAGTACCTGAACGAAGATAAGGCGAAAACGAAATAATAAAACCTGTTCACGTAAATTTCCAACAGAAAGGTCAACTGGATATCAGTAGAACTGAATTCTCAGCTATTTTCCCATTCTCGCAGCAAATTTTCGTTTTCGTGTTGACTTACAGTAAAATTCTCATTGCTGTAAAAGATGGATTTCAATATCAACAAACGATACCAAAGTAAATTCATACTAGGAATAGTTAATGCACCGTGGTATATAAGAAATGACAACCTCCATAGCGACCTGAAGATTTATTTCATCAAACACACCAGAAACACATGCAGCATATTAGTTTACGTCAAAACGTTGAGATATGTTATATATTAATGTCACAAAGGCAGTAAGAGGACCGAGAATGGAAAACTTGATCTACTAGATTAAATCTGAATCGCCTAAAAATATAAATAAGATGTAAAAAAATATATATTGGCAGTGCTATTAGTGTGTGTTGACATGACGCGACGGGCGTCTGGTGTCAACATCACCTTTTGTGAAATTACCCACCAACTTAAGAAGAATTAAAAAAAGAATTAAATTCGAACAGGGCAGATGATTTTATTGCGAATTGAATTATCGTTAGGTATTATAAATCTTACAAAATGTTATTTATTGTTATTGTAATGCTATCCGTTCCGTGCTTCTCGTTTGTAGGTTAGAATAAGAAGGAATTTTCCACAAGGATGGATGGCAGCTGTGAAAAAATGAGGTCCGATGGTGATGTACGAAAACAGTATTGTTCGAAGTTGATACTCGAAAACTGTGTTGTCCGTCGTTTGATTTGGTATCCACTGATAGGTGACACCTCCGACTGTCGTGGGGGCTTTTACTGTCATCTCTAAAAGGCCGCTTACACGATCAATATTATTGTGCTAAATATTGCGCAAAAAATATTTTAGCCTAAAGACGGCTCAATATTATTGCAAAATTTCTGCTTATTTTCAATAGTGAAAAAACTGTCAATTTAACTCGTTTGAGAATGAAATTTCATAAATCGCCATTTGATACGAGTAGTTTGGAAAAGTAATCAATTTAAAATTGAAATTTCCCATTTTTCTAATAAATAATACTTAAAAATACTCATTATATAAAAATAATATACTCATGTATGTGGCGATTGAACAATTCAGATTTAGCGTGTATCATAATTGCACTATCATTTGGGAAAAAGGAAAAGAAAAAACGAAAATGGACCAAAAGCTGATTGATAAATCGCATTACACATGGCCATCAGTATTTGATGAAAGAGTTGAGAGCGGAGCCAAGTGATTACTTACACTTTTTAAGGATGGATGACGATAGTTTTACTTTTCTTTTAAATATGGTTTCACCATTAATAGAAAAGCAGACCACTTTCATGCGGGATCCCATTTCTCCTCGTGAAAGGCTTTCTTTTACATTGCGTAATTTGGCACATAAAGTATTCTATATTTACGTTCCCTATTACAATTAGCGTAATAGTAATGGAGACGTGAAGATAAGTAAAATCAGTTTTGATACGTTAATATTAAATAAAACATACGTACATTATGTATTTCAAATTAAGATTTAAAATATTATATTTATTAATTAAACCACGGACTCAAATAAAATATCGTTTACAAATTTTTTGCTAATACCTGTTGAGTTGGCTCCATGTTTCTTATTTCATTCGCCCAAGTAATTCCCAATTGATCATATTCCTCATCAAGATTATTAAGCCTCTCACAATCCAATGCAATTAATTTGTGTTTACTATGTGCGCCGGTTTTTGTTTTATATGCTGGTCTGACGTCACTTTAATTGTGGCTCTATTCTGGTAATTTCCTGAGAATAGAGAGAAAGATTTTACATATCTTCTATCTATAAATCAGTTTTTTCTGGCCTACTGAGGAAAAAAGTTTGCTGTGAATATTTGTAAATTGGAAATAATGCGAAATTACCAGGAAAAGTTATTTCTAATTTTATTTTGTTTTCAAAATAATTGCCACCAACTTTTTACCTCAGTATGCCAGAAAAAAATTATTTAAATAGAATTTATATGTTAATTCTTTCCCCTGTTCCCTATTCCCGGGGAGTTACCAGAATAGTGCCACTTCAGATCTTGAGTCGTGAAATAAAAAAAAATTTTTTAGTAGGTTTGCTTAATTTGACTTAAACTAGTGTAAAGTTTTAAATTTAAAACCATTTCAACATTGGCAATAGTTGTATCTTAATTTTTCCCCTTTTAGATACCCAATACACCTGTTGAATGGAAAAAATCGCACATGGATTTAACGACCGGTGGAATTTCTCGCACTGTATTGGAGCCCTCAACGGGAAACATGTGCAATTTGTAAAACTAGCCAATTCTGGATCATTATACTATAACTATAAAAGCACATTTAGTGTTGTTTTGTTGGCAGTTTTGTCATCCGTTTTATTAGAATTATAATTTTTCCTTTCAGATATTTTGTTGTACAGAAATTAAAAAATAGAACGAATTTTTGACAACCGATACAATATTTACACAATATTGGCTTCACACTACACAATATATTTCACAAACTTCAATAAATACGACATGCCTCAGGTGTCGACATCGCCTGCTAACATTGAGCACCCAGCAAGAAAGATAAATCCGTTCGTTGCAGTTATTATATTACCGGTTAATATTTCATCTTAGTACATCTCTGGTATTTCGATTTGTATTTCGATGTAAAAAACTTGTTTTGTAACGAATTAAATCCTTAGTTTTTTTTAATTACTAAAATCAACAACATATTTTTTATCAACAATAACAAGATTAAAATTTTATTTTTTTTCAATTTTCACAAAAGCAAAATCTACTTGTTTTATATACACAATAAAAATAATCTGTAAATTCCAAATTTCTGTTCGACAGTTTTTTTTTCTGCAAAACAAAGTTTGTTTTACGTTTTAATGTTAAAATCTAAAAAAAAAATTTAAAAATTAAAACCATTTTGTGATTTCAAACAGTTGTGAAAACAATCCATTTGTAAAAGAAAATTTCCATTTTCCAAAAACAAAACAAAAACAATTTTTCAAACAGAATACAAAATACGAAACAACATAAACTAAACTATGTACGTATTATGGATGATGTGTATACAAGAGTATTCTGTTCGAGAAGTGCCAACCCCCATATTTTCCATTCGCCACACAACGTAAAAAATATTTAAAAAAATTTTTTTTTTTTTTGTACTGACTGCTGTTTTGCGATGGTGTAACGGCTGGAAAACTTATGTAGACGTACCAAATAAATTTTGAACGGCGGCACGGCACAATGTTTTTGGAAGAGATGATTGTTAAAACCAACTTTGTTTCAATTTAGCTTCCGGTCATTTGCTTAATTTCGAGAGTCGTGCTGTAGTTGTTGTATGTTCATCTCGTATTAAGATGAGATGTATACAGTAGAATACGTATACATGTCCTGTAAAAATAATAATTTTGATAATTGAAATAACAAAAAATGCGAGAGAGATAGTAAAAAAAAATAAAATAAATGGAAATTTATTTTAACAGGATGATTCTGTTTTCCTGTACTTTAGGCATTTTCCTATTTTCATTTAGTATATTTAACATTAGTCTTATATTATATATGTCTAAGAATAATATAAACGTTTAAGGCAATAATATTATTGTCGTTATTGCGGAAATATTAAATAAAGGCGTTTAATTTATTTTTGGGCGACATCGTCCTAACTACGACGATTCTTTTTCGAATGCTGTGTTAAATGCAAATTAGTTATCCAAGACTGCTGCTAATAAAAATCGTAGATCCCAGTTAAAATTTTTATACACAATGTACTAGTTAGGTACATAATAATAATTTCAGGATGTATTCAATTTTTATCAAAACTCGGATTCTGATTGCAACAATAATTGTTTTGTGTCAAAAACTTATTTATTTATCTGCTAGTAAAATACAATATTTAAATTGTATTTTTTAGTAAAATACAAACATTGCATAGTTGCAATGTTGTTGCATTGTTTCGAGTGAATGTTTATGAGCAATAGTACATTCATTCCGGTGTTTTTTTAATGTTACACAATGCGTTCAGTTTGATATGAACGTCTAATACCACTTTGAGCGCTGCATGTGTCGTTCGTCCATCATCTAACAAAATGGCAGCAATGCCTGACGAATTCCCAAAGCAATTTTGTGTTGCGAACGTATCTTTGCAAGGCTAAGTGGTATTGAAAACGTCTTGCCGGTTCCGCCTCGTGCATCCATAAAGAAAAAGCCGACTTCTTTAGCAGCAACAGTCAGCATAATTCGATCATAAATACTTTTTTGTTCAACAGCCATTAATGGCTCATTGTTCGCAATAAATGTAGATAAGTCAACATTGTTATTCTGTTCTTCTCGCCGGCGATGGCATACCATAATGATTTATTGGCCAATTTGAAATTAAAATACACAAATCCTCGATCAACGCTAAATCCTCATTGTTCATTTCTGGCGTGTAATCAATGTTTAGATCTTTATTTGTATATCTAACTCGATGTAGTATGTCTTCAGCCATGTAATTATTGTATTTTTCCCACAAAGCCGATGATGGATAACATGTCGTTAAGAAAATTGCGAACAGTTGTCGAATATTATTCGGCGTGGATGTAAATGCTGCATCTGCAAGTGTCAGATCCCAAAGACTGCCGTCTTCCAGCAATTTAATCTCGTGACATGCATCTTGATATGTATTGAACACTTGTCCATTGACTGTTCGCAAAAATTGGAAAGATGTTGGTCCTGGAACATTCGCCGCAACAAACGCAAACAAAAATATTCACGTTGGTTTACTGTGTACTGCGTAAAGTCGCCCCATAATGTATCTGCTTTAAATACGCCTCCGATTGTTGGATGTGGTTCGCCTTGTCTACGTGGATCTAACTTTTTACCTCACTTGTTCCATGTAAAATAGCGTGAAACTGTTGCAGTTTGATATTGCCAATTAGGTTATACTTGCTCATAGTTCAAAAATTTTTAAATCACGGTTTTGGTTTCAATCAATTTCTTTCAAATATAGTGAGCAAAGCTTTTTTTCGTTTTTGGTTCTTGTTTGGATCTAGCTGGATGTGCAAAATATATAAAAAGTTAGCAAATATTCGATTAATGAAAAACACTTATACCAGAGACGGTGATTTAAATAAGAATTGTAAATACTGATTCTTTTTGCTTGATTTTTTTATCACTTTGGACGGCAGTCCAAACGAGTGACGAAAGCACCTACTGTGCTGGAAGTCGAACGAAGTATATTATACAGCAAGTTTCGAACTTTTTCCCTTTGAGGCCGCCAGGATCATGTTATATACCATTGGAAAGGTCTTGAAAAATAAACCTAAATAATGTATAAAAGCATGAATTTCTACCAACATTGAGTGGAGATATGACCTTCCGAAAATTGCCCCAAAAAATCAGTTTTTCGGGTATAACTGCACCAAAAAATGCCCCAATTATTTTCTAACAAAAATTATGATTGTAGACGTCAATACCAAATCAACGACACCTCAAACGTCCAAAACGGATGATTTTGACCAAAGTTATGACAATTTTAAATTTTTCTATGACGTCACCATATAATCTTGGTTTGGTATATATGTTTGTTTGTCCGTACCTCTTTTATTTGATCTCATATTTTCAGGGGTTGTAGTATTTAAAAAACTAAGCAACTTTTGTTCTACAACTTTTTGATTTGGCCGCCATGTTGACCGCGGCCGGCCTCTGAACGGCCATTTTTGGCCATTTTGCCACGTCCACAGTGCTGAATCTATTCGACATACCCTGGACATATGCATATCGTTGGAAAGGTATTGACGCCAGCTATCAAATAGCAAAAAAAAGAATTCAAAAAATTATGTTGGAGGGTCATTTTGGCCAAAAAACTGAAAAATGCGAAATCGGCCGGCCACATTTGGCCAAATTGCTAAAAAATGAGCCCAAGACTTTTGGTTCATATTTTCAGGATTATTAGCCACAAATCTCACCTACAATATGACATCAACCGTTTGTCCCAGAAAACTCGTATATTTTAGATATTGACCTCCATAACTTAAAAGCCACCTTAATTTTTTGCAAAATTTCATTTTTTGGCTCAAATGCACCCTAATATCGGTCCGTTGCGGTTCATAATGATAGTAAATCAACGTATTACAATGAAACAAATATAAATACATCATATTATTATCATTGCTAAGAGAAATTTTACCAGTGACTCTTTTTTCATAACAAAAAAAAAAAGAAAAAACTGACAAATTGATGTGATCGAAAAAATCACCAAAAACATTGAACAATCTCCTTGCATAAAATCGATACTTTTTTAATCTTTATGATGATTTCTTTAAAAAAATAGATCTTACCACTCCTCCCATCGCATGAAGATGGAATATCAGCGAGAGGGTAGCTACCATTAATTTTTGTTTTCAACTAACAAACTAAAATATGTATATTTTATTGTATTGTTTAAGGGATCAAAAATGAATGGTATCCGCATGCGGTTAGTGACAAAACAGCAAGAAACAAGCAAAAAAAATTATTGAATTACTCAATCGAATTTCTGCCAAAAACAGATGCATCTGATCTAAATTTTTGCTACTCTGTAACATGCACTAAAACATATGTTCAGCCGATAGCCTACGAAAACCGGTTGTGTAATAAGATCACACCCGGCATGACCTGTTTGTGGCATGTGGTAAAGGATTCTGAAATAAAATCTACTAAAATACTACAAAATGAAGATTGAAAAAATGCATGCAAAATAAAGAAATAGGAATCGTCTACCACACACCAGAAACCGTACACCAGACCGTAGGCTACTATATAGGCAACAAAAATGCTTATATAGAGTTCGGTTCCGACCTTTCCCGTCTTTTTTATTTTATTTTTGTTTGTGTTAGTGTGATTTCACCGAAAATTTGTTTAAGCCGCAATTAAAATCAGTATCATAGGTAAACGGGGAAAGAATAGAAGAAAGTTATGATTTCTGTGAGATCAAGTGTGGAATAGAGCATTGTGCCTCATACACAGACGCACGCCACTGGAATGACGAATATCGAGAGAAGAAGAACGAATCATGCACGAACGAATCCGTAACACATAGCCGACAGCTGTGTGAAAGTATGCGTAATTCGTTTTTCACCTCTCGCTATTCGTAATTTCAATGCCACGCGTCTGTGTATGAAGTCGTATTCATACGACGGATAAAAGTCTTGGATTTTTCTATCCCAGATTTTTTTTTCAACTTTTTTGTATGAAAAAAGCGTGTCTGTTGTATAATTTACGTGATGTAATTGGTTAGAACGATGGAATAGAAAAATCCCGAATTTTTATCAGTCGTATGAATATGACTTAAGGCACAATAACACGTAGCGGCCACTTGTGTGCTATCGAGTGTGTATGAACTGTTTTGACTGACAACAATAAAACGAATCGCAATTCAATTCATTTTCAATTTGCCGTGCCAAAATCATTGATATCAAATAAAAAACCTTTTAACGAGGTAAATGTTCGAGTGACGAAAGCCGAATTCAATTCACAAAATTTCTGATATCAAATTTGTGCCGAAAAAAACAATTGCATTCGATTTGTCAAGCGTTGTTGTTGAACATTCCGAAAAATCGTTAGCAATCGTTATTCTTGACAGCTAGAAAGCAAAATGTAAACAAACCCGCCGAATGCACAAATTAGATATCAGAAATTTTGTGAATTGAATTCGGCTTTCGTCACTCGAACATTTACCTCGTTAAGAGGTTTTTTATTTGTTTTATTTTTCTTTAAATATTTTGTAAATATTTCATAGTTTTTTCTTGCATAACATGTACATATTTTATAGTTTGTAAATCTTATAATAATGGTTATTCCTATAGACACCTCACGAACTGAGCTACCGGTGTCACGCACAGTTGAAGGTAACAATACTTCGGTATATAATAAAGTTTTTGCGAATTGTCCGAAAATTTCAGGGTTTTCGCACAGTTTCAAAAATTCGCTAAGTGTCGTTTTTGGTGGATCGAATGCTCATTGTAGAGCATTTTTTTCAGTGAAATACACATGACCGTTTTCAAGATGAATTGCAAGGTGCTCGACACTTCGGTTTTTTTCGTGTATGGGAAAACTAAGAATAGCTTCGTTGCTGCTGATGTATCTGCCCATTTGGAATCGTGATATTTCGTCGGTTTCATTTATATTTTGTATTTCAAATACTGAAAAATCACTCCCTTTATTAACATATTTGCAAATGTACTTGATGGACTGTACTGAACTGCAAAACTCGGCATTAATATGAGCCTTGTACGTTTTGGTGAGTACCGTGCCACCCACTGATTATCAATTTAAATTTGATTTGTAGTGTACGACATTCGCATTGTGAATGTGTGGCCACAATTCTCTGCGTTTCTGCGTCGATACAAAGGATAACCGTCGATATCAGTAATGGTATCATTAATACATTATTTTGGGGAACGCTTTGTACATTTTCCATTGTCCATTGCATTTCAATGTCATGTTAAAAGCACCCACAGACCATGGACCATTTGTGGTCACAATGTCGAACAATTCTTGGTCAATTAATCGATCTGGAATTTCTGCCGAAATTATTTGGTCCATTTCTTCTGGGCGGATATTATCTTCAAACCAAGTCAAAATATGAGCATCAGGTAAACCTCGCATTTTCCACTAAACCGAACCCAGTAATACAAATCAGCGCACAAAGAGCGCATAAACAGCATATAATTAGAGCGCTCAATTTTTACTTCAAATTGATGCACCTAATTCCATGCTATTCGTATTGTTGTCGACCGAACACTCGGCTTTATTTCCCCTACAAATTAATTTATCTCTCTTTCACTTCGATTTGAGTATAAATTATGTAACTGTTGTTAACCGTTGGTTTACCAGAAAATAATATTTTTTTTAATGTATTTTGTTGTATCAAAACCAAACACAATCATATATTATTGATTGTGTTTGATTTTTGTTGTATGTACCAAATGTGTATTGTCATTCAGATACAACTACACATTTTTTTAATTTTGTATACTTACTTTATATGTTATCCATGTATTTCCACCTGAAAAACATTTACAAACGTCTATTACCTTCAGCTGAAATCTGGAGACTGATAGAAATGAAATAACAATTTTTGGAATGAAATTGATAAACAAGAGATTAGGTGGGGGTAAAAATGCAGTACATAGAAGAAACCGAAGTAAATTTATTTGTTTTCTCGCTTCAACGTGTGCAAATGTTTCCATCTATTTCCTTACGCTATCAGCTTTTGTTTGCTGGGTTAATATATCCAGCTCGTGTGTTACCGAAAATCGAGTATTTTACGATCAAATCCATCAATGATTTTAATTTTTGCTTGAACACACCTGCAGTGATTTCAAAACGATGCATTGGTTGTTGGCCTAGCAATAGCAAATTTTGTATTTTCTCCCATTTAGGGTTACATGTAAATGTAATAAATAAATTTGGACGACCGTAATGGCGTATATAAGTCATCACATCTTGTATGCGAAACATTTTTCCTTACACTGTATTTTTCATAAAGTTTATTTTAATTTTTCCCCCCAATTTTTTTAAACACGTTTAGAACTCTGAACCCACATTAAGTTGACAATTCAATATTCAACTGCAATCTACAATCTACAGTACTTCGGTTGGGCATTTTCGGAGATTAGCTTGTACGAAAATCGTGTCACGTGATTTTTATATATTAAGATTTTAAAAAATAGCTTAAAAAAATATTTTTGGGCGGAGTAGGGAAGTTAAAATTGGTGGTTGTAAGTATTTTTAAATGAGGAATCTAAAATAAATTAAAAAAAGATTTGTTGAAAAAATTAAAAGAAAACTGCAAAAGTAATCTTGTTAGCGACACTAAACGACAGTGGCATTCATCCACTTTGTAAAATCAGCAAAATTGTGAATGATGCGTTGTGCGCATAGAAGCAAAATATAAAAAATTATAAGAAAAGGAGTCGAACTTCTACGAACAAAAAAACGTGAATTATTATTTTTTCAACGAATTCTAGAAGCATATTTAAACATTAATTACAACGAGCCACCACTTAAAACATTAATCAGTGTACATTATTTTATATACATAGTTGACAATAGAAATATGAAGAGCCAAATAAATTTAAAGATTTTCTCTTTAGTTCTATTACTGTTAAATAAATATGTTTTTGATTGATTGATTGATTAGAATGTACGGCCAAGACTAAGCAGGGACCCCGGATACGCCGGGCCTACCGTACACTCCTTTTACATATAACAAGATGGAGGGACAGGAAAGGATGTAAGATATGATAGACTTGACCCTGTTACAGACACCTAAGTAGTCAATAGTTAGTAAATTGTTAGGCACAAGACAGCACAATTATTTTCGGTTTTATGGTATAAAAGTTCAGCAATCAGCATCCTGAAAAAAATTTAATAATTAATTAAGTACCCATATATAGTGGTACCTTTCGAGCAATAAAACTTTATTATTATGAGTTGAACTTTCAATAAACTAAATACTTCAATATCGTCCATAAACAAAATTAAACTGGTTCCCCATAAACATATTAAATCATGTAAAGTTAATCCAATCCAGAAATCACGTATAGGCATTAAAGAATAAAAGAGCATCTATCTTTCAGTCTTTATTTATTTCATTTATTTGTAGAAAATAATTTGAATAATAATGGTTTAAATTTAAATAATGTAAAAGACAACCCTGCCATACATATTTTTTTCTAATTTTAATTTAATGCAAAATGTATTTATTTGGTAGTAAACTCAAATGGATCAATAAGTTCACAGAATATACTGAACATTTACTCATACACTGCAAATTAGAAAAACAGATTATTACATGCACGAAGTGAATATTAATCGTCATTTAGTAAATTTTATTAAAATAACCACATGTAATCAGAATATATATATACTTAAATTTCACTCAAGCAATAATAATAATATTTACACAAATAAAATTAGATTACAATTATTACAAGCAGAAAGTGAATCCATCCATTGTTACAGTCATATATGTTTTCTAATTTTAATTTAAATACAAAATGCATTTATTTGATGATAGGTAAACTCAAATGGATCAATAGTTCGCGGAATATACTGCCACTGTTAAATAAATATCTTTCTGTTAATAAATAACGCCGAATATACGGCTTGAAGTACAAGAGGTACTTTCAATTTTTAAATAAACCATATTATTCTTTACGCCAATATTTTTCAAATTTACACTCTTTTAAAAAAGATTGTACTATTTGTAAATAACAAATAAATACATCCAGTACAAATTCCTCAAAAGTAACGACTCAACAGAACGGGAGTTCAACAATGCTTGTAAAAGCATCAACGAAATATAACTCCAAAAAACAGAGTCAAAAAAGTAAAATAGAAGGAACATACAAAAGTATAGTGGTGTGAAACGCAGATGGAAAAAGAAATGATTTTGGATTGTGTCAAGGGGAACAACGAAATAGACAACATGATTGATTGTGAGGTCTGCAAACTGTGAGGGCAGTGAAATGGAAATTAAGAACTGGAGTGGTGTAAATTGTGCGTCGTCACAACAGTTGGGTTTAAGTGAACTTGATCAAACCACACATATAAATGGTGATCGAACAGTGTTTGGACATGCGCAAGTGACAAACACTCATGAGCAGAACCAAAGCTCTTCGATTGTCGCGAACCCACTCAACACGACTAAGGCAAATGAAAAACAAACATCAATCAAACGTTTTATGATGCAATCACAAACAGCATGGCTCATATTATATCGAACGCTACACAAGAATCTTTTACAAAACTAAAACTGCAATACAAATCATCCGATGAAACGAAACAACAAAAAGTTCCGATTAAAGAGCGATTTACATGATGAAAAAATGTTGGGCAGCAAAAAAAGAAGAGTTTTGGATATTAAAATTTTCGTGTGTATGACAAACGAAAAGAATACCATCGTGCAAAAATTTTGCTGTGCGGTTTTGTTTTTTTTTGAGCAAATACTGCCATAAAATAAAAATACTGCTATAAAATATAATCGACCCGTGTATATTTTATGGCAACAAATATTATTTATGGCAGTTTATATTTCTTTCTCTATTCAACTAATACGAAAAATTTATATTGTGTGCAGCTCTAAATACACAGCAAATATTTTGCTGGGACAACATTTTTTCATCATGTAAATCGCGCTTAAACAAGGGACAAGTGGATTGACATAGAAAAATGATGCAGCATCATCATCATCAAGTTCCACCAGCAAGATATTGCATACAAAGAAGTTAGAACTTATGAAACTGGAGGAGAAAAAACGTTGGATGGAAGAATACATTGAGAAAAAATATGATATTCTCCAAGAAATAGCATCTTCCAAAGGATCACAAAATGGTGATTCAATGAACAGTATATACTCAACTGTAGGTATTCCAAACGCCTAGTTATTGAAAAATAGGCAAAATCGTCACAGCTCGAGAAAACTATTACCGAGACACAACGAACCAATCTATATTGTCGTAGCAATGGTTCTGGGAAATTTAATATAAAAACTCCAGTGTACAACGAGAAAAAATCCTGCGACCAACAGAAACACCTTCATCGGTGACCATATAAAACCGTCCAGATTATGAACCAGACAAGACAACTAGCAGCACGACAAGCACTGCATCGCGAACTTCCAATATTTACGGAAGATCCAGATGGAATAGGCGATGTTTTATAATTTTTTTATAATGTCGAATGAACAGTGTAATTTCTCAAATGGTGAAAATATTATACGACTACAACGCTGTTTAAGAGGTAAGGCATTGGATCCTGTACGAAGTTTGCTGTTGACGACAACGGAAGTGGACGATATCATAAGTACCTTACGAATGAGATTTGGTCATCCAGAATACATAATTTTAACGTTAGTGAACAAAGTAAAAAATGAGTCCATAATTAAATCAGATAATTTACATCAATTAATAAATTTTGCACCATCGGTACGAAATTTGGTAGCTATAATACAAGCTTCTGAACTCGAATAGTCTCCAAGTAAGCCAACGCTTCTGTATGAACTCATAGAAAAGTTGCCAACAACAATTAAAATGGAATGGGGCAAATATAAGTTATTATCCGGCAATGCTTCATTAAGCGCATTTAGCGGGTGGCTATACAATTTCGCAGAGGTAGCCAGTGAAGTGGTATCATTAAATGATGTAAAGCTAGATGTCAGAAGTGAGCAAAACATAAATAAGAAACATAGAGGTTATCCAAATTATACACATAAATTGGCGAACGAAAGGAAAGACAGCAATCAATTAAATCAGCTCGATTCGGCTCATATAAATGTAACCAACGAAATAAAATCTAACCATCCAGAGAAAACGTTCATTGTAGAGAAACCATGTCCTGTATGTAGCGGCTCTAAACACAAGGTTGATAAGTGCGCTAAATTTCTCACTAGTACTCGACAGCTAAGATGAGCACTAGTTAAAGATAAAGCTTTGTGAAAACTCTGTATAACAGATTTACACAGTTTTATCCGATGCCGATCGAGTTTAAAGTGCAGCGTTGACAGTTGCCAATGACGACATCAATACTTGTTGCACAACTCAAGCAACATAAAAAAGGCAAAATCGAATAAGCCAATAGAACAAACAACAATAACTGGGGAAAGTACTGCACACTTAGGTGTAGACCGGCACTCAACACCAGAGAGGTACTGTTCCGTATTATACCAGTAACATTATACAACAAAGGTATTGAGATCATACATACGCGTTTTTGGATGACAGTTCATCTCTAACATTAATGGATAACAGCATATCTGATGCACTAAAGTTGAAAGGTGAAAAGGAAACGCTATTTCTAAAATGGACTGGCAACTCCTCTCGAGTAGAGAAGGATTCACAGAAAGTCAATCTAGAAATTGCGGCTATAACATCAAATCGAAAATACAATTTATACGGAGTGCGTACTGTACAGAGCTTGGGACTTCCAAAACAGATGCAAGACAGATATGGACATTATTACAAAAATTTATCCACATATGAGAAATATTCCTCTCAAACCATACAATAGAGCAGAGCCCAAAATTCTGATTGACTTAGACAGTTGGCATATGGCAGTGCTGTTGGATATTTGAGAGGTCCATCACTGTCACACGGCACCAAAACTGTAAACATTTATAATTTTCACCAGTGCGATTGTAAGGAAAGTAATGATGTTGAACTGACACAAATGGTCAAATCGTTTTATACAAACGTAGTCATATGGTATGAATCGGCCGATTATATTGTTAGAATCAAAGGAAGACGAGAGAGCCCGAATACTACTCGAAAACACTACTATTCGTAAAGGAAATTATTTCGAAACGGGATTACTATGGAAATACGACAATATTGAATTTCCAGACTCTTATCTGGATGGCTCTGAAAAGACTTAAATGTTAAGAGGTGAAAATAAATCCAAACGTGAAGCAAAACATAAAAATATAGATGCTGGAATATGTGGCAAAGGGCTACGCACGCAAACTAGTATAGGAGTCGAAAAAAGAGAAAGGCTAAAACATGGTGTATCTTCCCATTTCCGTAGTACATATTCCCAACAAACCACATTAGTTTCGCATGGTTTGGGATGCGGCAGCCAAGGTGAAGGGGTTTCACTTAATACCATGCTGCTTAAAGGTTAAGACCAGTTATCATCACTACTCGGAATTTTGTATCGAGCAAGAGAACGGCCTGCGGCAATATGTGGGGATATCCGAGAGATATTCTATCAAATTCGAATTAACTGGCAGGATCGAGATTCACAACGTTTACTTTGGAGAGCTTCTGATCACGATGAAGAAGCAGAAACATATATTATGCAAGTAATGACGTTTGGATCGTCTTGTTCACCGTCATCAGCACAATATGTAAAAAAAATGTTATTGCGCATGTGCAACAATATTCAGCGGCGACGAATGCAATACTAAAAAACCACTACGTAAATGATTTGTTTCAAAGTTTCGAAGAAGAAGATGAAGCGATTAAAGTGTCGAGAGAAGTTAAATACGTTTATTCGAAGGCTGGATTTGAGATGAGAAATTGGATATAAAATTCTACAAAAGTAGTGACAGGAAAAGTGAACAGAAAAGATTTTCCATCGGGACTCGATCCCGAAAAAGTATTAGGAATGTGGTTCGACATCACCCAAGATTGTTTTCACTATACTCGTACAATTAACCATCATCGAATCAGTCAAGAAATACTATCGAGAGCAAGGCCCACTAAACGTTTTGGTGCTACGTATCACCATGTCCATATTCGATCCTATGGGTCTAAAATTCTTGGCTTATGCTAAGATATTGATGCAGGAAATATGGCGATCAAAAATAGATTGGGATGAAGAGATTCTTGACAAGGAATATGATAAGTGGCTGATGTGGATAAAATTGATGACGGAAATAGAAAAAGTCGATATCTCACGATGTTATTCCAGCGTTTTGCTTTCATCAGTTATAGAATCTGTTCAACTATATATTTTCGCAGATTCTAGTGAAAGGGGGCATACACAAGACCAGTAGCAAAAGTGGCGGCACTCAATGTAAGCTAAAACAATTTAACAGCATCACGAATGCCGTCATCGAACTAAGCTTCGTCTAATTTGGCGCCCATAAGGGATCGTAAACGGAAACCTATACTAAGATGGGAGAAATGTTAGCGACACTAAACGACAGTGGCATTCTTCCACTTTGTAAAATCAGCAAAATTGTGAATGATGCGTTGTGCGCATAGAAGTAAAATATAAAAAATTATAAGAAAAGGAGTTGAACTTCTACGAACAAAAAAAAGTGAATTTATTGTTATTTTTTTTTTTCAAAGAATTCTAGAAGCATATTTAAACATTGATTACAACGAGCAACAACTTAAAACACTAGTCAGTGTATATTATTTTATACCGGGTTTTCTTTTAAACTAAGACGATCAAATATCTCGAAAAATAGCCACTCTACGGAAAAAATGACCATAATCAAAATTTAATCATACCGCGGGGGAAAAACATTAGTGCAAAAAATAGTCCCCCATCCCCCGCTTTGTAGGTGGGGCGGGGGTAACTCTTAAACTAAGATATGAAGCCATATTTTTTATTGCAGATACGGATTCTACGACTAAAAGTACGTATGATTTGAATGAAATATTTTGTTCGGTTCATGATAGATGGCGTTGTAATCGACGAAATTCAATTTTTTCAATTTCTTCTTCTTAGAACACACGCATTCGATTCTGCAATATGTTTGAAATAAAAAACATCACGTTTTCATTGGAAATACTCGAAATTTATTCAGTTTTGTAAATCACATTTTGTTTGGAAAACCTAAAATAAAAATTCGCATAAAAAACACCTGAAATAAATTATCATATCATTGTTGATTGAAGTCGTTATGTTTTGTAATTGCTATGATCGTATCACCTAAAAGAAAAACAAAATGTTAAAATTAATCGTTAAAATGTTTATATATATCTTATCTTGCACTGTAAATGAATTATCCTTTCTTTCAATGCACTTTGGTCATTAATCTGTTTGTAATTTGCTATTTATTATTTATAAAATATTTAATATTATATATTTAACGTAAATTTACCTAGTTTAGCATCAAGGTGACAATCAAAAGGATTTGTTATTAAATTTGACATTTGATGTCATTCGTGAATGTAAACCCAATTAACCAAGTGATGTCACTACTGCCATCACTTGGATATTACAATCATTACGTTTGATTTGGGATTGTGCCGTATATTTTGATTGTCATTATTGGCGCTTGGAAAGTTTTGTGATGAAAGAAATAAAAAAATTCATTACAGTCGTCAAGTTATTGCAGTCTAAAATAGACATTGTAATTAAATTAAAAGTGCAAATAAAAAAAAAATTAAATTTACTGTGAAAAATTAGAAAAGGTTTATACATTGGTGGACAATATAAAGCCGACAAACATTTTTTGGTGCCGAAACCCGGGAGCTGTTGAAATTGATATAAAAGCAACCACGTTTTTTGCTAAAATTACATCATCATACAGTTAATTTCGAAAGCGATATTTCGTTATAAATACTAAAAGTTATTATAAGGCCATTGTTATACGCAATTCGGTGTATATATTGAACCCAAAAAAAGGCAATTAACTCGAATTCAAGAACACATTGTGCGTTTAAAATTAGTGGAAAGTGTAGTGCAATTTAAGTAGTCAGACAATGGATAGATACCTGCGGTCGCGTGATCGGATCGTCAAACAAATGAAAACCATCAAGTCGTTCACCGATTCAATTGATGAAACCACCACGCTAGAAGCAATACAGGCACGCGAGGAAAGTTGTAAGAAAGTTTATGTTGATTTCAATGACTGCGAATTAGAATTGTTAGCGTTTGATCAATACACACCTATTACAACACAGGTAGATGATATGTACCTAAATACAATTGCAACGCTGAGGAAGGAGATAAATTCCAGATCACAGGTGAAAACAGAGGTGCTTGATCTGAATGCAACATTAGGACAGTTTATTGGGCAACAGCAGAGTGTGCTTGAAGGAATGAACCACACCCAAAACGTACGGTTACCCAAGGTCAACATCGAACCATTTGCAGGAGATTACAAATTGTGGCCATCTTTTTACGATCTATTTAATACGTCAGTACATGAAAATAAAGGACTAAGTGCAGTTCATAAATTACAAATTTTGAATGGATTGTTGCGTGGTGACGCTGCTACCCTAATCCGGCATATAAAGGTGACCGAACAAAACTATGCAGAAGCCTGGGCTAAACTGGTGGCGAGGTACAACAAGCCTAAATCAATCATTTATTCATTAATTCAATTACTTTTAGATCTAAAAGGCTGTACTCAACCAAACCACAAGGATTTAAGGAAACTAGGAGATACATCAGATGAGGTTATACGAGGTTTACGTGCTCTGGGAAATCAAGCTGAAACACGTGATCCGTGGTTGGTGCACATTTTGGTTGGTAAAGTAGATCCTGACACAAGACAATTATGGGCGAAGGAAACCGTCAACGATGCATATCCTACGTTCGAAAATTTTTTGAGCTTTTTGAGTACAAGGTGCGATGCTCTGGAATCATGTTTGGCTGTGACGAAACCAACTAATACTATGAAACATGGGAAAACATTTCATACCACTCAAACCAGCAAATGGAATTATGCCTGTGTTGCTTGTAAACAGGATCATTTCTTATATAAATGTCCATTATTTAAAAGCATGGATGTTGAGAATCGTACCAAAATTTTACAAAATTCGAACAGTTGCACTAATTGCTTAAGATCAGGTCATTCAGAGCCAAAATGCTTATCGCGTGCGGTGTGTTTGATATGTAAGAAACGTCATCATTCGCTACTACACAAAGATATGAAATCAACAAATTTGCACGTGTTAAACGAGAATATAGAATCACCGATCCCCAATATCGCTTCACCAATCAACAATATCGTATCATCTATCAACAATGGAACGTCCACAACAACGTCAAGTTCAACAGCACAAAATTATCAACAATCAACAAACGATCAAACTCATCAATCAACATTGTCATCACAATCATCAACGAAGAATCTACAGTCAACATCTTTGCACACAGAAACGCCTCTTAATACGTTGCTACCAACAGCCTTGATTTACATACAATCAAGTAATGGACAGCAAATGCAAGCACGAGCACTACTGGATTCAGGATCACAGTCATCCTTTATAACAGAATCGTGTGTTCAACGCCTAGGACTAAAACGACAATATTCACATATGTCTATTTACGGACTAGCATCCTGTTCGGCAGGGAAAACAAGAGGAAAAACAACCATTACAATAACATCACGTGTAGTACCACACTACACTATAAACTTGACGACTCATATAATAGAAAGAATATCATCATCTCTACCAGCTGCGATGATCACAATACCTAAGAGCAACGAAGTATGGCAATTGGAGTTAGCTGATCCCACTTTTAATACACCAAACCCAGTGGATCTCTTGATCGGAGCAGAGTTCTTTATGGATATGTTAAATGAGCAAAAATTATTAATCGACAGTTTACCCGTCCTTCACTCATCGAAATTTGGTTGGTTAATAGCTGGGAAAATCTACCAAGACAAAGAAGCGCATAGCATACGGAATTATAACGCAGTGATGAATAGCAATAATTCAAAGGATAATTTAATGGAATTACTCAAGAGATTTTGGGAAGTCGAAGAGCTTGCAGTTACCCCTAGCAATAGGGAGGATGATCCATGTGAAATTTTGTTTAGGGACACGACAACTAGAGCACCGGATGGGAGGTTTATCGTGAGGTTGCCTTTCAAAGAACCACGACCAGAATTGGGAGACTCGTTGGCCAGTGCGAAAGCTAGAATGTTTGGAATAGAAAGAAAGTTTTCAAAATCAGCAGACTACCAAAAGGATTATCATCAATTTATAGAAGAATATATTGAATTGGGCCAGATGACACCGCAATCATGGTCAGAAGTACCGCGTGAAAATAACATGAAGTATTTTATGCCGCACCACGCAGTGTTTAAGGAAAGTACGACAACTAAATTTCGTGTGGTATTTGATGCGTCGTGTAAAACAACCACCGCTGTGTCTTTGAACGATTGCTTACATGCAGGACCCAAACTGCAGCCCGATTTAACCACCACTCTTATACAGTTTCGAAAAAATATAGTTGCTATCAATGCAGACATCGAGAAGATGTTTCGCCAAATATTAGTGGATCCGGACGATGCAAATTATCAGTACATTTTATGGCGAAAAAGTGCTCAGGAAGAGCTACGTCCTCATAAATGTATAACTGTTACATACGGTACCACATGCGCGCCCTTCCTTGCCATCCGTTCCCTAGAAGAGTTAGCGAAAAACTATGAGAAACAGTATCCAGAAGCAGCTAGAGCAATTCGAAATCACTTTTATATGGATGATTTGTTGACCGGAAGTAACACGGTAGAAGGAGCAATAATATTAAAAGACCAGATAATGGAAATATTGAGTAGTTGCGGATTTCGACTTCGCAAATGGAAGTCTAATTCCCAGGAATTTTTACACTCATTGGAAGTCCACAGTGGCGAGGATATCCCTAAGCTAATCGAGGATGATACCAGTACTAAAACATTAGGTATTATGTGGTATCCCCAAAGAGACATATTTACGTTTGAGATAAAGAGCCTGACTAAAGATGTTATTTGGACAAAACGCCGAATGCTATCTGAAAGTTCCAAGTTGTACGATCCATTGGGCTGGGTGTCGCCTATTATAATACGGTTTAAAATGATATTACAAAAATTATGGTTAACGAAAACAGATTGGGATGAAGAAGCCCCTGATAGCATTTTGAGTCACTGGAAGAAAATATATTTTGATTTAATCCATCTTCAACATATTCAAATTCCTAGGTGCTTGCTACCGTTACCAAATTCCTCTTCAGTTCAGTTGCATGCATTTTGTGATGCGTCGGAGTCAGCCTATGGTGGTGTGATATACGTCAGATCTAGCAACAACAATGGAGAAATAACATGTCGGCTATTGTGTGCTAAAAGTAAAGTCGCACCAATAAAACAAATAAGTCTTCCAAGATTGGAACTTTGTGGAGCGGTATTATTATCAAACCTAATAAAGTATTGTAAATCAACACTTGATATAGATAACGTGGATATTTATGCCTGGACAGATTCAATGGTGGTGCTACATTGGTTATCGGATATACCGGCGCGATGGAAAACCTTTATAGCTAATCGAACCAGCACCATCCTAGGTATCGTTCCGAGAGATAAATGGAATCATGTAGCATCCAACCAAAATCCAGCTGATTATATATCAAGAGGGGTAGAGCCAAGGCTTATTTCTAATTTGGAACCTTGGTGGCATGGACCAAATTGGCTGAAATCGAGTGAATTAAATTGGCCGAAAAATAAAACACAAATTCCAGTCGAGATGATGAATCTAGAAGTTCGGAAGAAGGCAGTAATCGTGATGGTGGAAACTGAAGAAAACGACGTTGTTAACCAACTGTTGCTAAAGTATTCCTCTTGGTTTAAAGTTAAGAAGGTGATGGCATACGTTCTTCGATTTTGTAAACTACCTAAAAATGAAGAACGAAACCGGAATAAGAGGTATTTGTCATATTTAGAATACATTGCCGCAGAACGTTACATTATTCGAGCAATTCAGGCCAGCAGTTTCAAGAAAGAGATTATCAAATTGAAGGAAAATTTGGCGCTAGAAAGTAACAATGTACTTAATCCACTTGATCCATTCCTCGATCCTCAAGGAATTCTCCGTGTAGGTGGAAGACTGAAAAACTCACAATTAAGTTACGCGGTTCGTCATCCAATTATTTTGCCAAAAGAACATACTATAAACCAATTGATTATCCACGAAAAACACAATAGTAATTTACATGCTGGGATAAACTTAATGATGAATATTTTAAGACAAAAATATTGGATTATCGGGGCAAGATACGCACTTAAAAGATTTGTTTCTCGTCGTGGTCTCCCTAATCAAATTTGGTGTGACAACGGTTCTAATTTTATTGGGGCCAACAATGAACTTAAACGACTTAAAACAGAAATTTTAGAACAACAAAGCAATCAAATAATATCTAATTTTATCTTGCAGCACAATATCGAGTTCAAATTTAATCCAGCTAGTGCACCCCATTTCGGAGGTTTATGGGAGGCGGCAGTGAAATCCGTCAAATTTCACTTTAGAAGAACCATGAAAGAAGCCAAACTAAATTATGAGGAGATTACTACCTTAATAACCCAGATCGAAAGTTTGCTGAACTCGAGACCATTATGCCGCATCGACGATGACATCACAAATCTAGGTATACTCACACCTGGACATTTTTTAATCGGAGAATCCATGATAGCAGTTCCTGAACCATTGTTGGAAAACGTACCGGTACATAAATTGTCAAGGTGGCAAAATATTCAACGTCGAATTCAATCATTGTGGAAATGCTGGTCCAGAGATTATTTAAACACTCTACAGCAGCGGGGAAAATGGCAAAGAGGAAAATACAATATCACAGTCGGCGATGTTGTATTAGTAAAAGAGGATAATCTACCACCTAATCAATGGCTGCTGGGCCGAATCACTCAGACGCATCCAGGCAATGATGGAATAGTAAGAGTCGCTACTATTAAAACTGCTGTCAACACCATTACGCGACCAACCATTAAACTAGTACTGTTACCAATTAAGAGTCAATAAATAAATGGCATACGATTTTTCTGTAAAGCAATGACAATACATATCGATTATAGTTTCACTTAAGAAATTTATTAGTAAAAAAAAAAATTCCTTAACGCGGGGGAAAATGTTTGGAAAACCTAAAATAAAAATTCGCATAAAAAACACCTGAAATAAATTATCATATCATTGTTGATTGAAGTCGTTATGTTTTGTAATTGCTATGATCGTATCACCTAAAAGAAAAACAAAATGTTAAAATTAATCGTTAAAATGTTTATATATATCTTATCTTGCACTGTAAATGAATTATCCTTTCTTTCAATGCACTTTGGTCATTAATCTGTTTGTAATTTGCTATTTATTATTTATAAAATATTTAATATTATATATTTAACGTAAATTTACCTAGTTTAGCATCAAGGTGACAATCAAAAGGATTTGTTATTAAATTTGACATTTGATGTCATTCGTGAATGTAAACCCAATTAACCAAGTGATGTCACTACTGCCATCACTTGGATATTACAATCATTACGTTTGATTTGGGATTGTGCCGTATATTTTGATTGTCATTATTGGCGCTTGGAAAGTTTTGTGATGAAAGAAATAAAAAAATTCATTACAGTCGTCAAGTTATTGCAGTCTAAAATAGACATTGTAATTAAATTAAAAGTGCAAATAAAAAAAAAATTAAATTTACTGTGAAAAATTAGAAAAGGTTTATACATTGGTGGACAATATAAAGCCGACAAACACATTTAACGTTTGTGTTATTTCTTATCTTCATATTTTTCGTAATTGCAAAATAAACGATAAAATACTTTAGAATGGACCGTTTAACTGTGCCAGAGAAAATTGAAATGGTTCTGGTTTATGGAGAAGCTGACATAAATCTTGAAAATGCTGTTGCTATTTACGCTTAACGTTTTCCGGATAGGATTCGTTCACGTGCTTCATTTGGCCGTACTATCAAACAATTTATTACTGATGGAAATGTTCAACCGAAAAAGAGGACGCGTAGAGCAACAGTCACTGGAGAAAATAATGAAATTGCTGTACTCGCAGCAGTGGCTCATAATCCTCATGTTAGTACACGAGAAATAGTTCTCGATTAGGGATTGTCCCTCACCAGTGCTTATCATGTGTCTTTACACCAAGATCTTCATGGCGCTGATTTCCAAAATCGGGTAACTTTTTGTCAATGGGCATGTGAACAAATACAACAAAACCCCAATTTTTTCATTGCGTAATGTTCTCTGACGAATCGTCTTTTACAAACCATGGAACGGTTAATCGACACAACATGCATTATTGGAGTGTTACAAATCCGCACTGGCTTCGTCAAGTTGAACATGAGCGTCCTTGGACTGTCAACGTGTGGTGTGGAATAATTGGCAACAAACTCATAGGCCCCACATTATTGAAGGCAACTTGAATGGTCAAATGTATCGAAACTTTTTGGAAAATGAACTGCCAATATTACTTGAAAATTTGAACTTAAAAGTAAGACGGAACATGTGGTTTCAACATGATGGTTGTCCTGCACACTATTCAGTGGTGGCACGTGAAATACTTGATCGTGATTTCAATGGTAGAGCTGGTCCGATAAATTGGCCCACCAGATCACCAGATCTTACTTCGCCAGATTTCTTTTTATGGGGCTATCTCAAAGACAAAGTTAACAAACAATAACCGCGTGAGAACATGATTGAGCGAACCAGAAATGCGTGTGCTGAAATTCAACCAAACACACTTCCCAGTTGTGTACAATCATTGGAAATGCGTATTAATAAGTGCATTGAATTCGCAGGCCATCATTTTGAACACTTATTTTAAGCTAAAATTATTTTATTCACCTGCCATTTACATTAATAAATTGTTTTTGAAAATTGAATTTCGAGTATTTCCAATGAAAAGGTGATGTTTTTTATTTCAAGTTCGCCATCTATCATCAATTCAATTTCGCCATCTATCATGAACCGAACATAATATTTCTTTCAAATCATACGTACTTTTAGTCGTAGAATCCGTATCTGCAATAAAAAATATGGCTTCCTATCTTAGTTTAAAAGTTACCCCCGCCCCACTTACAAAGTGGGGGGTGGGGGACTATATTTTTGCACTAATGTATTTCCCCCGCGGTATGATTAAATTTTGATTAAGGACATTTTTTTCCTAGAGTGGCTATTTTTCGAGATATTTGATCGTCTCAGTTTAAAAGAAACACCCGGTATATTCAGAGTACCACAATAATCAGTTAATATTCGCAACTTACACTTGAGTACAGCTGTATAGCGATAGCAGAAGATTAACCAGACAATTCTTCATATTTCCTAATAAAATATCTAAAATTACAGATAGTTCGCATTGAATATTTTCAATTACATATTTTTCAAAATAATGACTTAATTTATCCCAGTAGCAGAATAGTAGAAAAAAGCTTAAGAATTAAGATATTTTATGTATGTTACAAAATGATAAGAAGCAAGGCAGTTGAGTATTACGTACGAGATATTTATTTTTGATGTTTTTGGGGAGGGTTAAATTGACCGAATGATTATTGTTTTAGTTTGGTATTTATCTAAAAATTTCAAAACTTGTATGAAATAAAATTGTAAGACTAATAACAGTATTATTTTATTACATAATGCCATTTACTATATTAGTATATGGTTTGGTTATATAGCGATAGATTAGAACAAGGGTATACTGAAAACTATTTTAAGGATTATCACATACGGATTGGTGTAACACTACATTTTGAATTAGTACAATGATATTTATTGTGATGATGAATTATCTATCTACCGAGTGTAATATAAAGGACTCTTGAACTTCGTAAATTTGGTGCAAGCTTAATTATTATTTAAAAAATCTAAATTAATATGGCAGTGATAGGCAATTAAACAAATAGCGTCGACTATGTAGAGAATGTAGGTAATAGGTCGAAAATGTCGAAAATTATTGTATCTGTTAGAAATAGGCAATATTCTATTATTTGTATTTCTTTTGTAATGAAACAATAATAAGGTGGATAGCTTCATTCTTACTCCACATTTGACAAAGCGTCAACTGTTTTAGAACAATTTTGGAAAAAAAACGTATACCAATTGTAGACAACTTTGTTTAAAAGTAATCGTAAAACTTGATACACATTTAAGTTTTATACTAAATACAGAGCTGTCAAACTGTTAACGTAACACAAAGAACAACAAATTAAACAAAAATTAAACTCAAAACAGTTTTTCAAAGAAGGATACATTAAATGATCATACAAGGATATCGGTTAATAATCCGTATAAACGCGAAAGTTTGACGGCGGGATCTTAGGCTGTGTATTTCAGGCAATATAAGTTCAGTGACCTCCTTAACCGATCATTGTCAAACTTGGATTATGTAACGTGATTTACATTTTAACATGAAATTTTCAAGAAATATGTGAATCAGGGCCATGATCAATCGAACTTACAATAAACATTGTTAAATTGTCATGTTTGGTTATGCAGAATTGGATTGGGATTCTAACTTGAAATGTTAATGAAGTTTTGGAAGGGGATGGATCGCTATTCCAACAAAAAAAATCCGACTGGCCTAAATTCCAAACGAACATTTTGGTGCCAAGATATCCGCTTAATGTGTTTCTTCGCATGACTTTTTATTTCTTCACCGACATATTCAATGTTTAAGTCCCTATGTAAGTTATCATTTCTGATGTACCATGGTGCGTTGAAAATGCAACGCAGCACTTTGTTTTGAAAACATTGTATAATTTGTGCATTTGTTTTCTTGGTACAACCCCAAAGTTGAACACCATAGGTCCATAATAGCAATTTATTGTGTATTGTAAGCTCAGAATTTCTACCTATTAGCCAATACATTTTCCTATATTTGATGTTCAATTCTTTTTTTTTCTTTTCATTTGGAACCTGCCTTGAATTGAGTTCCGCTTGAATCCACAACTTTCTGGTTTGTGAAGTTTACATGAACCGATTTTGCTTCGTTTACGCAAATACGCCATTTCTTTGTTCAGCTACTCACTGAGTCGGTTGCTTGTTAAAGTTTCGTCGTTGCTTCTGAAACACACTTTCAGGTTGTCAGAATAGCTGTATCGTCTGCAAATGTGGCTATGGTAGCACCTTCTGTATTTGGCATTTTCCTGGTGTACAAGATATACAGTATAGGATCCAGTACGGTAACTTTTGGTATGCCTCCTGTTATTCTCTTTAGCTCAGACTACTCTCAATTATATTTTACATGGAAATGCTGATCTGCGATGTACGATTTAAGAATTTGATAGAACTGTTTAGGTAGATCTCGATGCAATTTAAATTCAAGTCCTTGGTGCCGAAAGCTTGTGCTACATCTAAGAAGATTCTGGAACATATTTTCTTTTTCTCAAGTGCGTCTTCTATTATGTCTGTTATTCTGTGAATTTGTTCTATCGTAGAGTGATTTTCCCTAAATCCAAATTGGTGAGGTGGAATTAAATTTCGTTCTTCTGTTATTTGCTTGAGCCTCTTGAGCAATAATTTTTCAAATAATTTTGAAATGACAGGAAGTAGTGAAATCTGCCTGTACGACTTTTTGTCGTTTGCTGGTTTACCTGGTAGGAAAATTGGTACCATAATTGCCTCAGCAACCTTCCATTGCTGTGTGACATATTTTAGTCTGAAAGCAGCATTGATTATTTGAACCAATTTTCGTAATCCCTTCTCGGGAATGACTTTTACGACTTGGCCAGTAATTAGATCATAACCCGGAGGTTTTTTCGCATTTAAATTGTACTTGATCTCCTCTTTCGATTCCTGTAATGTAACAGATCGTATATTATGGTCATCAATTTTGCTAATTGTTGTTATGTTTTCATCTGCAGTTTGCCTGGGTAACTGTTCAAAGGTTTCTTCCAAGTGAGCCGCAAATAAAGTAGCTTTTTGCTTGTCACTTTTGGTCCAAGTTCGTTCCGCATTTTTAATAGGCGGCACATGCATTTTGGTCCTTTTCAATCCCTTTGTTGCTTTTCAAAGAGAGTAATCAGTGTCATTGTGTTCGGTGAAACCACTTAAGTACTTGTTAATATTTTCGTTTTTAATTTCTTTTAAAAGTTGTTTCAGTTTATTGCACAGATATTTAAGGATTATTTTGTTTTCCGGGGCGCGTGTCTTTTGCCAGGTCTTTCGTGCCTTTCGTTTCTCTCTAACTAAATCCCTGACCGCAAGAGGGTAATTATGATTCCTATGGGATTCGGTATGGTTCCAGGTGACAATTCTTAATGTTATGCTCATTTTAATATAGGAGGGCTCTTGCCCCGTTAGTAATTTCTTGCTCTTCTAGATGCTTATATAAAGCTTCTAGACCACGTTCTTGCTTTGCTAGCTTAGCATTTATGGCTTCTATACTTTTGTATATCTTTTCGTGAAGATCATCAGTAATTAAATGATTGTAATACAATTTTCAAGAAGGTTTTCCGCCCGAACCTATAACTAGTGGCTTTGGCTCCACTGGGTTTTTGCTTACTTTCTCTCTGGTAACCTAAGAGCTTTGAGGAAACTGATTCATTTTGTTTCTTAGCCTTTGAAGTTTTTTGGCTACTTCACATCCTCTGGATGATGCCCTTTACAGTTTATGTATTTCGCAGGGTTGTTTCTACTTTCATTACACTCTTTCGCGTTGTGTTTTCCAGCACATTTTAGGTATCTAGGCTTCCGACCGCAATATTTTTGCGCGTTGTTGGAACCTTGGCAATTTTTGCATTGAGGTAATAGCCTGGTACTTTTCTTTAGGGGTTCTATTTTAAACCTCATATTTAGTATTGCTTTGATGCTGAACTTTTATTCCACTTTTTCCTTTTTATTAAAAGTAAGCATTAAAAGCAGGAGCCCTCTTTTTTACTTCATTGTTCGAGCCTCTCTCTCGTTTTAGGATATTTACTGCACCTTCTATTTGTAGAACTTTTGCCTTTATGTCCTCCATTATATCCTCCTTCTTACACGATGGATGAAGGCCTCTGGCCATAACGTTAATTACACGGTTGTTTTTATTTTCATGTGTAAACCATTCTTTACCTTCATCGTTGAGCTTTGTGTCTAGAGCTTTATGTGTATCGGAATAATCTGGTGTATATATTTTCACACTTTATTGTTTAGTGACACTACTATGCACTCCTTAGTGGTCACTGATTTCATTATAGTTTGTATACTACAAAAAATAAAATTTAAATTAAATAAAATATAAAAAAAATATATAAAATTAAAATTTAAATAAAATTTAATAGTTCAAAATTTAATTTTTATTATTTTTTTACGTAAGTATTAAATCAAATAAAAAACCTCTTAACGAGGTAAATGTTCGAGTGACGAAAGCCGAATTCAATTCACAAAATTTCTGATATCAAATTTGTGCCGAAAAAAACAATTGCATTCGATTTGTCAACGATTTTTCGGAATGTTAATGCATTCAGCGCGTTGTTGTTGAACATTCCGAAAAATCGTTAGGAATCGTTATTCTTGACGTAAGTAAACATTCCGTAAAGTAACATTCCGAAAAATCGTTGACAAATCGAATGCAATTGTTTTTTCGGCACAAATTTGATATCAGAAATTTTGTGAATTGAATTCGGCTTTCGTCACTCGAACATTTACCTCGTTAAGAGGTTTTTTATTTGATATCAATGATTTTGGCACGGCAAATTGAAAATGAATTGAATTGCGATTCGTTTTATTGTTGTCAGTCAAAACAGTTCATACACACACTCGATAGCACACAAGTGGCCGCTACGTGTTATTGTGCCTTAAGTCATATTCATACGGCGGATAAAATCCGGGATAATTCAACAATTTTTTTGCATGTTTCTTGCATGGGAGGAGTGGTAAGATCTATTTTTTTAAAGAAACCATCATAAAGATTAAAAAAGTTTCCATTTTATGCAAGGAGATTGTTCAATGTTTTTGGTGATTTTTTCGATCACATCAATTTGTCAGTTTTTTCATTTTTTTTTGTTATGAAAAAAGAGTCACTGGTAAAATTTCTCTTAGCAATGATAATAATATGATGTATTTATATTTGTTTCATTGTAATACGTTGATTCACTATCATGATGAACCGCAACGGACCGATATTAGGGTGCATTTGAGTCAAAAAATGAAATTTTGCAAAAAATTAAGGTGGCTTTTAAGTTATGGAGGTCAATATCTAAAATATACGAGTTTTCTGGGACAAACGGTTGATGTCATATTGTAGGTGAGATTTGTGGCTAATAATCCTGAAAATATGAACCAAAAGTCTTGGGCTCATTTTTTAGCAATTTGGCCGAATGTGACCGGCCGATTTCGCATTTTTCAGTTTTTTGGCCAAAATGACCCCCCAACCTAATTTTTTGAATTCTTTTTTTTGCTATTTGATAGCTGGCGTCAATACCTTTCCAACGATATGGATATGTCTAGGGTATGTCGAATAGATTCAGCACTGTGGACGTGGCAAAATGGCCAAAAATGGCCGTTCAGCGGCCGGCCGCGGCCAACATGGCGGCCAAATCAAAAAGTTGTAGAACAAAAGCTGCTTAGTTTTTTAAGTACTACAACCCCTGAAAATATGAGATCAAATAAAAGAGGTACGGACAAACAAACATATATACCAAAGCAAGATTATATGGTGACGTCATAGAAAAATTTGAAATTGTCATAACTTTGGTCAAAATTATCCGTTTTGGACGTTTGAGGTGTCGTTGAATTGGTATTGACGTCTACAATCATAATTTGCCAGTTAGAAAATAATTGGGCCTATTTTGGGGCAGTTATACCCGAAAAACTGATTTTTTGGGGCAACTTTCGGAAGGTCATATCTCCACTCAATGTTGGTAGAAATTCATTTTTATTCATTATTTAGGTTTATTTTTCAAGGCCTTTCCCATGGTATATAACATGATCCTGGCGGCCTCAAAGGGAAAAAGTTCGAAACTTGCTGTATAATATACTTCGTTCGACTTCCAGCACAGTAGGTGCTTTCGTCACTCGTTTGGACTGCCGTCCAAAGGGTTATATTTAAGAATTTTAAAATATTTTTTTACGAAAATGGAACATGTTATTAGGTAAAAAAAAATTAAAATGCCAAGAGGAACCAAATTAAGCGAAGAAGAACAAATACAAATATTAAGTTTTCGAGAATCCGGATGGACAATACGGGAAATAGATGCTAGATTAAACCGTGGAAAAATGTAATTCAAAAATTTGTAACAAATCCGTCAGATTATGTTAATATAAAAAGATTAGGTCGTAAACCCTTATTGAGCAAAAGAGATAAAAGGGAAATAAAACGCTTAGCCGTTATTAAAAAGACTTCTCCAGCTCAAATTCGACGTAAATTAAGCCTTCCTGTATCTACAAGAAGGGTGCAACAAAGAAAGTGAAAACATTACACAAATTTTAAAAGAAAGTGAAAACATTAAATATAATTTAATTACATTAAATATAAAACGGCTAGCGAAACCTAAGCTATTACAAAGGCACAAAATTTTGAGACTCAAATTTGCTGAAAAATACAAGTTTTGGGATTCAGAATGGCAATTTGTGTTGTTTAGTGATGAAAAAAAATTTAACTTAGATGGGCCGGATGGATGCCAAAAGTACTGGTGAGATACTCGTCAAGATCGTGAATATAATCACCGTAGAAATTTTCAAGGTGGTTCACTTATGGTATGGGCTGCATTTGGTCACCGTGGCAAGTCTCCAATATGTTGCATATCTAATAAAATGACATCTAATGAATATGTCGATCTATTCGGCAATGTTCTTGTCAATTTTGGAGACGAGTCATATGGAAATGAATGGAAATTTTAACAAGACAATGCGCCTATACACAATGCTAAGCATACTAAAAACTTCTTTTCATCAAGTAATATACCAGTTATCGAATGGCCTGCAATTAGCCCCGACTTAAATCCTATAGAAAATCTATGGAGCATACTCTCTCAAAAAGTGTATGCAGCTGGGCGACAATTCGATAGTATTTTAGAGCTCAAAGTTGCTATTCAAACAGAGTGGAATAACATTGATTCAGCAACTTTATGCAACTTAACAAATTCCATGCCTTATAGGTTAAGTGAAGTAATCCGATTTAAGGGTGATCATATTAATTATTAATAGTTTATTATAATTTAAATAAATATAATTAACGGTCAATTTTAAGATTGTCCCTTATAGTAATTTCGTATGAATTCATTTTATATTATAATTTTAAAATGAAATTAATTTAAAAAAATGAAATTTGATTTATATTTTCTGTTTATGTCACTAAGCTCATATTTAATAAAAACTATTTTCAAAAATTTCTTTTCGCTCTGATATTGATTTATAGTTAATTGTAAGTTGTCCCTTATAGTTATTTCGTGGAGTAGTACCAGATACAGTAGCTTACAGTAGCTTGCTCTGTTCCTGTTCAGTGGCCAATCTGTTTCTCTCGCGACTTCCATTTCTTTGGGCTTCTTTAATTCTTCGTTTTCCTTTTTAAGTTGGTCAACTTCGCTTCTTAGTTAAGTTATAAGTGTTTCTAAGTCAGTTTCCGACAGAGTCCAGTGTTTTCATTTTTCTGCAGAATTTGAGATAGTTTGTTTAGTTGGTGATCTTGACAACTATGAACTTCTTATAATTGGATAAAGCAATTATTGCCTCACCCCAAAATCCATTGAGCCAGCCTCGTTAGAGGGTGGATTAGCCAACTTGGTGGTTGGTGTATCACCTAGGGTATTTTCTCCTTTTTCTGTTGTATCTATTGCAATACTAGGCCCCTGTCAGAACCTCGCAACTGCAAGCAGTGCCCAACCCCCATGACGTGGCCGCGCCAACCAGGGGTGGGATGTTGTAACATCACTTTTTTCGATACTATCGAAATTTTCATCTCTTTCATTACGAATAAAATTTAACGTTTTCAATTTATCAATTACGTTGTTTCTAATGCGATCTCTACCTAATCGAAGAAAGCATTATGTCGTTCTACTCTTATTCTATCACCTACGTATTTTATGAGCGATACTTTATCGAAAAACAAAAAAGAGATAAATAAACAATTTATTCTAATAGCGTGCGATCGCAATATTAAAAGCAAAATTGAAAAGCGAAATGGCAAGCAATTTTATTTTAGGAAAAAGAGATACAATATTCGATAAATATCAAAAGAAGTGATGTTACAACATCCCACCCCAGGAGTAGCCGACGTGCACACAGTTACATCTTAAGCTTCCCGTGTGCCCACAGCCGAGGGACAATTTACCATATAACATAAAAACCAAAATTCAATATTCCAAAATTTATTTAGCTTAGAAGAAATCCTAATTTACGAAAATCCATTATTTTATCAGTTTAATATCGCTAAATTGTTAATTTATTAAATTTAATTATTAGAGTTTTTTATGAAAGTATTTTACCAGATTGAACACCGCTTGTTGCGATTCTACAAACATGGCTGGGGTTTTTCGGAATGTCAACCCGTTCCCCTACCTAAACATACTTACAAACTTATTGTAACTATAAATAAGTACATACTGAAACGATTTTGCTAAATTGCAATAAATCCTTGATTAAAAGTTAATTGTAGATTTTTTAATCTAAAATTTCGTTTTTTTAAATTTTTTTGTAATTTTTGTTTCTGAAATTTTGTTTTGTAAATTTTTTATTTTGTAATTTCAGTTTTGGAATTCCTTTTTTTTAACCGTGCGTTCTAGGCCTTTTCTTAACAAATTATGGTTAAATTTGGTATGAAGAACTAGATTAGGTTTTTAACGTTAATATTGAACGAACTTCTGAAATTTGACCATTCTGTATGGAATTTTTCCAGTGGTTTTTTATTTTATTGATTTCAATAGTAAAATACGGGGTGAATATTTTGTGGTCAACATTCGGCTTCCTTTTACTGTTAATGCGCAAACAATCATAGATTTCGAATATACCATACTTGATTTTTGAAGCAAACATTATAATTTAGAGGAATTTTGGAAAAAACTGTCCAATATAAATAAAAATTCTTCCACTTCCGGTACGCCACCAAATGTCCACCAAATTTCGTAATAATCTCCCAATTTATGAAAAAGGTTTCATATAAAGTTTCATTCCGAGTAGTCAATCTGCATTGACTATAGAAAACAATCTTTTTGGTTTTAGTCTTTTTTCGGTGGACGTTTGGGCTGTACAGAGGTTGAATTTTTATTAAAAACTCACTTCCGCTTTGAAAAACTGATCTACACCGGTATCGTTGCCAAATTAATTTAGAAACGTTTAGATTTTAATCGTTTTTGAAAGAAAAGTGATAAACGTTTCAAAGTATTTGCAAAAAGTGAAAATAGCCATAAGGAAGCTGCCACTTCCCATCCACCAATTTCAGCCAAAAAACATTTAGATTTACCAATTTATGAGAAACGATTAATTGTAAAGCTTCATCCCCATCAGTCAATCCAAGCTACAAACATTTAATCTGCACGACTTACTCCCACACGCACAAACATAGATTTTTTTTAAATAACTTTTCTTTACTTCGGCGATATAGCAAATCGTAAATCTGAAAAAATCTCTAGGAACAAACTTTTCTTGGTTAAATACTTTATTTTCCTACGCAAAAGAAAATAAAATGTAATAAATATAAAAAAAAAACGGGAGAAACCGCCGAGTCTCGTTTAGCATGTTCGAACTCTAGAACTTCATCCAAATTGTATGTTCAAATTTCACTATAGTGCTACAAACTCTCAAAATTGGGAAATTATAGGCTGAGAAATGGCTAAGTTTCATTCGTTATAGCTGAGAGCTTTCAAATTTTCCTAATTCATAATTTCACCTGAATTTGTTGAGAAACTGTCTAGTTGCGGAAATTTCGACCAACATCCAAAAATTTTTCAAACGCTGTTAGAATTCCAACTTTCCTTAGTTTGGTTCCGTCATTTATTTTATGCATTATTGTATTCGTATTGTCTTGAAATAAATTATTCAAATGTCACTTGAAAGATTATGAAAAGCGGGATTTTGAAGAGCGGGCAAATGACGCAAACGCGTACAAATTTTTGAAGAAATTGTCACCATTAGCTCAAACGGATATCGCTCGATAATTTTAATCATGCCAACGGTAACCAGTTTTAGATTTTTTAAGGTGCACAATAAGAAAATTACGCAAGCAATGGCTATTTACGGTAATATTATTATAACCAATTTGCCAATTCAAAAAATCTACCAATTTACGGATTCCTTTGCCGAATTAGACGATTTCTCCAAATCTAAGAGAACCAATAAATATTGGTCCGCTCTAATAAACCCCGTACAGTTTTTTCTCTTATGCTTTTCGTGTTGGTCGACCGACATTGTTTAAAGGCTAAACCACAGAATAGACAGAAACGTCATAACGCTATTTCTGCTCCATGCAATATGCAAAAATATCGACCCATTTTTTTGAACTTGCTTCTCGAAAAGGTAGGAAAAATTGTTTGTAGGGTACCCAATAGAAGGAAAAATTCGTTATTTTTGAGTTTTACATTTGAAATGTAAAGGGTAGGGTAAATATTTCGTGTCCTTTTTCCCGGTAAACGGCTTTACATTCATATATCTCAGTAACCATTGATCATATCGGGTAATGTGTGTTTAAAAGGTGACATTTTAGCTTGCCCTTTGACATACAAAACTTTGAAACCGTTGAAGTAAATAAAAAGTTACAACATTTAAAACATGAAGATAAATAATGAAAAAATTCGATATCTTTTGCAATTTTATTTTGTAATTTTTATTTATGGAGAAGGTGCTTGATCAAAATAAGCAACAAAGAAATGGTTCACACGCTCTCGGTCTGGAAATAATTATGTCAACGATGCACCTCGCTCTGATCAACCAACCACTGGAAAATTCGATGAAATCATGTGCAGAAATTTAAGAAGACCGGCATATAGGCAGCCATGCAATTAGTAAAGAACTAAATATTGATCACAAAACAGTTTTAAACAATTTGAAAATGTCTGGATACAAAAGAAACTTTAATGTTTGGGCTCCACATGGATTAACAGTTAAATATTAAATGGCCGGATTTCTATCTGCGGAACACTGCTGAAACGGAACGAAATCGAGCCATGTTTCAGGCTAATTCTGGCCGATTGCTGCTTTCAGTTGGTCCAATTGCTGTCAGTAGAGGTCCGAATTAAGCGTTTGGCAGTTGGGTAGCAGCTCGTAGTAGATGATTCCTTTCCAATCCTACCAAACATTAACAGCAAAACCTAGTTTGACCACATTTTGCGCCGCTTCGCAAGCCTTCGACTACGATCAGCTTAACATTGTCGCATGTGATTTATTTCTCGTCGAAAATCACTATCCGCTTTAGAAATAACTCGATCTCTTTCCGTTTGTCCAAGGATTCACAGATAGAAACACAGCCCATCAAGTTATTTTGCGACAACTCATGCGTGCGGCACCCAAACATTGAGGTACTTTTTGAAGCCAGCCTTAAGCAAATTATTTAAAACTGTTTTGTGTTGGATATTCAGCTCCTGGGTATGCAAATCTATTTCGATAATTTTCAGGATTATATCGACATTTTTACGATAGGCCTTTCAGTGAGTGGTGCATCTTTGATATTGAAATTACCGAAACGGAATCTACGAAAGCGTATTATTGGTTGTGACAGTATCGGTACTCTAGACATCATTCACAATTTAGATCAATCGAAATTTTCAATACAAACAAAACAATGCCAAATAATTATTTTATGTGGAATTCTATTTACTTTTCCAAATCAATGTGAAATTTTTGGTTCAAATAGAACAAAAAATCAAAATTGATGTAGTTTTATGTACGTATTGGAAATATTAAATAGGATTTTGAAGTTTAGAAATGTCACATAAAAACCACATCAATTGTGCTCTCCACTATACGAAATTTTATGTATCTATTTCCGAAAGAATAATCCTCACATATTTATTAATGAACGATTAAAATATATTTCAATTAAATTTAAAACACATGCTTTAATTTATTAAGAATTTAACACACCAATTGACGTTTCTACAATAATTGACGTTTCATTTTGTATTGGTATTTGTCCATTAAAAAAAAATTCACGAAAAAATTTACATATTTTAAAATTGATGTACATAAAAAAAATTGATTTTTTCTGGCAAATAGAACAAAATGTTTGATGTACATCAATTTTTTTGCCGGATTTTGGTAAATGGAATTTCAAATTAGTATATGAATCCCACTTTTCTAGCGAGTAAAATTATGCCTACTGCGATGTATTTGACGAGGAATATGCCATTAAAGCCATCTAGCGAAAAAATAATGGATTTATTTTTCCTAAACCCATTATATAAAAATTGTGCACTTGATGATCGATAGATGGCTCGAAAAATAATTATTCTATTAATATATACTATCATGTATAATAGTAAAAGAAAGCCAAAAGTTCTGAATTTTAAGGAACGGAGTATTGAATCTAGCCTGAAAGTACTTTCTTCATGTTAATCAACTCCACCACTAGTTCAAAAACTTTACAAGCGAATAATAATTATTTTAAGACTTATGAGACCCACATCAAAATAAATGCTATTTCGCAATTTTAATTAATGCATTCAGCAGAGATTAGGAAGCCACAAGTTAACATAATATTAAAGTTCTCAACCATGTTCATGTCAAAAAGTTTTTGAAAATTTATCGCCATTTTACTTAAGAGTTACAATAAAATCATTTAATTGGATGTGTGTACTGTTGCAAGCACACATTGCGTATTTAATCATTAAACCATTTAATTGCTTCATGTTAGTTCCTATCGCAATCGAAGCAAATATTATTACTAATTCTGGAATTTAGAGCCGGAAGGTCTTAATTATTTTTTGGATCACTTTGAACACTAAATTTGTCGGATCTCGGATTTCTCAAATCTAAGAACTGTTTAAACATAGCAATGCAACAGTATTAAAAATTTTCTGTTTGTACAGGGTTTGCTACAAAGAGGAGATATTTTGTGATCCTCCTATATATAATCCTGCTGTGCTGGGAACCAAAATAATTAACTATTATTATTATTTTATAGAAAAAACTTTGACTAGACCAGATATTTTGAAATGACTCCTTAGACCGATATCAAAAATTGTAATAGAATTTTTTTAGTGATTGTTTCGATCGTGTGGAGAAACGCCTTTGCGTCTTAGTCAATAGAAGAAAATTTTGATATAAATATTTTCTTAAAACGGATGCTCAATATTAAGGATTGCCATTGTATGTGCTGCCCTATTTCCGAAGTTAAACATTGCAATATTTATGAATTAGGCACTTTATTGTGCTATTTTAAAAAATATCACCACGATCTTTCCCTAAAATGAAGTTCAAATCGAGATCACTTAAGGTCGCCTTTACCCTTGAAGTGGTATTATTATTACAGGTTCATATACTAAGGAATAATTTATTATGAAAGTGTAGTAAAGGTTAGGTGTTTATTTAGTCTGAAAATGTAAACCTATTTGACTAGATAGGATAACTAGATAATTACCTAATATCTACATAGATGTAGCAATTTTATCGGGCCAACTAACGAAGAATAAAGATAAATTTCTGAGAAAATTGAGTTTTTGAGCTGTCTACTTTGTAGACGTCAGCGACGAAAAAATCGCTATACAATCTACGTAATAGATTAACTTGTCTACAACCGCGTAAATTACATTGCGTAGTCTACCTCGCCTATTGCTATTAACAGCATTATCCAACTTGTCATCACTTGCTGAATGCATCAATGACCATTCGTGCCAAAACTCACAAACCAGTTTTGCAAAATTAATGTGCACATCTTCCCACTAATTTTTTGGTCGTCAGGTATTTAACGTCGCCTTTAATCGTGCAACTCCCAGATAGCCTTGGTTTAGTCCGGAGAGTATGTGGTTACGGTATAACAATTCATTTACCGAAAAACGCGCTATCCTATAGATGAGCCTTTAGTTCATCTCTTGAAACGAAAAATATTGCGGCCTTTGATTCATTTATCTGTATTTCAACCATTTCAACAATTTCAATATTTTAAAAGCATATTATTCTTTCCAATCTTGATTCGATAAATATTAAACTGACCTATGGCTGGCTAGATTCGTTTAGTCGACTGTCAACCTACCAGCTAGTGTAATGTGTAACGCCACATCAAAATGCCCATAGTACCCTACAAACCAAATATGATTATCAAATATAACTATATAATGGTGTATGTGTTACGAATTCAGTTATCACTAGCAGCAGCAGCAGCCGGTACATCCATCCTCTATACATAGCATAGTAGCTCTAATATAACAACCAATTTTCTAAATTACAATCAATTTATAAAGAAATACAAAAAAAAAATGTTTTGCTGTTCCGTTCGTACATTTCGTAATCTTAAATTTGAACACATTAATCAACAATATTGTGTTAATATAAATGATCATTTAAAAAAAATTGAACGAAATAATTCTCCTTTTCTGATTCTTATAAGATATACAGCATAGTGTTTTCTTACAGCTTTGGTGTAAAATGTGTTAATTTTAAAAAATTACCACCATCATGCTTGAACATTGGCATGATGGGATAGCAGCTAAGCAAATAATATTCTGGTATGATTTTATTATTATTTTGTTGTTGCCATTGTCTCAAGATTTATTTATTTTATGTTGCGCGTTCATCTTAAATTACTGATTCGAATAACATCTGACACTTTTAAAGCTGTGATGATATGGATAAAAAATAATATGAATAAGGGATTGGAAGAATTTAATTATAAAATTTTAATGGATTGTGTGATTTTAGATACATATTGATAACATAATGCATGCATAACATAGCATATGTTGTTATGATATCCACATCATATCTTGCAATAGATGTTGGACAAAAACATGTAAACCCTATTTAATTTACGGAGATTTTTCAGTTCTTCCAAATGTTAAAGTTCTAAATACGTTGTTGAATGATATACAGGGCTTATTACTTCTCAATCTCACTTTACTGATCTTGTTGAATTAACTGCTCAACATGTTTCTTAGAATATTCCTTATTATAGAAACAAAAGTTCAGTGAGTGTACAGTTAATGCTCCAGAAATTGATTTTCATCCAATCTGAATAAACAGTCCACCGTCTACAGTCCTATCGAGCCATCTAATAAAATCGATACGACGTAGCCCAAGCCTTCCGCATAGATTTTAGTCGATAGAACGGGATGCTTAAATTAGAACAATTATTGCTTGAAAATTATTCAACCGCCAAGAAAGCAATTACAATTACCAAATATAAAGCTTATTAAATTATCAAATTAAAATGGAAACATAATTTCTTAAGAAGATCTTGAAACGAAAATTTAAATGATGTAAACAAGTATCGAAAGGTTGACCTATCTTACGGAATTTAAAAACACAAAACAGCCTCAGATTCGGATCGCAACGTTTTATTAAGGTTGTTATATTGTAGCGTGTTTAAAAAAACCCGAAACTTAATTTTACTTTGATTACAAATCATATTGAATTTATTAATAAAAATAAATTAACAAAATATAATTCAAAATATAACACAAAAAAAAAATTTGTTTTGAATTAACAAATGAATTAACAAAAAAAAATGTATTCGCAATGTGCCAACGCACATCGTCTAATTTTTGTTCCCCGAACACTTTGGCCAAGTAAGACTTCTACATCTAATCGGTCCTGAGAAACAAACAAAAAAACTTTTGAAAACGATAATATCAATTGGATTTATAAACTGGAAAAAATGAAATTTATTTGTAGTAGCTGCAACACTGATGTCAACTAGAAATTGAAAGAATTTGTTTTAAATTAGGCAAATTGGACATCCTTTCATACCACGCTGTGATTGCCCCGGTCTAGCTAGTCGAGCAATCCACCCTGCTTATATGCAGAATTGCCATACTCCACTACTCAAACTCCAACAGCTCACCTCTCGCAAATAACTCCGCTCCACAATAATATTTATCCGGTAAAATATTCTTTCCGGCAAAAAAATGCGACCTTGTTTGTTTCCTTCTCTTTGTTCAGCACACTTAAAAAATTTTTATTTCACCGCTATTGGCCTCACGGAACAGTATTTTTTTATGGTCAAAAACAAATTGTTTTAATTTTGGTTTTCTTTAGTAACACCATATATGATATTGTACGAAAAAATATACACTATGTATCCACACAATTCGATTTCAACCAAAAATAGATCTTTTCTTTTTTTTCCTTATTATTTGTTCTTAATGCAGTTACACGGAATATTGATAATACTCTATTCACAACTGATTTTTTCCTTTTCTTTTCCACTGAACAAATGATTTTCACCAAACTTTATGTCACAAATTTTTCTTTCGTAGTCATCTTCTTTCTCGCCAGTTACACGATTATATAGCCGGGTTTTCGCCATAATCTTGATCTGCTATAATTCATTTTTTTTATTTAGGAGGGACATTTATCGTAAAAGGTTTTTACTTGAGAACGTGATATCTCTCGAGTGGTAAATAAAAAAACACCAATTTCTTGCTAATACTACTAACCGATAGATGTCATTGCACCTGGTAAAAAATAAAAATTAAAAAAAAAAAGATTACAAATAAAAATGATTTTTGTTTATGAATTTTTTTCGGCTTTTCGGACAAAATATTATTTTAATGGACACCCGTACAATGTATACGACTATTTTAGTCGCAGAAAACAAAGAGGCCATTTATTAACAATATTTCTACCACAAAAGTAGAAAAAATGCACTCCCCTCCCCAAAAACCTTTAACCCCAGGGCGCACTTGTGTACACAAAGAACACAAACCCTTGCAAAAATGAGAAACAAAAAAAATTTTTGTTTCAAATAAAAGTGCATTTGTCCGGGTAAAAAAACAGCCGATTTCAATCGACGGTTACACGAAAACTGATTGTTGTTTCGGCCCAATTTAAACGGATTATTGTTCAAAATTAAATAACCTTTCATAATTGGTACAATATTCTATGATTTGAAACAAAAAAAAAATGAGTGAGTCCATTAGTACTCTCAAGGAGATGTGTAAACATGGCGTGTGTATAGTACGTGGGTACAGTTTACTTTGAAGGAAGAAGGAATGCAATTTTACTAACCAGAGTTTTTCATTTGTTTATTATCGTTAAATTGGTCTATTACTCTTTCGGTATAATCGACGCAATTGGATTTTGGTAGCTAAAATAAGATATATTATATACTGTCGACTCTAACTTTAAAAATTTTCATTGAAAAACTGCACAATATGGTCGTCCCATATCTAGTAGTAAATATATTTCGATCTGAGTTCATGTGCAAATCGAATTCATCTCGCAGGAAGTTTATAAGTGGTTCAGCTTGAGGAACAGCAACATTAATATTGAAATCCCCGCTCATAATCACCGGCAAAAGATGATAGTCTCCTTGGAGAATTTTTGAAATTCTTTAGGATATGGGACAAGGACGAAATGTATGAAGTTCATTATGTCTTCGAAAGATTTATTCGGCGAGGTTAATACAACTACAGAAAGCATCTTATTCCCATTGAGAAGCTGAAGTTCAGCCGTATATATATCATCAATGAGTTGTGTTGTTACGCTCATAACAATTGTTTGTCCAACGATGATTTCTTTATGCGAGGTGACTGTATGGTATGAGTATTCTATTTGAATTTTTATATATTGTTACTCCGGCAGCTCACTCACCGTCTCTCTTGAACTGAACGCAGATCTGGAAAAGCAAGAAAATTGAGCATCCTTGCATGACTGTGTCAGTTACGTCGAGGTGATGTGTATGACCTAAGACTCTGACAGTTCAATGTTAAAAACCAGACGTCATTATTATCTCGTACAAAATTCGCCATTACAACGGATAAAGCGGATTTGTGGTGAGGCGCGATAGCTAATTTTGAAGAAGACCCATTGAGGTCCCATTTTTACGTCCATGGTAGACGACATGATCATCGATAGCCGACGTGATGAACAGTCCTTCGAGACTCGTTACTCGTGCTAAACCAATATACACAATTTGTTAACTGTGTCTTTTATCGTAAGAGTATATACTGTCTATCTCGTTGTAGGTACCACCGTGTGATGCATGAATTGTGGCGGCACATGAAGGTACGACGCTTTACATTAATTGTTGTTTATGCTTAACATTAATTGTTGTTTCGATTAATAGTTGAGCTTTTTCTAGAAATGGGCACCAAACATCGGTCGATATTCGTTTTCTGCGCCCATCCAGCTTCAAGCCACCTGATCTTCTTGCCAACTTGTGAATTTGAACCGAAATCCATCCAGAGTCGTTTGACATTTTTTACTGTAGACGTTTTCATCGTTCTCGTTGTCCTGGTTAGGATGCCTATGCATTCGATATACTTTAGACAGCCCATAGTTCCATTCGCCAGTCCATTTGTTACGTCAATATTGGTTTTGAAAAAGTACGGCAAATTATTTGTGTCTACTATGCTCATTTTATGGATCTTTTGACGGAATTGCTACTCCGGCAGCCCACTGACCATCTCTATTGAACTGAAAATAGCATTCAAACGTAGGAATATTAACAAGTTCGTCATTGCGCAGCCAGGTCTCGAAAACCAAATGAATTGAGCATACCTGCGTGACTGTGACCTGAAACTCTGGCAGTTCAATGTTAAAAACGAGATGTCATTATAACCCCATTCAGTAGAAGACATGATCATTGATAGCCGACATGATGAACAGCACCTAGAGACTCGTCACTCGTGATAAAGCAATATACAGCAGTTGTTGACTGTGTTTTTAATCGTATGAGTATGCAATTTCGTAATCGTAATTCGTATTTCGTATCGTAATTTTTTTTTTTTGATTTTTCTGATCGATGGAAATGTCGATGGTTTCTATTTCATTCATTAAATTAATTTTTTCATTTTCCCTACTATTATACATATACATAAAAGCATGCCATGTATAGTAAAAATTGTTTTTGTTGAGTTTCTTGCTTTTTTTTCAAACGAAGTAGGTATACGTCATTTCCGTTCGTTTCATTTACAAGTTTACTCTAATACAAAAAATTTTGGTAGGCGCGCGTAAAGATGTTTACACATCAAAAAATTTGGTTTCAAATAAAAGTGGTATTTGTCCGGGTAAAAAAACAGGATTTCAATCGACGATTACACGAAAACTGGTTGTTGTTTCGGCCCAATTTAAACGGATTATTGTTCAAAATTAAATAACCTTTCATAATTGGTACAATATTCTATGATTTGAAACAAAAAAAATTTTTGTTTCAAATAAAAGTGCATTTGTCCGGGTAAAAAAATAGCCGATTTCAATCGACGATTACACGAAAACTGGTTGTTGTTTCGCCCCAATTTAAACGGATTATTGTTCAAAATTAAATAACCTTTCATAATTGGTACTATATTCTATGATTTGAAACAAAAAACATTTTGGTTTCAAATAAAAGTGCATTTGTCCGGGTAAAAAACAGCCGATTTCATTCGACGATTACACGAAAACTGGTTGTTGTTTCGGCCCAATTTAAACGGATTATTGTTGAAAATTAAATAACCTTTCATAATTGGTACAATATTCTATGATTTGAAACAAAAAAAAATTTGGTTTCAAATAAAAGTGCATTTGTCCGGGTAAAAAAACAGCGGATTTCAATCGACGATTACACGAAAACTGGTTGTTGTTTCGGCCCAATTTAAACGGATTTTTGTTCAAAATTAAATAACCTTTCATAATTGGTACAATATTCTATGATTTGAAACAAAAAACATTTTAGTTTCAAATAAAAGTGCATTTGATCGGGTAAAAAAACAGCCCATTTCAATCGACGATTACACGAAAATTGATTGTTGTTTCGGCCCAATTTAAACGGATTATTGTTCAAAATTAAATAACCTTTCATAATTGGTACAATATTCTATGATTTGAAACAAAAAAAAATTTTGGTTTCAAATAAAAGTGCATTTGTCCGGGTAAAAAAACAGCCGATTTCAATCGACGATTACACGAAAACTGGTTGTTGTTTCGGCCCAATTTAAACGGATTATTGTTCAAAATTAAATAACCTTTCATAATTCGTACAATATTCTATGATTTGAAACAAAAAAAAATTTGGTTTCAAATAAAAGTGCATTTGTCTGGGTAAAAAACAGCGGATTTCAATCGACGATTACACGAAGACTGATTGTTGTTTCGGCCCAATTTAAACGGATTATTATTCAAAATTAAATAACCTTTCATAATTGGTACAATGTTCTATGATTTGAAACAAAAAACATTTTGGTTTCAAATAAAAGTGCATTTGTCCGGGTAAAAAAACAGCCCATTTCAATCGACGATTACACAAAAACTGGTTGTTGTTTCGGCCCAATTTAAACGGATTATTATTCAAAATTAAATAACCTTTCATAATTGGTACAATGTTCTATGATTTGAAACAAAAAACATTTTGGTTTCAAATAAAAGTGCATTTGTCCGGGTAAAAAAACAGCCCATTTCAATCGACGATTACACAAAAACTGGTTGTTGTTTCGGCCCAATTTAAACGGATTATTGTTCAAAATTAAATAGCCTTTCATAATTGGTACAATATTCTACGATTTGAAACAAAAAACATTTTGGTTTCAAATAAAAGTGCATTTGTCCGGGTAAAAAAACAGCCGATTTCAATCGACGATTACAAGAAAACTGATTGTTGTTTCGGCCCAATTTAAACGGATTATTGTTCAAAATTAAATAACCTTTCATAATTGGTACAATATTCTACGATTTGAAACAAAAAACATTTTGGTTTCAAATAAAAGTGCATTTGTCCGGGTAAAAAAACAGCCGATTTCAATCGACGATTACACGAAAACTGATTGTTGTTTCGGCCCAATTTAAACGGATTATTGTTCAAAATTAAATAGCCTTTCATAATTGGTACAATACTCTATGATTTGAAACAAAAAAAAATTTTGGTTTCAAATAAAAGTGCATTTGTCCGGGTAAAAAAACAGCCCATTTCAATCGACGATTACACGAAAACTGATTGTTGTTTCGGCCCAATTTAAACGGATTATTGTTCAAAATTAAATAACCTTTCATAATTGGTACAATATTCTACGATTTGAAACAAAACACATTTTGGTTTCAAATAAAAGTGCATTTATTTGTCCGGGTAAAAAACAGCCGATTTCAATCGACGATTACACAAAAACTGGTTGTTGTTTCGGCCCAATTTAAACGGATTATTATTCAAAATTAAATAACCTTTCATAATTGGTACAATGTTCTATGATTTGAAACAAAAAAAATTTTGGTTTCAAATAAAAGTGCATTTGTCCGGGTAAAAAAACAGCCGATTTCAATCGACGATTACACGAAAACTGATTGTTGTTTCGGCCCAATTTAAACGGATTATTGTTCAAAATTAAATAACCTTTCATAATTCGTACAATATTCTATGATTTGAAACAAAAAAAATTTGGTTTCAAATAAAAGTGCATTTGTCCGGGTAAAAAAAACAGCGGATTTCAATCGACGATTACACGAAAACTGGTTGTTGTTTCGGCCCAACTTAAACGGATTATTGTTCAAAATTAAATAACCTTTCATAATTGGTACAATATTCTATGATTTGAAACAAAACAAATTTTGGTTTCAAATAAAAGTGCGTTTGTCCGGGTAAAAAAACAGCCGATTTCAATCGACGATTACACAAAAACTGGTTGTTGTTTCGGCCCAATTTAAACGTATTATTATTCAAAATTAAATAACCTTTCATAATTGGTACAATGTTCTATGATTTGAAACAAAAAAAATTTTGGTTTCAAATAAAAGTGCATTTGTCCAGGCAAAAAAACAGCCGATTTCAATCGACGATTACACGAAAACTGATTGTTGTTTCGGCCCAATTTAAACGGATTATTGTTCAAAATTAAATAACCTTTCATAATTGGTACAATATTCTATGATTTGAAACAAAACAAATTTTGGTTTCAAATAAAAGTGCATTTGTCCGGGTAAAAAAACAGCCGATTTCAATCGACGATTACACAAAAACTGGTTGTTGTTTCGGCCCAATTTAAACGGATTATTGTTCAAAATTAAATAGCCTTTCATAATTGGTACAATATTCTATGATTTGAAACAAAAAACATTTTGGTTTCAAATAAAAGTGCATTTGTCCGGGTAAAAAAACAGCCCATTTCAATCGACGATTACACGAAAATTGAATGTTGTTTCGGCCCAATTTAAACGGATTATTGTTCAAAATTAAATAACCTTTCATAATTGGTACAATATTCTATGATTTGAAACAAAAAAAATTTTGGTTTCAAATAAATGTGCATTTGTCCTGGTAAAAAATCAGCCGATTTCAATCGACGATTACACGAAAACTGGTTGTTGTTTTGGCCCAATTTAAACGGATTATTGTTCAAAATTAAAAAACCTTTCATAATTGGTACAATATTCTATGATTTGAAACAAAAAAAAATTTGGTTTCAAATAAAAGTGGTATTTGTCCGGGTAAAAAAACAGCCGATTTCAATCGACGATTACACGAAAACTGGTTGTTGTTTCGGCCCAATTTAAACGGATTATTGTTCAAAATTAAATAACCTTTCATAATTGGTACAATATTCTATGATTTGAAACAAAAAAATTTTGGTTTCAAATAAATGTGCATTTGTCCGGATAAAAAAATAGCCGATTTCAATCGACGATTACACGAAAACTGGTTGTTGTTTCGGTCCAATTTAAACGGATTATTATTCAAAATTAAATAACCTTTCATAATTGGTACAATATTCTATGATTTGAAACAAAAAAAATTTTGGTTTCAAATAAAAGTGCATTTGTCCGGGTAAAAAAATAGCCGATTTCAATCGACGATTACACGAAAACTGGTTGTTGTTTCGGCCCAATTTAAACGGATTATTGTTCAAAATTAAATAACCTTTCATAATTGGTACAATATTCTATGATTTGAAACAAAAAAATTTTGGTTTCAAATAAATGTGCATTTGTCCGGGTAAAAAAATAGCCGATTTCAATCGACGATTACACGAAAACTGGTTGTTGTTTCGGTCCAATTTAAACGGATTATTATTCAAAATTAAATAACCTTTCATAATTGGTACAATATTCTATGATTTGAAACAAAAAAAATTTTGGTTTCAAATAAAAGTGCATTTGTCCGGGTAAAAAAATAGCCGATTTCAATCGACGATTACACGAAAACTGGTTGTTGTTTCGGTCCAATTTAAACGGATTATTGTTCAAAATTAAATAACCTTTCATAATTGGTACAATATTCTATGATTTGAAACAAAAAAATTTTGGTTTCAAATAAATGTGCATTTGTCCGGATAAAAAATAGCCGATTTCAATCGACGATTACACGAAAACTGGTTGTTGTTTCGGTCCAATTTAAACGGATTATTATTCAAAATTAAATAACCTTTCATAATTGGTACAATATTCTATGATTTGAAACAAAAAAAATTTTGGTTTCAAATAAAAGTGCATTTGTCCGGGTAAAAAAATAGCCGATTTCAATCGACGATTACACGAAAACTGGTTGTTGTTTCGGCCCAATTTAAACGGATTATTGTTCAAAATTAAATAACCTTTCATAATTGGTACAATATTCTATGATTTGAAACAAAAAAATTTTGGTTTCAAATAAAAGTGCATTTGTCCGGATAAAAAAATAGCCGATTTCAATCGACGATTACACGAAAACTGGTTGTTGTTTCGGTCCAATTTAAACGGATTATTGTTCAAAATTAAATAACCTTTCATAATTGGTAAAATACTCTATAATTTGAAACAAAAAAATTTTGGTTTCAAATAAAAGTGCATTTGTCCGGATAAAAAAATAGCCGATTTCAATCGACGATTACACGAAAACTGGTTGTTGTTTCGGTCCAATTTAAACGGATTATTATTCAAAATTAAATAACCTTTCATAATTGGTACAATATTCTATGATTTGAAACAAAAAAAAATTTTGGTTTCAGATAAAAGTGCATTTGTCCGGGTAAAAAAATAGCCGATTTCAATCGACGACTACACGAAAACTGGTTGTTGTTTCGGCCCAATTTATACGGATTATTGTTCAAAATTAAATAGCCTTTTATAATTGGTACAATATTCTATGATTTGAAACAAAAAAAAATTTGGTTTCAAATAAAAGTGGTATTTGTCCGGGTAAAAAAACAGCCGATTTCAATCGACGATTACACGAAAACTGATTGTTGTTTCGGCCCAATTTAAACGGATTATTGTTCAAAATTAAATAACCTTTCATAATTGGTACAATACTCTATGATTTGAAACAAAAAAAATTTTGGTTTCAAATAAATGTGCATTTGTCCGGGTAAAAAAATAGCCGATTTCAATCGACGATTACACGAAAACTGGTTGTTGTTTCGGCCCAATTTAAACGGATTATTGTTCAAAATTAAATAACCTTTCATAATTGGTACAATACTCTATGATTTGAAACAAAAAAAATTTTGGTTTCAAATAAATGTGCATTTGTCCGTGTAAAAAAATAGCCGATTTCAATCGACGATTACACGAAAACTGGTTGTTGTTTCGGTCCAATTTAAACGGATTATTGTTCAAAATTAAATATTCTTTCATATATTTGTACAATATTCTATGATTTGAAACAAAAAAAAATTTGGTTTCAAATAAATGTGCATTTGTCCGGGTAAAAAAATAGCCGATTTCAATCGACGATTACACGAAAACTGGTTGTTGTTTCGGCCCAATTTAAACGGATTATTGTTCAAAATTAAATAACCTTTCATAATTGGTACAATACTCTATGATTTGAAACAAAAAAAATTTTGGTTTCAAATAAATGTGCATTTGTCCGGGTAAAAAAATAGCCGATTTCAATCGACGATTACACGAAAACTGGTTGTTGTTTCGGCCCAATTTAAACGGATTGTTGTTCAAAATTAAATAGCCTTTCATAATTGGTACAATATTCTATGATTTGAAACAAAAAAAAATTTGGTTTCAAATAAAAGTGCATTTGTCCGGGTAAAAAAATAGCCGATTTCAATCGACGATTACACGAAAACTGGTTGTTGTTTCGGCCCAATTTAAACGGATTGTTGTTCAAAATTAAATAGCCTTTCATAATTGGTACAATATTCTATGATTTGAAACAAAAAAAAATTTGGTTTCAAATAAAAGTGCATTTGTCCGGGTAAAAAAATAGCCGATTTCAATCGACGATTACACGAAAACTGGTTGTTGTTTCGGCCCAATTTAAACGGATTATTGTTCAAAATTAAATAACCTTTCATAATTGGTACAATACTCTATGATTTGAAACAAAAAAAATTTTGGTTTCAAATAAATGTGCATTTGTCCGGGTAAAAAAATAGCCGATTTCAATCGACGATTACACGAAAACTGGTTGTTGTTTCGGTCCAATTTAAACGGATTATTGTTCAAAATTAAATAACCTTTCATATATTTGTACAATATTCTATGATTTGAAACAAAAAAAGTTTTGGTTTCAAATAAATGTGCATTTGTCCGGGTAAAGAAATAGCCGATTTCAATCGACGATTACACGAAAACTGGTTGTTGTTTCGGCCCAACTTAAACGGATTATTGTTCAAAATTAAATAACCTTTCATAATTGGTACAATACTCTATGATTTGAAACAAAAAAAATTTTGGTTTCAAATAAATGTGCATTTGTCCGGGTAAAAAAATAGCCGATTTCAATCGACGATTACACGAAAACTGGTTGTTGTTTCGGTCCAATTTAAACGGATTATTGTTCAAAATTAAATAACCTTTCATATATTTGTACAATATTCTATGATTTGAAACAAAAAAAGTTTTGGTTTCAAATAAATGTGCATTTGTCCGGGTAAAAAAATAGCCGATTTCAATCGACGATTACACGAAAACTGGTTGTTGTTTCGGCCCAATTTAAACCATTATTGTTCAAAATTAAATAACCTTTCATAATTGGTACAATACTCTATGATTTGAAACAAAAAAAATTTTGGTTTCAAATAAATGTGCATTTGTCCGGGTAAAAAAATAGCCGATTTCAATCGACGATTACACGAAAACTGGTTGTTGTTTCGGTCCAATTTAAACGGATTATTGTTCAAAATTAAATATTCTTTCATATATTTGTACAATATTCTATGATTTGAAACAAAAAAAAATTTGGTTTCAAATAAATGTGCATTTGTCCGGGTAAAAAAATAGCCGATTTCAATCGACGATTACACGAAAACTGGTTGTTGTTTCGGCCCAATTTAAACGGATTATTGTTCAAAATTAAATAACCTTTCATAATTGGTACAATACTCTATGATTTGAAACAAAAAAAATTTTGGTTTCAAATAAATGTGCATTTGTCCGGGTAAAAAAATAGCCGATTTCAATCGACGATTACACGAAAACTGGTTGTTGTTTCGGCCCAATTTAAACGGATTGTTGTTCAAAATTAAATAGCCTTTCATAATTGGTACAATATTCTATGATTTGAAACAAAAAAAAATTTGGTTTCAAATAAAAGTGCATTTGTCCGGGTAAAAAAATAGCCGATTTCAATCGACGATTACACGAAAACTGGTTGTTGTTTCGGCCCAATTTAAACGGATTGTTGTTCAAAATTAAATAGCCTTTCATAATTGGTACAATATTCTATGATTTGAAACAAAAAAAAATTTGGTTTCAAATAAAAGTGCATTTGTCTGGGTAAAAAACAGCCGATTTCAATCGACGATTACACGAAAACTGGTTGTTGTTTCGGCCCAATTTAAACGGATTATTGTTCAAAATTAAATAACCTTTCATAATTGGTACAATATTCTATGATTTGAAACAAAACAAATTTTGGTTTCAAATAAATGTGCATTTGTCTGGGTAAAAAAACAGCCCATTTCAATCGACGATTACACGAAAACTGATTGTTGTTTCGGCCCAATTTAAACGGATTATTGTTCAAAATTAAATAGCCTTTCATAATTGGTACAATATTCTATGATTTGAAACAAAAAAAAATTTGGTTTCAAATAAAAGTGCATTTGTCCGGGTAAAAAAATAGCCGATTTCAATCGACGATTACACGAAAACTGGTTGTTGTTTCGGCCCAATTTAAACGGATTATTGTTCAAAATTAAATAACCTTTCATAATTGGTACAATACTCTATGATTTGAAACAAAAAAAATTTTGGTTTCAAATAAATGTGCATTTGTCCGGGTAAAAAAATAGCCGATTTCAATCGACGATTACACGAAAACTGGTTGTTGTTTCGGTCCAATTTAAACGGATTATTGTTCAAAATTAAATAACCTTTCATATATTTGTACAATATTCTATGATTTGAAACAAAAAAAGTTTTGGTTTCAAATAAATGTGCATTTGTCTGGGTAAAAAAATAGCCGATTTCAATCGACGATTACACGAAAACTGGTTGTTGTTTCGGCCCAATTTAAACGGATTATTGTTCAAAATTAAATAACCTTTCATAATTGGTACAATGTTCTATGATTTGAAACAAAAAAAATTTTGGTTTCAAATAAATGTGCATTTGTCCGGGTAAAAAAATAGCCGATTTCAATCGACGATTACACGAAAACTGGTTGTTGTTTCGGCCCAATTTAAACGGATTATTGTTCAAAATTAAATAACCTTTCATAATTGGTACAATACTCTATGATTTGAAACAAAAAAAATTTTGGTTTCAAATAAATGTGCATTTGTCCGGGTAAAAAAATAGCCGATTTCAATCGACGATTACACGAAAACTGGTTGTTGTTTCGGCCCAATTTAAACGGATTATTGTTCAAAATTAAATAACCTTTCATATATTTGTACAATATTCTATGATTTGAAACAAAAAAAAATTTGGTTTCAAATAAATGTGCATTTGTCCGGGTAAAAAAATAGCCGATTTCAATCGACGATTACACGAAAACTGGTTGTTGTTTCGGCCCAATTTAAACGGATTATTGTTCAAAATTAAATAACCTTTCATAATTGGTACAATACTCTATGATTTGAAACAAAAAAAATTTTGGTTTCAAATAAATGTGCATTTGTCCGGGTAAAAAAATAGCCGATTTCAATCGACGATTACACGAAAACTGGTTGTTGTTTCGGCCCAATTTAAACGGATTATTGTTCAAAATTAAATAACCTTTCATAATTGGTACAATACTCTATGATTTGAAACAAAAAAAATTTTGGTTTCAAATAAATGTGCATTTGTCCGGGTAAAAAAATAGCCGATTTCAATCGACGATTACACGAAAACTAGTTGTTGTTTCGGTCCAATTTAAACGGATTATTGTTCAAAATTGAATATTCTTTCATATATTTGTACAATATTCTATGATTTGAAACAAAAAAAAATTTGGTTTCAAATAAATGTGCATTTGTCCGGGTAAAAAAATAGCCGATTTCAATCGACGATTACACGAAAACTGGTTGTTGTTTCGGCCCAATTTAAACGGATTATTGTTCAAAATTAAATAACCTTTCATAATTGGTACAATACTCTATGATTTGAAACAAAAAAAATTTTGGTTTCAAATAAATGTGCATTTGTCCGGGTAAAAAAATAGCCGATTTCAATCGACGATTACACGAAAACTGGTTGTTGTTTCGGCCCAATTTAAACGGATTGCTGTTCAAAATTAAATAACCTTTCATAATTGGTACAATATTCTATGATTTGAAACAAAAAAAAAATTTGGTTTCAAATAAAAGTGCATTTGTCCGGGTAAAAAAATAGCCGATTTCAATCGACGACTACACGAAAACTGGTTGTTGTTTCGGCCCAATTTATACGGATTATTGTTCAAAATTAAATAACCTTTTATAATTGGTACAATATTCTATGATTTGAAACAAAAAAAAATTTGGTTTCAAATAAAAGTGCATTTGTCTGGGTAAAAAAACAGCCGATTTCAATCGACGATTACACGAAAACTGGTTGTTGTTTCGGCCCAATTTAAACGGATTATTGTTCAAAATTAAATAACCTTTCATAATTGGTACAATATTCTATGATTTGAAACAAAACAAATTTTGGTTTCAAATAAAAGTGCATTTGTCTGGGTAAAAAAACAGCCCATTTCAATCGACGATTACACGAAAACTGATTGTTGTTTCGGCCCAATTTAAACGGATTGTTGTTCAAAATTAAATAACCTTTCATAATTGGTACAAATGTTCTATGATTTGAAACAAAAAACATTTTGGTTTCAAATAAAAGTGCATTTGTCCGGGTAAAAAAACAGCCGATTTCAATCGACGATTACACGAAAACTGGTTGTTGTTTTGGCCCAATTTAAACGGATTATTGTTCAAAATTAAATAACCTTTCATAATTGGTACAATATTCTATGATTTGAAACAAAAAAATTTTGGTTTCAAATAAAAGTGCATTTGTCCGGATAAAAAAATAGCCGATTTCAATCGACGATTACACGAAAACTGGTTGTTGTTTCGGCCCAATTTAAACGGATTATTGTTCAAAATTAAATAACCTTTCATAATTGGTACAATATTCTATGATTTGAAACAAAAAAAAATTTGGTTTCAAATAAAAGTGCATTTGTCCGGGTAAAAAAATAGCCGATTTCAATCGACGATTACACGAAAACTGGTTGTTGTTTCGGCCCAATTTAAACGGGTTATTGTTCAAAATTAAATAACCTTTCATATATTTGTACAATATTCTATGATTTGAAACAAAAAAAATTTTGGTTTCAAATAAATGTGCATTTGTCCGGGTAAAAAAATAGCCGATTTCAATCGACGATTACACGAAAACTGGTTGTTGTTTCGGCCCAACTTAAACGGATTATTGTTCAAAATTAAATAACCTTTCATAATTTGTACAATATTCTATGATTTGAAACAAAAAACATTTTGGTTTCAAATAAAAGTGCATTTGTCCGGGTAAAAAAATAGCCGATTTCAATCGACGATTACACGAAAACTGGTTGTTGTTTCGGTCCAATTTAAACGGATTATTGTTCAAAATTAAATAACCTTTCATATATTTGTACAATATTCTATGATTTGAAACAAAAAAAGTTTTGGTTTCAAATAAATGTGCATTTGTCCGGGTAAAAAAATAGCCGATTTCAATCGACGATTACACGAAAACTGGTTGTTGTTTCGGCCCAACTTAAACGGATTATTGTTCAAAATTAAATAACCTTTCATAATTGGTACAATACTCTATGATTTGAAACAAAAAAAATTTTGGTTTCAAATAAATGTGCATTTGTCCGGGTAAAAAAATAGCCGATTTCAATCGACGATTACACGAAAACTGGTTGTTGTTTCGGCCCAATTTAAACGGATTATTGTTCAAAATTAAATAACCTTTCATAATTGGTACAATACTCTATGATTTGAAACAAAAAAATTTTGGTTTCAAATAAATGTGCATTTGTCCGGGTAAAAAAATAGCCGATTTCAATCGACGATTACACGAAAACTGGTTGTTGTTTCGGCCCAATTTAAACGGATTATTGTTCAAAATTAAATAACCTTTCATATATTTGTACAATATTCTATGATTTGAAACAAAAAAAAATTTGGTTTCAAATAAATGTGCATTTGTCCGGGTAAAAAAATAGCCGATTTCAATCGACGATTACACGAAAACTGGTTGTTGTTTCGGCCCAATTTAAACGGATTATTGTTCAAAATTAAATAACCTTTCATAATTGGTACAATACTCTATAATTTGAAACAAAAAAAATTTTGGTTTCAAATAAATGTGCATTTGTCCGGGTAAAAAAATAGCCGATTTCAATCGACGATTACACGAAAACTGGTTGTTGTTTCGGCCCAATTTAAACGGATTGCTGTTCAAAATTAAATAGCCTTTCATAATTGGTACAATATTCTATGATTTGAAACAAAAAAAAATTTGGTTTCAAATAAAAGTGCATTTGTCCGGGTAAAAAAATAGCCGATTTCAATCGACGACTACACGAAAACTGGTTGTTGTTTCGGCCCAATTTATACGGATTATTGTTCAAAATTAAATAACCTTTTATAATTGGTACAATATTCTATGATTTGAAACAAAAAAAAATTTGGTTTCAAATAAAAGTGCATTTGTCTGGGTAAAAAAACAGCCGATTTCAATCGACGATTACACGAAAACTGGTTGTTGTTTCGGCCCAATTTAAAAGGATTATTGTTCAAAATTAAATAACCTTTCATAATTGGTACAATATTCTATGATTTGAAACAAAACAAATTTTGGTTTCAAATAAAAGTGCATTTGTCTGGGTAAAAAAACAGCCCATTTCAATCGACGATTACACGAAAACTGATTGTTGTTTCGGCCCAATTTAAACGGATTGTTGTTCAAAATTAAATAGCCTTTCATAATTGGTACAATATTCTATGATTTGAAACAAAAAACATTTTGGTTTCAAATAAAAGTGCATTTGTCCGGGTAAAAAAATAGCCGATTTCAATCGACGATTACACGAAAACTGGTTGTTGTTTCGGTCCAATTTAAACGGATTATTGTTCAAAATTAAATAACCTTTCATATATTTGTACAATATTCTATGATTTGAAACAAAAAAAGTTTTGGTTTCAAATAAATGTGCATTTGTCCGGGTAAAAAAATAGCCGATTTCAATCGACGATTACACGAAAACTAGTTGTTGTTTCGGCCCAATTTAAACGGATTGTTGTTCAAAATTAAATAGCCTTTCATAATTGGTACAATATTCTATGATTTGAAACAAAAAACATTTTGGTTTCAAATAAAAGTGCATTTGTCCGGGTAAAAAAATAGCCGATTTCAATCGACGATTACACGAAAACTGGTTGTTGTTTCGGCCCAACTTAAACGGATTATTGTTCAAAATTAAATAACCTTTCATAATTGGTACAATACTCTATGATTTGAAACAAAAAAAATTTTGGTTTCAAATAAATGTGCATTTGTCCGGGTAAAAAAATAGCCGATTTCAATCGACGATTACACGAAAACTGGTTGTTGTTTCGGCCCAATTTAAACGGATTATTGTTCAAAATTAAATAACCTTTCATAATTGGTACAATACTCTATGATTTGAAACAAAAAAATTTTGGTTTCAAATAAATGTGCATTTGTCCGGGTAAAAAAATAGCCGATTTCAATCGACGATTACACGAAAACTGGTTGTTGTTTCGGCCCAATTTAAACGGATTATTGTTCAAAATTAAATAACCTTTCATATATTTGTACAATATTCTATGATTTGAAACAAAAAAAAATTTGGTTTCAAATAAATGTGCATTTGTCCGGGTAAAAAAAATAGCCGATTTCAATCGACGATTACACGAAAACTGGTTGTTGTTTCGGCCCAATTTAAACGGATTATTGTTCAAAATTAAATAACCTTTCATAATTGGTACAATACTCTATGATTTGAAACAAAAAAAATTTTGGTTTCAAATAAATGTGCATTTGTCCGGGTAAAAAAATAGCCGATTTCAATCGACGATTACACGAAAACTGGTTGTTGTTTCGGCCCAATTTAAACGGATTGCTGTTCAAAATTAAATAGCCTTTCATAATTGGTACAATATTCTATGATTTGAAACAAAAAAAAATTTGGTTTCAAATAAAAGTGCATTTGTCCGGGTAAAAAAATAGCCGATTTCAATCGACGACTACACGAAAACTGGTTGTTGTTTCGGCCCAATTTATACGGATTATTGTTCAAAATTAAATAACCTTTTATAATTGGTACAATATTCTATGATTTGAAACAAAAAAAAATTTGGTTTCAAATAAAAGTGCATTTGTCTGGGTAAAAAAACAGCCGATTTCAATCGACGATTACACGAAAACTGGTTGTTGTTTCGGCCCAATTTAAAAGGATTATTGTTCAAAATTAAATAACCTTTCATAATTGGTACAATATTCTATGATTTGAAACAAAACAAATTTTGGTTTCAAATAAAAGTGCATTTGTCTGGGTAAAAAAACAGCCCATTTCAATCGACGATTACACGAAAACTGATTGTTGTTTCGGCCCAATTTAAACGGATTGTTGTTCAAAATTAAATAGCCTTTCATAATTGGTACAATATTCTATGATTTGAAACAAAAAACATTTTGGTTTCAAATAAAAGTGCATTTGTCCTGGTAAAAAAACAGCCGATTTCATTCGACGATTACACGAAAACTAGTTGTTGTTTCGGCCCAATTTAAACGGATTATTGTTCAAAATTAAATAACCTTTCATAATTGGTACAATATTCTATGATTTGAAACAAAAAAATTTTGGTTTCAAATAAAAGTGCATTTGTCCGGATAAAAAAATAGCCGATTTCAATCGACGATTACACGAAAACTGGTTGTTGTTTCGGCCCAATTTAAACGGATTATTGTTCAAAATTAAATAACCTTTCATAATTGGTACAATATTCTATGATTTGAAACAAAAAAAAATTTGGTTTCAAATAAAAGTGCATTTGTCCGGGTAAAAAAATAGCCGATTTCAATCGACGATTACACGAAAACTGGTTGTTGTTTCGGCCCAATTTAAACGGATTATTGTTCAAAATTAAATAACCTTTCATAATTGGTACAATACTCTATGATTTGAAACAAAAAAAATTTTGGTTTCAAATAAATGTGCATTTGTCCGGGTAAAAAAATAGCCGATTTCAATCGACGATTACACGAAAACTGGTTGTTGTTTCGGCCCAATTTAAACGGATTATTGTTCAAAATTAAATAACCTTTCATAATTGGTACAATACTCTATGATTTGAAACAAAAAAAATTTTGGTTTCAAATAAATGTGCATTTGTCCGGGTAAAAAAATAGCCGATTTCAATCGACGATTACACGAAAACTGGTTGTTGTTTCGGCCCAATTTAAACGGATTGCTGTTCAAAATTAAATAGCCTTTCATAATTGGTACAATATTCTATGATTTGAAACAAAAAAAAATTTGGTTTCAAATAAAAGTGCATTTGTCCGGGTAAAAAAATAGCCGATTTCAGTCGACGACTACACGAAAACTGGTTGTTGTTTCGGCCCAATTTATACGGATTATTGTTCAAAATTAAATAACCTTTTATAATTGGTACAATATTCTATGATTTGAAACAAAAAAAAATTTGGTTTCAAATAAAAGTGCATTTGTCTGGGTAAAAAAACAGCCGATTTCAATCGACGATTACACGAAAACTGGTTGTTGTTTCGGCCCAATTTAAAAGGATTATTGTTCAAAATTAAATAACCTTTCATAATTGGTACAATATTCTATGATTTGAAACAAAACAAATTTTGGTTTCAAATAAAAGTGCATTTGTCTGGGTAAAAAAACAGCCCATTTCAATCGACGATTACACGAAAACTGATTGTTGTTTCGGCCCAATTTAAACGGATTGTTGTTCAAAATTAAATAGCCTTTCATAATTGGTACAATATTCTATGATTTGAAACAAAAAACATTTTGGTTTCAAATAAAAGTGCATTTGTCCTGGTAAAAAAACAGCCGATTTCATTCGACGATTACACGAAAACTAGTTGTTGTTTCGGCCCAATTTAAACGGATTATTGTTCAAAATTAAATAACCTTTCATAATTGGTACAATATTCTATGATTTGAAACAAAAAAAAATTTGGTTTCAAATAAAAGTGCATTTGTCCGGGTAAAAAAATAGCCGATTTCAATCGACGACTACACGAAAACTGGTTGTTGTTTCGGCCCAATTTATACGGATTATTGTTCAAAATTAAATAACCTTTTATAATTGGTACAATATTCTATGATTTGAAACAAAACAAATTTTGGTTTCAAATAAAAGTGCATTTGTCTGGGTAAAAAAACAGCCCATTTCAATCGACGATTACACGAAAACTGATTGTTGTTTCGGCCCAATTTAAACGGATTGTTGTTCAAAATTAAATAACCTTTCATAATTGGTACAATATTCTATGATTTGAAACAAAAAAAAATTTGGTTTCAAATAAAAGTGCATTTGTCTGGGTAAAAAAACAGCCCATTTCAATCGACGATTACACGAAAACTGATTGTTGTTTCGGCCCAATTTAAACGGATTGTTGTTCAAAATTAAATAGCCTTTCATAATTGGTACAATATTCTATGATTTGAAACAAAAAACATTTTGGTTTCAAATAAAAGTGCATTTGTCCTGGTAAAAAAACAGCCGATTTCATTCGACGATTACACGAAAACTAGTTGTTGTTTCGGCCCAATTTAAACGGATTATTGTTCAAAATTAAATAACCTTTCATAATTGGTACAATATTCTATGATTTGAAACAAAAAAAAATTTGGTTTCAAATAAAAGTGCATTTGTCCGGGTAAAAAAATAGCCGATTTCAATCGACGACTACACGAAAACTGGTTGTTGTTTCGGCCCAATTTATACGGATTATTGTTCAAAATTAAATAACCTTTTATAATTGGTACAATATTCTATGATTTGAAACAAAACAAATTTTGGTTTCAAATAAAAGTGCATTTGTCTGGGTAAAAAAACAGCCCATTTCAATCGACGATTACACGAAAACTGATTGTTGTTTCGGCCCAATTTAAACGGATTGTTGTTCAAAATTAAATAACCTTTCATAATTGGTACAAATGTTCTATGATTTGAAACAAAAAACATTTTGGTTTCAAATAAAAGTGCATTTGTCCGGGTAAAAAAACAGCCGATTTCAATCGACGATTACACGAAAACTGGTTGTTGTTTCGGCCCAATTTAAACGGATTATTGTTCAAAATTAAATAACCTTTCATAATTGGTACAATATTCTATGATTTGAAACAAAAAAATTTTGGTTTCAAATAAAAGTGCATTTGTCCGGATAAAAAAATAGCCGATTTCAATCGACGATTACACGAAAACTGGTTGTTGTTTCGGTCCAATTTAAACGGATTATTGTTCAAAATTAAATAACCTTTCATAATTGGTACAATATTCTATGATTTGAAACAAAAAAAATTTGGTTTCAAATAAAAGTGCATTTGTCCGGGTAAAAAAATAGCCGATTTCAATCGACGATTACACGAAAACTGGTTGTTGTTTCGGCCCAATTTAAACGGGTTATTGTTCAAAATTAAATAACCTTTCATATATTTGTACAATATTCTATGATTTGAAACAAAAAAAATTTTGGTTTCAAATAAATGTGCATTTGTCCGGGTAAAAAAATAGCCGATTTCAATCGACGATTACACGAAAACTGGTTGTTGTTTCGGCCCAACTTAAACGGATTATTGTTCAAAATTAAATAACCTTTCATAATTGGTACAATATTCTATGATTTGAAACAAAAAAAATTTTGGTTTCAAATAAAAGTGCATTTGTCCGGGTAAAAAAACAACCGATTTCAATCGACGATTACACGAAAACTGGTTGTTGTTTCGGCCCAATTTAAACGGATTATTGTTCAAAATTAAATAACCTTTCATATATTTGTACAATATTCTATGATTTGAAACAAAAAAAAATTTGGTTTCAAATAAATGTGCATTTGTCCGGGTAAAAAAATAGCCGATTTCAATCGACGATTACACGAAAACTGGTTGTTGTTTCGGCCCAATTTAAACGGATTATTGTTCAAAATTAAATAACCTTTCATAATTGGTACAATATTCTATGATTTGAAACAAAACAAATTTTGGTTTCAAATAAAAGTGCATTTGTCTGGGTAAAAAAACAGCCCATTTCAATCGACGATTACACGAAAACTGATTGTTGTTTCGGCCCAATTTAAACGGATTGTTGTTCAAAATTAAATAGCCTTTCATAATTGGTACAATATTCTATGATTTGAAACAAAAAACATTTTGGTTTCAAATAAAAGTGCATTTGTCCTGGTAAAAAAAACAGCCGATTTCATTCGACGATTACACGAAAACTAGTTGTTGTTTCGGCCCAATTTAAACGGATTATTGTTCAAAATTAAATAACCTTTCATAATTGGTACAATATTCTATGATTTGAAACAAAAAAAAATTTGGTTTCAAATAAAAGTGCATTTGTCCGGGTAAAAAAATAGCCGATTTCAATCGACGATTACACGAAAACTGGTTGTTGTTTCGGCCCAATTTAAACGGGTTATTGTTCAAAATTAAATAACCTTTCATATATTTGTACAATATTCTATGATTTGAAACAAAAAAAA